>OW240923.1:24212835-24312268 GCA_933207985.1 Pelobates cultripes
TATATATATATATATATATACATATATATATATGTTGCATATAACGTCATACTAAGTGTATTTTTTATTAATATATATATATATTAATATAAAAATACACTTAGAGTAAAATTACACAGGTATATATATATAATATATAAAATAGCTACATATATTGTATGTATATATATAGATCATAAAAAATAAATAGTTAATTAAAAATAAATTAAAAAATGAAAACTTTTTTACATTATATATATATATATATATATATATATGTAATTTTATTCTAACTGTATTTTGAGATATATATATATATATATATATATATATGTGTATATATATATATATATATATATATATATATATATATATATATATACATCAAAATACACTTAGAATTAAATTATACATAAATAATTTAATAAATATACACGTAGACTTCATATAAAAATATGTATTCCATATTTTTCACTCTATAAGACGCACCTAAACATAAGACGCACCTATTTTTTAGAGTAGGAAAAAAAGAAAAAAAATGAATATGCTTAAATGGGGTGCTGCTGGGGGCCAATAAGTACAGTAAAAATGAAAATCCAGCGCACTCCCTTATCTACTTAACAGCTACTTTGGTGCTGACAGATTTTGCTAGTTTTATTAAAAACACCTAATCGAGGCAAAAAATAATGGAGGTTTAGTAAAATTATATGATCATACATTGCATAAGCCTGCCACAACGCCAATGTACCCCATCTTTGGCAGGTCCTACTCTTACAACCAACTGTCTACTAAATGAGCTATTCACTTGGGGAAATCCTTCCATCTCGAGTTCTCTGCAGTACAAGGCTAAATAGGCAGAAAGTCCAGAGAATTTAATATGCTAGCACTATATTTAACCCTGTAACTTTTCAAGACACCCTAAAATCTGTACATACCCAGTAAACTTTGCTGAACACAAATATTAGTGTTTCAAAACAATAAAACATATCACAGCGATGATATTGTCAATGAAAGTGACTTTTTTTGCATTTTTCACACACAAACAGCACTTTCACTGATGATATCATTGTTGTGATACATTTTACTGTTTTGAAACACTAATATTTGTGTTCAGCAAAGTCTCCCGAGTACAAGAGTACCCACCATGTACAGGTTTTATAGTGTTTTATGGAGTATTGTACACAGTACTGGAGACCGTATCTTCAGAAGGATATTGATACCTTAGAGAGGGTTCAGAGAAGGACTACTAAACTGGTTCATGGATTGCGGGATAAAACTTACCAGGAAAGGTTAAAGGATCTTAACATGTATAGCTTGGAGGAAAGACGAGACAGGGGGGATATGATAGAAACATTTAAATATATAAAGGAATCAACACAGTAAAGGAGGAGACTATATTTAAAAGAAGAAAAACTACCACAACAAGAGGACATAGTCTTAAATTAGAGGACAAAGGTTTAAAAATAATATCAGGAAGTATTACTTTACTGAGAGGGTAGTGGATGCATGGAATAGCCTTCCAGCTGAAGTGGTAGAGGTTAACACAGTAAAAGAGTTTAAGTATGCGTGGGATAGGCATAAGGCTATCCTAACTATAAGATAAGACTAGGGACTAATGAAAGTATTTAGAAAATTGGGCAGACTAGATGGGCCGAATGGTTCTTATCTGCCGTCACATTCTATGTTTCTATGTTTCTATGTTTTTGAAAGTTACAGGGTCAAATATAAGACTTTATTTTTCTATTTTTTTTTAATTTGCCAGATTGGTTATGTTGCCATTGAGAGCCCCCATGATGGCATTCCATTTGCAAAGAAAGACAACCCAGTATTACAAATGAGGTATGTTTAGTCTTTTTTAATAGCCACTTAGTCACAAACACTGGCCAAAGTTAGCATTCATAATAGTTTTTTGCGTTTTTAACAAACAAATATAAATGCTCATTTTGGCCAGTGTTTGTGACTAAGTGGCTACTAAAAAAGACTGGACATACCCCATATTGAATACCCTGGGTTGTCTGGTTGTCTACTTTAAAAAAATATATGGCTTGATGGGGGTAAATTACATTGTCCGGCTTCAAAAATATCCCAAATAGGATGTGGGGGCATCATGACCAGCTATGAAAATTCCAAGTTGGAAAACTGGAATGTGCACACTCCAAGTAAGGTCTTTTAGCCCCCAGAGAACCCAACACATCTATACATGGGTGATATCACTGTACTCAGGAGATGTTGCTGAACACATATCGAGGTGTTCTTTGGTAGTAACCTTTACAGTTCTCAGTACATGTATTCTTAAATTGCTATGTGTGTCAAAAAATCACCAATTATTATTTTTTTTAAATATTTGGCATAGATTGGTGATAAAATGGTTGCATGAAAAGAGTCAAAATACCCCAAGTTTAATACCTGAGGTTGCCTTTAAAGAAAATAAAAAATAATTATGAATATATATATATATATATATATATATATATATATATATATATACATACAAAGGGTTATTTAGGGATTCCTGACAGATATCAGTGTTACAATGTAACTTGCATAATTCTGAAAAAAAATGGTTTGGAAATAGCAAAGTGCTACTTGTACTTATAGCACTATAACTTTTCAAAAACAGCTAAGAACATGTTAACATTGGGTATTTCTCAACTCAGGACAAAATTTAGAAACTATGTAGCATAGGTGTTTTTTGGCGGTTGTAAATGCGTAACAGATTTTGGGGGTCAAAGTTAGAAAAAGTGTGTTTTTTTACATTTTTTCATCATATTTTATAATTTGCAAAGAGTACACACACAGAGTAGATATAGAGTTAAAAAACCCTTAACCGCTCCCGTGAGTTTTTTAGTGCAGCGCTTAAAGGTTTTTTATGTATATATGTATATATCTTTTTCTCTTCCCTTATATGTACTATACAAAACGGACTGTAAATATTGAGCAAGATGTGCTGATTTACGGAACATATGACCGCTAAGAACTGTGGGAATTGTAGATCCGTAATACAGGAACTGACATAATATGCCGGAGCACAATATTCACGGATACAATGCATCATGGGGTTTGTAGTTCCGGTTTTCCGGATATGGTGCATTGGCGAACACTACAGCAGCACTATCGAGTGAATAGAAACAGCCAGTGGAAAGGGGAGGAGTCTAGGTGGATGAAACACGAGGATAGGAGGAATACTGAAGAGGGAAAGTTTGAATCATGACGTAAATAACGGAACCCGGAAGCAACACAACAAACAATTGAAAAAGCCTAGAATATAGGTGAAACGCGTTTCGGAGGATCCAGCATTTTATATTATATTTTTTTTCTATGCTATTTTTGTATTTTATCTTATATTTTGCAATAAATAGCACTTTATGTGCACTTGAATTAAGTGGATCCTGTTTCCAGTGTTGCCTGGGTACCAAAGGGAGCTGTCACCCTTAATTGACGCAAATCTTTATACTCAGAGCCAGTTTGGAAGGCTCTGAGCCAGGTGAGCACATTCTGTATTACAAACAGATTTCCTTGTGCATTCAATCTACACTTAGTATATGTATCCTCTTTTCTCTTCTCTGCCATATATTGGAAAGCACTATCATCCTACTGAGAAGATCTAAAGGGGTTGTATGTTACCCAAAAACATACTTGCTGATCAGTTTGGAGTCTATCCCTGAAGGCTCCTTAGCATGTGAGTTTGCTACCTTATATATACACTCTCTCTCATTACCAACTGTATAAACAGCTTTGCACTATATACTCTTCATTTTTTGTCTATATATATATATATATATATCTAAGCCAAACGACCCAAAGAAATTCTTAAAGGGTGAGTTCTCAACCATCAATATATAGCTCTGCACTAAAAACCTCACAGGAACAGTTAAGGGTTTTTTAACTCTATATCTACTCTGTGTGTACTCTTTGCATTCTGACTAGTGGGTGGTTTTGGAGCACCCACACAGTGTTCAAGCTGCTACATTGTAAATTATTTTTAAGCGCCTATACCTCACACATTTGTTTTTCTTATATTTTATAATTTATTTTGTAGTAAATTATATGATATGATAAAAATAATGGTATCTTTGGAAAGACCATTTAATGTCAATAAAAACGATATATATTATGTGTAGGTACAGTAAATTAATAAGAGGAAAATTACAGCTAAACACAAACACAGCAGAAATGTAAAAGCCCTGGTCCTTAGCGGTAAGAAAATTGAAAAGTGGTCTGGTCACTAAGGGATTAAATATAGTAACACAAATAATTCATTTAATTGAAAGGATTAACACTGTCGCGGCAGAGAAGGGGTCTTACAGCATACATTCTATGTTCATTTTTCTAAAATGAGACTTTCATATGTTCTATGTCTATTATAACAATTTTAAATTCACACACTTAGCGATAAGAGAGAAAAGATAAGTATTTATTGAAAGAAATTGTGTCTGCAACCTTTTAAATATGATAATTTCATTTGGAAATGGAAATTATTTTGCAGAGTAACAATTTTAATTACATTTTGGTAAAACATGTAATATATAATAGACTGCAGTATTTCAGTGAAAGTTTAATGTGACTGTTGTAGTAACCCTTTTTTTCAGTGTTTTGAGATATTTCTTTCCATGACATTCCTAAATCCAATTCTACATATATGTGAAATTATTAATTGTGATTTTTATTTCTAATTTTAATACTTTTTCTGTTGATATTTATTCATAAATTGCTAGGATCTCTCTTCTAACCACTCTAACAGTTTTTTTTAAATAAGGTAGCAATTCAAAGTCATTTCAAAGTGAATTTCACATTTAAGACCAGAATAGAGAATCCGATTGAATGGGTAGGTCAGACAATGTTTCCAGCCATCATGTTCACTTTGAATTGGTAAGACCATATATTGAATATGCTGTGCAATTTTGGGCACCTGTTCTAAAGAAGAATATTATGGCACTAGAAAAAATGCAGAGGCAGGCTACAAAATTAATAAAAGGAATGGAACATATCAGCCATGAAGAAAGGTTAACAGATGTAAACCTCTTTAGTTTAGAAAAATTTCACCTGAGAGGGGATATGATAACATTATACAAATATATTCGGGGCCAATACAAACCATTGTGTGGAAATCTATTCATAAACCGGACTTTACATAGGACACAAGGTCATGCGTTTAGACTGAAAGAAAGAAGATTTAATCTAAGGCAAATAAAAGGTTTTTTTTACTGTAAGAACAATAAGGATGTGGAATTCTCTGCCTGAAGAAGTGGTTTTATAAGAGTCCATACAGATGTTCAAACAGCTGCTAGATGCATACTTGCAAAAACATAATATTTAAGGATATAATGTTTCAATGTCGGGTAATAACTGCTTGAACCAAGGATAAATCTGACTGCCATTCTGGGGTCAAGAAGGATTTTTTTCCTAGCTTGTTGCAAAATTGGAAGTGCTTCAAACTGGTTTTTTTTTTTGCCTTCTTTTGGATCAACAGCAAAAAACAAATGTGAGGAAGGCTGAACTTGATGGACCAAGTCTCTTTTCAGCTATGTAACTATGTAACTATGTAATTCACTTTGAATCCTCACTTTAGTGAAATACCCTATAAGCTCCCTGTTCTTCACAAATCCCTCTCCATACTTTAGATTGGATTATCAATTGTATCCATGTTATATCTGTTTCTAATGTCAGACATCCCCAGTCACTTCAGAGTACTCAATATTATTCTGCCAATATCTAATTATATGGCTAGCTTTAGATTGTTTTGACCAATGCTTAATAAAAAGACCTAGCCTTTTCTAAAAGTATTGCTTTATTATTATTATTATTTTATTATTTATATAGTGCCTTCACATTCCGTAGCGCTGTACAATGGGTGGACTAACAGACATATAATTTTAACCAGACAATTGGACATACAGGAACAGAGAGACAGAGAGGTGGAGGGCCCTGCTCAATAAGCTTACATTCTAGAGGGAGTGGGGCATAGTGACACAAAGGGTAAAAGTGGGGATACGAAGTAGGTTGTTAGAAAAGTATTAATTGAGGGCTTAGTAGGTAATTTTTGTCAGTTGCAGGAGAGGAGTCCCTTAGGGATGGGGGATAAAAGCCTAACATTTTAATTGATATGCTTTATTGAAGAAGTGAGTTTTCAAAGATTTTTGAGGAGGAGGAGACTGGGTGAAATTCTTATGGAGATGGGAAGGGAGTTCCACAGAAGAGGTGCAACCCTGGAGAAATCTTGTAGGCGAGCATTAGAGGTGGGCGTACAGAGTATATACGTAGGTCTTTGGCAGAGCGTAGGGGCCTCGACAGGACATACTTGTGTATTAGGGAGGATAGGTAGGTTGGAGCAGCATTATATAGGGACTTGTAAGCAAGCACCATAATTTTAAATTGAGCCCTATATCTAACTGGAAGCCAATGCAGGGACTGACAGAGCGGGGAGGCGTGGGAGGTGCGAGCGGACAGGAAAATTAGCCTGGCCGCCGCATTCATTATAGATTGCAGCGGTGCAATCTGGGAACATGTAAGACCACTGAGAAGAGTATTGCAGTAGTCAAGGCGAGAGAGAACAAGAGCATGGACCAGCACCATAGCCGCATCCAAGGTTAAATAGGAGTGAATGCTCACTATGTTTTTGAGATGGAAGCAACAGGATTTGGCAATTGATTGGACATGGAGGGTGAAGAAGAAGTTGGAGTAAAAAAGAACACCCAGGCAAGGTAGAGTTGATGGTAGCACTGTTGACTTTTAGGGAGACAAACATGGGAGTAGTAACACTTGAGGGAGGAAAGACCAGATGTTCTGTTTTGGACAGGTTGAGTTTAAGGAAGTGAGCAGCCATCCAGTTGGAAATCGAAGAGAGGCAGTCAGAGACACGAGTTAAGATGGGTGGAGAGAGATCAATAGAGGACAGGTAGATTTGCGTGTCATCCGCATAGAAATGATAACGGAAGCCTAAGGAACTGGTGAAATTACCAAGGGAGGCAGTATATGGTAGTTGGATGGGGAGTTGAGGTCAAGGCTGGGCTTTTTCAGAATCGGGGTTACAGTTGCATGTTGAAGGGCGAGGGAAATGTGCCAGAGGAAAGGGAAAGATTAAAAATTTTAGTGATAGGAAGAGCAAGAGAGGGAGACAAAGTGTGGATGAGATACGAGGGAATAGGATCGAGGGAACAGGTGGTGAGGCGGGAGGACCGGAGCAGAGCAGAAATCTCTTCTGCTGTAGCAGGTGCAAATGAGTGTAGAATGGTGGAGGGAGTAGAATTGGGTGATATATTGGTATGGGAAAGAGAGAAATTAGAAATCTCTTCTCTGATTGTAGAGATCTTCTCAGTGAAGTGAGATGCAAAGTTTGTGGCGGACAAGGTGGTAGAAGGAGGGGGAGTAAAAGGGCGAAGAAGTGTGAAATAGGTGTTTTGGTTGATGGGACAGTGTACTTATGAAGGTGTTAAAGTAATTTACTTTTGCAGCGGAGAGAGCCAGGCTGTAGGAGCGTAGCATAAATTTATAGTGGAGGAAGTCAGATGCAAACTGAGACTTTCTCCAGCAGCATTCAGTAGTTCTAGAACATTTTTGGAGGTCACTGGTCAGCTTGGTGTGCCATGGTTGTAATTGCTGAGTTTAAGCACCTTGACAACTTCATATCATTACATAGGCATGATGCACAGTGTATCCTTGTCACTGGCTACCTTCTAAGAGATTTTTAAAACTACAGTGATGTCTGGGCCTACCAGTATCCCCTATTTTTAAAAAGTGTTGATCAGGTTTTTTTTTCCTTCATGACAAAGGGTTTACAGAGATTCTGAGTTAAAGAGCAAAGTCTTTTTGGCAATGTTTCCAATGTGTTTGTTTGACCATAAATTAACATAATCTCTTTAAGTAGAGTCATACATAGCATATCCCTTGATTTATTAGAGTCCAGCATTACAATTATTAAAGCTGAATAAAAGATATGTGTAAATGTCATTTTCTAGTGTCGATATCTAATCAGGCCAGATGATACTTACTAAATTACCTCTAACTACTTATACTAATAAATGGCTATTTAATCTTTGCAATTTACACAAGTAGCATCATGGAGGTACCAGCAGCAACTATTTAAAAGCCAGTTGGCAACAGTTCTAATTATTACATATGGAAAATCTTAGTAACTGATTCGAACCTTGTCTATACTCTTGCTAACTTGAGAAATGATAAGTTGTCAATAATGTTCCCCTCTCATTTTTCTTAGTTGGTGTGCGCAGAAATGTTCTCTTGAGCAGACTTTTGTGCGTACTGAATGTTAACCTGGAATTGTTTCTTAATAATTTTGATACAGCCTTGCTCTCATGGTTAATAACACGGCATTACAGTATTACTACATGATAATGTAGTATTAGTAGTTACACAACAGTATTACTGTAATGTCAGCCATTCAGAGGGATAAGCCTCTCTGCTAATGTCCATTTTGGTCTGTCAGACAGTCCACAGACAGCAATAGGGGGCAACTGTGTAGACAGGGGTACATATTTTTTCTAACTTGTTGTCTATATGTTACATCACAAAGCCCCACCTTCTCCACACGAAATAGCAATTTAATCCATATAACACACTTATTTCATTCAGCCAAAATATGTTATTGGTAGCTTGTTGACTGTATTTAGGCAAGCATGGTAATTCCCCAACTTGGGCAGAAACAGCTAATGCAGTCCAATACATGGTGATATATACATAATAAATGTTTCTTACAAATAAATAAACATTATATGGAAAGGAGGAGAGAGGTCATGTCATCCATAGATTTTGCTAAATGAGCTCTTTGCATAATAAATGATGAGATATACATTAATACTTCTTAAAAACTAAAATAAATAATCTAGATATGATGGGTTATATCCAAAGCACACCGGAGAAACAAACAATCCAATTCAGCAGGCAACAAGAGCAAAGAGATGGAGAAATGTCACCCAGATTTTTCAAAAGGAGCCCTTTGCCCAACAAATGGTGACATATACATTAATGCTGACGCACACTGACACATGACAGACATGCAATTTCATTGATTTGAAACACACTCACTGACAGACACACATACACACACATTGACAGACACATTCACTGATAGAAACACTCACTGACACACACTTAACTCTCAGTGACAGACACACTTGCTGACAGACACAAACATACACACTGACAGACACTCACACACACTTACTAACAAACACACACATACACAATGACAGACACACTCACTCACATACACACTTAACTCTCAGTGACAGACACACATACACTGACAGACACACTCATACAATTACACATTCTTTCACACACACTCACAAATTGATTTATTTTTTGTTGTTTTATTTAATTTTTTTAGTTCCATCTAGTCTCCCTACCTTTCAGAGAGCTTGTGTGCATCCTCTCCCTGGTGTCCAGCGGGGATTTTCTCCAAGAGGTTCAGTGGCGATTTTCTCTCTGGGGTCAAGTGGGGATTTCCTTCCCGGGGTCCATAGGGGATTTACTTCCTGGAGTCCAACGTGGATTTCCTCCCTGGGTCCAGTGGGGATTTTCTCTTTCTCTGTGGGGAATGAACCTTCTACCTTTAGTCTTCCAGTTCCTCTCTGCTTCCTCGGGTACCCTCGGTATTGATGCCGGGGCTAGAGTGACATCATATTCCAGCTTCCAGCATCACTACAGAGGGAGCAGAGAGGGATTGGAAACACATCATCAGTGCTCCATGGCTGCCTTTGCCTCCTCCCTCCCCTGAGTATTTCTTCAGAGCTGGCACCAGCCATCTGGGGAAAGCAGGTGCCTACTCTGTATTACTGAATAATTGCCCACCTCCTTGAACCTCGTGACAGGCTGTCAGCCCACTCATCTCAGCAACCTACACCTTCTGGTGGGTGCCGTGAGAAGCAAATTCATACCATTTGTGCTCTCCTTCAAAAAGGTGTGCACATACACAAATGCACCTTAGTGGTTGTCAGTTTCCTTTTGATGAATTAAGAGCTGCTCTAATATATCTTATAGACGTGTGGATGGTGAAGAAATTTATCTTTCTGAGAAACCAGGAGTACATTTATCCCAATTGTTAGTTTGCAGCGCTTCAGAAATACTTTTCAGAATTCAGGAATTTATTGGCAGTGGTAATGGTGCCTGAAGTATTCTATTAAATTCCAGACTTCAGAAAACTTCAGAAAAAAAAATATATTCTGGTGACTAATAATTCAGTAATAATTGACTATTATCTAAAGAAACAAAATAACACAATAATTGTGCCAGCATATATGTGGAGCAGGCATTTATATTATTAATTTAAAATATAATGATCTTGATTTTATATTTTATATTGGCTTTTAATATTATATTTACGATTTTAAATTCCTAAAAATATTTAATATAGTTTGATATATATTTATGATATTTTTGACATGTTGAAAATGTTTTTAAATGTTTATCCAAAAATATTAGGTTGAAAAGCTTATGCCCTGCAATGAATTCATTTATAATGCATTACAACTGCCCATCTGTTTGGCTTGTATATAGACAGTTGTCTACTGTAAATGGCTTTGATCCATTCTCTGCAGCACCGAAAAGTTTTAGATAATGACCACATATTATATAACATAACAATGTTATATATGATGGTTGAGCAAAATTATAGCATGTGTGAAATGAAAAGAAAATACGGTAGAGACTTATTAAATGTTTATTTAAATTATAGCTTTTTCTTGATTGTACACTTTATTGTCTCCAGCTTGTACCTTTGTTTTACTGAGAAAATATGCCTCATCTTGTACTGTATACTATATATTCTGTTTGAATTTAACATGATTATGTTGCCATTTGAAAAATAAAGAATTACGAGATAACTAAAGAGAACCAAAATAGTAAAACAACGTATAATATAGATGCCGCTAAAAATGTATTCTTTTAATTAATATACTCAAAATATAATTAATTGACAATTAAAATAACTAAGCATTGCATATCAATCCTTATATAATTATTACATAACTGTTTTCAATTATGAACTTTACAATTAATTATTTTGAACTCAAAGTAAAAATTGTAAAGGTTCTAAGCAAATAGCACTAATAATACCAATATAGCAACAATATGTTACTATTTTGTTCATAGAATCAATTCTTTTATACTTTTTGCCATGCTGAGTAGAGTGCTGTGGAGCCATCTGGATTGCAAGGGCAATGTAACTTGTGAAGCTATAGATAACCTAATTAAATATTAAATATTTAAATACAATTATTTAATACATTAAGCTTGCAATAAAAGTAGGAAAATATATACACATGGCAACCAATATATGCTTCTTTTTTTTTTAGCATTTTAAGGAATTGTTTGGAAATATTTAGTCAGGATTTTTAGGACAGAAGCCACAGATGTGTTTGTATACTAGTTTTAATAAAAGCCAAGCAGGGTTATCACACTCTTCACATAGCTATGTGTATCATATATACATGGTTATTACAAAGTTACATAGGCTGAACAGAGACATGTGCCCATCAAGTTCAATCTTTCTCACATTTAATTTTTGCTGTTGATCTAAAAGAAGGCAAACACCCAGTCTGAAGCACTTCCAGTTGTGCAATACACTAGGAAAAAAATCCTTCTTTACTCCACAATGGCAGTCACATATCTTGTTGGAAATGGATATCTCTGTATATTATAGTTTTGCAAGTATTTATATAATTGCTGTTTAAACATCTGTAGAGACTCTGATAAAATCACCTCTTCTGGCAGAGAATTCCACATCCTTATTGTTCTTACTGTAAAAAACCTTTTCCTTTGCCTTAGACTAAATCTCCTTTCTTCCACTCTAAATGTGTGACCTCTTGTCCTAAGTATAGTCCTATTTATGAATTGATTTCCAGATAATGGTTGCCAAGGGACACATTTGGTAGCCAATCAGCATCAGGAGCTCTGTAAGGTTTGTTCAAGATGTCTTAAAGTGATTCAATAATGTCCGATTAACACTTTGTTACCGCACTGGTCAATTTATGAAATGAAAAAATATATATGAGGATCCTTCTTGAAATAACATTTACAAGCAAAGTTCCTTTAAACCTTTTATGACAAAGAATTCAGTAAATCTGGCTTGAACATCTTGGTGTGTTATCTCATAAAGGTTTTAAAAAAACAAAACTGAAAAACTGAAAATTTGAGGATCTTTAATATTAAACATTAATTATGGAAGTAATGCACATAAAGATAACTTATCTATTAAAGAGCTAGTCACAATAAAGGTAGGTATGGTCTATAATTATTTCTGACTCATTAAATCTAGGATTTATATTCTAGTACAAACAATTTAAAATAAAATATTTTTTTCTACTGTAACCCTATGTTATTTACTATTAAACATATAAATATGCAATAGATTTTTTAATAACAGTATATAAATAGAAAAAATACTCATTTATTTATTTTATTAACATATTTATATATTGTATTATTAATCTAAATACTCATCGCAAACCAGAGAAGTTAGAGATATATTGACAATTTTAGTTGAAAGCTTCTATAAATTTGCAGTATTAATTCTTTCACTCATGTATATTTCCATTAAATTAATATGAATACCAGAATTTTGTAACCAGAGGAATTAATGTGCAAGGTGTCTTAAATACAATGCAAATAGCTAGCACTAGATGTAACATATTGAGAATATAAAATAACTTGCCACTTTTTCGCAAAAGGATTATTTTTAAAAGAAGTATATCTTATGTTACAATATATTTGAGAAGTTCAGAATAGCTTAAATAATTTTGAGTACAATCTATAAAATTATACAAATATCCAACTCAAAAAATTGATAACAATTAGGCAAAATTTTGTTTTGGGTAGTCTGTCCGAATCAAATGAGTTTTATTCTTCACCTGGTTGAATCGTACATATGGGGATTTATCTGTGGAGTCTTATTCATTGGAATACAACTCTACAGTTAAATCCTGGATGATCAAATTATCAGTTGTTTATTAACAGGAATTTGATTTGAATGAGACTAATTTTTGCACAAGTGTAATCACAACTTTTCCAAATGTTTTGGCAGAAAGTTTGAAACTTACTGCAAATTTGCATTAGCATGCGTCCAAATAAATATAAAATTCCCTATATTTCATGACTAGTTCTCAGTTGCTAGACCCAAATGAGTGTTCTGATCTAGTTCATCTCTGCACTTTAAATATCTGTTTAATGAGGCCCATGTGATATGCATTAACCGCCTAAGAGCTTATAATTTTGAAATCTTTGGACTGGAATCCACATACAGCGAATTATATTAAGTTTGAATTGGAGTACATACCATGCTTACTTTCCTTATCCTCAACCCCAGGGACTCTGAATAATAAAGAAAATACTAAAGAGATACACAGTAACGCCCTTGGGCTATACAGTCATTCTACAGGGAACAAGCTGTGCAGAATATTAGGTCATGTGAATATTCCTTCTACCATAAAATGACTTTTTCAAGCTCTAAGTATATATTTAAAAAGTGATAAATATCAGTTACAGTGTATTTTTTGCATAAGTAGAAAATTCAACAATTCTGAAACACACTAATACAAAAAAATGCATATCTAAAATTTTAGCTTCTTGGTTTTCACAGAATTAAAGAAAAAAATAAATAAATAAAAGAACAATGTAAACTGCTATTGCTTGTTTATCCAAATTGTGTCTGTCACAACAGATTGAATACCTTGAAATTGAGGGAAGATGAGGCTGTGGAAATGAGGAACGTAGCCAATGGCAATCAGTTCTTCGTAGAATCTTTTTTCGGGAAAGGGCCATAATTGCCCGCAGAAAAATTGTGAGAAGCATTCACAGCTGCTCAAAACTGCAACGATTGTGTGCTCATTTATAGTTATGTTCTAACTTGAGTAATATCTGTAAAAATAAAAATGGAACAGACATTGCAAAATGTTTCACAGAAGAGAATGTGAGGATAATGTTTATGAATGGCTTGAACATCCTGAATTTAAATGCCAGGTTGTGAGAATGTGCAGTCTTACACAAGAAGAGTTCTATTTGCTATTTTTTTCTTTACACATATAAATTAGTTTTTGGGGAAATTTCTGGCAAGAATCGAACCAAACTGAGCGAATGAAATAATATTAAACTCTTTAGTCTATAAGCAAACTTTACAAGTTCACCTGATTCATCTTTCCAGTTAATACAGATATAAAAAATGTCACCCATTTTTAATTCTTAGTAAATACAATTGTATTTCATGGGATTTTCAAATAAAAGTCCTGTAGTAGAGTCACATAGACATATGATTAACAACCTGGCTCACTGTTGGGGATAAAATCAGCCTGGGCCCTTTGTGGATGATGGATATTTGCCAACTCATACAGAGCTCTGGAAATTGGAAATGAATAGCAGAGACGTGTTCAATAACCAATTCAAATTGTATTCATACGTCAGTTATATTTATACCCCATTTTCATAGCAGGATGGGAGGGGGAAAAATGAGCATATGGGCGTGACAATGACATTGTTTTTCACAAGTTATAAACATCTGTTTTTAGTTATAATTCGATGTTACATAATGTATGCATATTGGATAAAACCCAGATGATTACAAATACCGAAATCTTGGACAATTAACAAGGTCATTCCAGAATCCTTATCATGTCATGTCATGTCATGTAAATAACAAAATCATGTTCCAATAACATCTCCCGTAAATAGATAAGTCATTGTGACATGAGATACAATTCCAAATTTATTCTTGATTCAAATTAACCCTTACATGAACAGTTAGGATATAGAGCAAAATGGATATTCATATCCTACACTCACCCTATTTGATATAAAAGAATGGAGCTTACCGGGACATATCAGAAATTGGATTATTATCATTATTATTGCTAGCATTTATTAAGTGCTGACAAATTCCACAGCACTTTATAATTGGGCAAAAAGACACTACAATATAAAGAGATCAATACAAAAGTTAAACATGACTCTGTCTGTGAGCTTAGATCTAACAATAGAAGCTCTCTTATGCAAAGTACTTACCTAGATAGCCCATGAGCTTACAATCTAAAGATTAAAATGGAATTTGAGAGAAATAGCAGTAGAGGGAATATGGAGGCGATAGGCATAGAGAATTGCCTCTTTATTCCCTTTACATAATATCATGTAAAGGGAATAAGGAGGCAATTCTTTACATGATAACATGTAAAGGAAATAAGGAGGCAATTCTTTATACCCATCACCGCCATATTCCCTCTGCTGCCACTTCTCTCAACTTCCACTGATAACATGTAAAGGGAATAAGGAAGTAATTCTCTATGCCCATCGCCGCCATATTTCCTCTGCTGCCACATCTCTCAATTTCCACTGATAACATGTAAAGGGAATAAGGAGGTAATTAAGCAAGATCTCAAACAGCCGGAGAAACATGCTATAAAGAAGAAGGAACCAGGGTAGGTGGTTACTGCTTAGTGGAAATAAAGCTTCTCTTTTTTCTGTTGTCTGGATGGATGCTCCTAAATATCAGCTGGAAAACAAGACAGGGTTTTTTTAAACATAGAAAAAAAAATAACTTTGAGTCCTCATAGTTTTCATGGTGCAGAGTCTTCAACATCTAATGCTCTCAAGCCCTCCATCTATTTAACCCCTTAACGCCGTAACAGCTTTCTGCCCCTGGAGGTCCGGTGGACTTACCTCCGCCGCGATCCTCTTCTGGAAGGCTGCCTGGGCTGTCAGCAAAAAGGGGCCCCCAGGGGCCATGTGATCGCTCTCAAAGAGCGATCACATGGCCCCCTATAGCTGGCTGTGGATCTGCGTGCAGGGGGACTGTCTGAAATGTCAGACAGTCCCCCTGCTGGTAGGAAAGTAAAAAAAAAAAGAATTAAACATGTTTAAAATAAAATAGAAATCTATTTATATATATATAATAAATGTATATATATATTATATGTATAATATATACATATTATATATATGTAACGTCATACAAAGTGTATTTTAATATTAATATAAGTACATATATTAGTATTAAAATACACTTAGAATGATGTTACATATATAATATGTATTTATATATTATATATATATATAAAATAGATATATACACATATATTATATATATATATATATATATATATATACGTATAATTACAATAATAAATAAATAAAATAATAAAGTAAATGAATAAAATATTGAAACAACATTTAATATAAATTATATATTCACATGTAATTTCATTCTAACTGTATTTTGTTATTAATATATATATTGGTAACAAAATACACTTAGAATGACATTCTATGTATATCTATCTATATATAAAATACAAATAACCGCAAAAATATATATATATATATAGATAAATACATATAATTACATAAAAGATTACATTAGTATAAACGTAGAATTTAAATACCTGTAAATGCATATATATTAAAATTCTATGTGTATATTTAAGTAATCTTTTAACACAATTATGTGATTTGATTAATTAAAATTTGATTGACATGCCTGACAACGTAGGGAGAAAGTGCAGACAATTGAATTCGCAAGCACTATTTTTGACCCTGTAACTCTCCAAGACACCATAAAACCTGTACATAGGGGGTACTGTTTAGTCGGGAGACCTTGCTGAACTCAAATATTAGTGTTTCAAACTGGTAAATTGTATTACAACGATGATATTTTAAGTAAAAGTGACATTTTTGGCATTTTTTACAAACAAACAGCACTTTTATGGACTGTATTATTTTTGTAATTTGTTTTACTGTTTTAAAACACTAATATTTGTGTTTAGAGAAGTCTCCCGAGAATAACAGTACCCCCCATGTACAGGTTTTATGGTGTTTTGGAAAGTTAGAGAGTCACATATAAGGTTTGCTTTCATTTTTTTGACATTGAAATTTGCCAGATTGGTTATGTTGCCTTTGAGAGCGTATGGTAGCCCAGGAATGAGAATTACCCCCATGATGGCATACCATTTGCAAAAGTAGACAACCCAAGGTATTGCAAGTGGGGTATGTTCAGTCTTTCTGAGTAGCCAGTTAGTCACAAACACTGGCCAAATATTAGTTTTTTGCTTTTTTCACACAAAAACGAATATGAACACTAACTTTGGCCAGTGTTTGTGACTAAGTGGCTACTAAAAAAGACTAAGCATGCCCCACTTTCAATACCTTGGGTTGTCTACTTTTTTAAATGGTATGCCATTATAGGGGTAATTCTCATTCCTGGGCTACCACACCGTCTCAAAGTTAACATTACTAATCTGGCAAATTTCAATGTGAAAATGGAACGTTCTATATTTGACCCTGTAACTTTCCAAAACACCATAAAACCTGTTAATGGGGGGTACTGTTGTACTCGTGAGACATCAATGATTACAAATATGTGCATTGTTTTGCAGTAACACCTAACAGTATTATGACATTCACAGCTAAAATGTCAGACGAAAATACAAATTTTAAATAAAATCTAATTTTCTCACATTTTTTTAAATTTTATTCATAATAAATTATGTTTCATATATGAATAGTTAATGCTAAATTAAAGCCCTGTTTCTCCTGAACAAAATGATATATAATAAGTGTGGTTGCACTTAATGTGACAGCGGTGAATTACGGTTGAACAGACATATAGCGCAATTACAGTTTTTGTTTACGTTTTGTTTTGATCAGAACGGGCACTATTGACTCCGTCCTGAAGAGGTTAAAAATGTTTGAACATTTTTATTATAAGAGTTAGACACAGTAATAGACAAAGTTATATAAACAGTGTTCAATTGTAGTAATGAATAACATCTAGGGGTGAGCAGCCTCTGCAAGGATCGTGGACAGCGCAATGCACTAAGAGAACATAATGTCTAAGGTGTGCTCCATACCAGCTCCCCAGCCATGTAGGAGTGCCCTCACCTCTGAAAGGAGAGATAGAAAAAGAGAAAGAGAGCTAGGTTGAGAAAGAGGGGAGACACACAAAACAAAAAAAAAGAGGGGGAAGAGGAGAATATATTTGGTTGGAATGGGATCCTTAATTTAATTCCATCTATTTTTAATACATTACATCCATGATGCACTAAAACCATAAGCACTTAAAAATACCTCTATTTAATAAAATGATGATTAACTGTGCACATTCTTCTTTACCAGGTTTCCCCAGGGATTTGTGACAAATGCTTTCTTTAACATCACCCAGGAATTGGCTAGGCAACCCTAACAAAATGCCCCCCCCCCGCCTAACCCCCACTTGCACTTAAAAAGGATTAGTTAGAACACGTGAATTACACCATATGTTGATACCCTAATTTACAATGTTCACTTCTCTGTAGACTTGTAAAAGTCTTTGCAGAAGTTAGGATGCAATTATTGTTCTATTAATTTATAGTTATAAATAAATAAATAAATAAATAAATGTTTAAATGAATGGAAAGAGCTGGTAACTCTAAATCACTAAAATGATCATTATGTTATGTAACATGCAGAAAGGTAGCACTAAGCTGCAGATGTGACCTTTATAGCAGAAATCCTTTGGTAACGTAACAAAAGCAAGATGGTAGATATGTCTCAGTGTTGATTGATACATTTTAATGTTACTCAACAATATCCCTACATGACTGGACATTGTTTAACCTGGCTTTTAGGATATTCGGAATCCAGTAGACCAGTTTGGATCTGGGTGATCACAGAAATCTCGTTAGACCTGACTAAGCATGCTTTTTATGGTGTTAGCCCTGAAAATAGTGTATTGTTTTTTTTTCAAAATGTTCCAAAATTTTGACATAAGTTGCCTAGCCCCTCTGACGTATCTTCAGCAATCAATAAAAGGGAGACAATATTTATTTTTATAATACTCACTCTTATCATTAGTCGTTACAATGCCGTGTGGACACAGGGTCATGTGTTCAGACTGGAAGAAAGAAGATTTAGTCTAAGTCAAAGGAAAGGTTTGTTTTAACTGTGAGAACAGTAAGGATGTGGAATTCTCTGCCTGAGGAAGTGGTTTAATCAGAGTTTGTACAGATGTTTAAACCGCAACTAGATGCATACTTGCAAAAACATAATATTCAATTATAATTTTTAGCTTCTTGATCCAAGGATAAATCTGACTGCTATTCTGGGGTCAAAAGGAATTTTTTTTCCAAGTTTTATAGCAAAGTTGGAAGCTCTTCAAACTGGGCTTTTTTGCCTTCTTTTGGATCAACAACAAAAAACAGATGTGAGGAAGGCTGAACTTAATTGACACATGTCTCTTTTCAGCCTATGTAACTAGGTATTAGGCTAAAAGATCTGATTTTTTAATCAGGGGCACTGGAAGCCAAAGGAGCTAATGAGTTTACCAAGGGAGGCAGTATAAATAGAGAACAGTAGGGGACCAAGGACTGAACCTTGAGGGACACCAACTGAGAGGAGTTGGGGAGAAGAAGCAGAGCCAGAGAAAGAAACACTGAAAGAGTGCTGGGGAGAGGTAGGAGGAGCACCAGGAGAAAGCAATATCCTGTAGACCGATATTGCGGAGGATGAGAAGAAGCTGTTGATGATCAACAGTGTCAAAAGCCGCAGACAGGTCAAGGAGAATTAGGATAGAGTAGTGACCACGATACTTTGGTCAGTGCCGTTTCCACAGAGTGCTTAGCACGGAAACCAGACTGAAGCGGATCTAGCAGAGAGTTGGACTCGAGGAAGTCTGTCAATCTCACATACACAAGTCTTTCAAGGATCTTGGATGCAAAAGGCAGTAGCGAGATAGGACGGTAGTTGGATGGGGAGTTAGGGTCAAGGTTGGGCTTCTTTAGAATTGGGATTACAGTTGCATGTTTGAAGGGTGATGCAAACATGCCAGAGGAGAGAGAGAGATTGAGAATTTTAGTGACAGGTGGAGAAAGAGAAGAAGACAGAGTATGGATGAGATGTGAGGGAATTGGATCTAGGGAGCAGGTGGTGGGGCGGGAGGACTGGAACAGAGCAAAAACCTTATCCACTGTAGCGGGTGCGAATGAACATAGAACTGCAGAGAGAGTGAAGTTAGGGGAAGTATTGTAAGGGTAAGAAGAAAGATGAGAGATCCCTGATTGTAGAGATCTTATCAGTGAAGCGAGTTGCAAAGTCTGAGGCGGTCAAGTTAGTAGGTGGAGGAGGAACAATAAGGCAAAGAAGAAAGTTAAATGTGTGAAATAGTCATTTGGGTTTGCAGGAGAGTGTGGTTATGAGGGTATTGAAGTTTACTTTTGCAGAAGAAAGAGCAAAGCTGTATGAGCGCAGCTTAAATTTATAGTGGAGAAAGTCAGACGCACAGTGAGACAAAAACATTCTAGCCGATTCCCAACCCGCTCTGATAGTGATTAGTTATATTGTGATATTTTATATTCGCTTTCTTCTATATATGCAATCAATTGTATTTTTATCCAATCTTGCTACACTTTCAGATACTCTTGTTATTATAGTGTGTACAGTATATAGGTAAATGAATAAAGGGCTTTTTATACTTCCACCCCTAGCATCCCTATTGATCAATTTTGCTATTTTGCCTATAAGAGAAAGCCACAGGACTTTTACTGTATGGAGCAGCTTCTCCTTCATCTTTTTGAGTGTTTATACCTTTTTATTTATTTATTTTTCCATCTGGGGATTAGCACGATCTTGGCATACTTTGCCACCACATTTTAATAAAATGTATTTAAGTAGAGTGTTTTTATATTTCATACAAGTTTGCAATTTCTTATACATTTGAAAATCAAAAATGGGTTATTAATAACATGGGTTTGCTGCTGCCACGAACAATGTTACTTAAAAAAAAAAAAAAACATAACAAGGCATTTTCACGTCTTTATTTTCTATGTGAATTAAGCATTCTTATCTCTTTCCATTTTCCATTACTCTGGAGAGTCACTTTCACCTCTAGCTACAATACCTTATCAGTCAGCATTACTCAGGTGAGTCACTGTATTGCTAATATTGAGTGTTATAGGATTTAGCTTCTACTGCTGAATATTTGTTTTAAAATGGTATATTAAAATTAAAAAATATTAATAAATATTAATAAACAATTATAATTACCTTTACTATTAATTAAGAGTCATATCATCTGGAAGGATAGAAATACATTGTTTTCAATTTTTTCCTTTTTTATTTTAAAAATATTTTAGTCAATATAAAATTTAATTTAAATGACTATGTCTTTAAAGCAATGAGAAAGCTCAATAGTTACCACTCTAGCTATGACTACGGTCAACAGATTTCTATTATTGATTAATAATGCTAATATATAAATATTATTAATAATATTATATAACATATTTGCAACAATAGCAACACAAAATCTTTGGGCTCCTTCTGTGTATTTTCTGGCAAAACCATTTTCAAGCATTTTTCAAGCTCTTCCTGTACCCAAAGCCAAAACACTCATCTCACACTCAGATAATGTGGAAATGTCACTTCGGCTTTTTCTGTCGAAAGCCCTCAAACTTTGGATGGCAATGATAGGCTGCAAGCTCTGGTCTAGCCTACTTCAAGCTCTGGTCCAGCCTACTTCAAGTTCTGGTCTAGCCTACTTCAAGCTCTGGTCCAGCCTACTTCAAGTTCTGGTCTAGCCTACTTCAAGCTCTGGTCCAGCCTACTTCAAGTTCTGGTCTAGCCTACTTCAAGCTCTGGTCCAACCTACTTCAAGTTCTGGTCTAGCCTACTTCAAGCTCTGGTCTAGCCTACTTCAAGTGTATTAATACCTTCTAGAGTTTGTTGACTTTGGATAGATAACATGGAAATATCTGGAAATATTTCCTTTAAATTTCATATGAATATTTATGAATTACAAAATAAATATATATATATATATATATATATATTGTATATATCATTAGAAATATGAACTTTCATTCCTTACGCTATAATACCCCTGTCACTAGTTATATATAGGTCCTCCATATACAATTTAAAGCTCCATATAGAAGCGTATTGGAGATTTGGTGTGCATGTATGGTGAGTACCACTTGCACATCCAAACATTTCCATAAGAAAGCATTGTATTACTCAGTCAGTGTATCGGAAGCTTCTCTAGTGGCTGTTAGGAAGAATTTAATCCGACAATGTAAATATTGCAGGTTTTACAAAACTCTAAAGTTTCAGGGTTAAAAGGACAGGGCCATTGTACCCATTGAGATGATGTGGTTATGTTAGTGTCCCTTTAAGATTTGTACTTATTTTATCCATAACTAAATAATAAAAATCTGCACTAGTTCCTCGTTAGCACTGAGTTTGTGCATAAAATGTAATGTTCAAAAAATGTAATCTTGAAATTAAAACGGAAAATATTCTGAATAAACGGGAACTATTTTTAATTCATGAAGGTACAGTGGAAATGCAAAACATATGTTAATATTGTGTGCGGTTTCTGGATATTATTGTGATATGCAATTTACAAGCTTTTAGTATTCTTTGCTATTTACCCATAATTCTCCTGTGAAGTAAAGGCAACTTTTAGAGGATAACGAGTAGCTAAATTTGCAATTCTAGTAGTTTTAATCTGAAATGTTTTAAAGTAGACACCTTGATTTGATTACATTCACTTGAAGAATATACTATGAACAGAAAAAGCATAATTCTGACATCCAATTTCTTTTTCTTTATATTATTTATATAAAAAATTAAAATAAGATATTTTGGGTTCTGACTCAAAGCTTTGCTAACTGCAACTGATGTTGACTGGAATACAATTTTGTGGTTGTATTTAGTTTCATTGACAAAGACCACATTTCACTCATTAAATGTTTATTACCATACAGAATGTACAAAGAAAACCAGGTAAATGGCAGTGGATTTTTGTGATTTTATTTTTTTAATACAGGGTACTCACTGCCTTTATAGATAGCATAAATTACCTGTTCTTATAACACACCAATTATTATCAGCCTCTCACTTGCTCAAACCCCACACTGCATGCCGTTAAAAACTGCACCCCTTTCACACTTTGTATGATACTTTACAGACAAGAACAAACAGTTAAGGAAATAATTCTCCACCCTTTGCCCCTCATTCATTCTCAACCACAGCTAGACCATACCTTTCCTTCCCTTCAGGCCTTTTTTTCCCAGTTGCTGAACAGGAGGTGGCTTTACTTCTCCTTTCCTCTTCCCCCACCACTTGTCCACTTGGTCCCCTCCCTTCTAATCTAATCAGATCTGTATCCACTTGTCTTGTGCCATCCTTAACACATATCTTCAACTGCTTTCTTTCTTCTGTGATCCCTGTCAACATGCTACTAACATGCGCATCCTAAAAAAGCTGTCTCAGGGGGCGTGGTCTGATTGCGCAGCCAAGCGGCCGCATGTGAGCTGAGCTCCCACCGAGAATAGGCCCTACAGCTCACAAAAGTAACCATAAGAGCAAAAAAAAACCTCTTTTAATGGCACCCCTACCTGCAGCATGGACAAAAGGATGCAGAGAGAGCCCCAAAAGAAACCGTCAGAGGCGGGCGCCTCCGTAGCCGACCTGTTTGCAGTCTCCCGCATGGCCCAGCCAGACAACCAAGATGGCGGCCACCTCACCGCCTCGACGCCAGCTCACTCTGGGTCGTCTCCAAGCTCCAACTCACCAAAGGGTATAATCCTATGTTTGCTGCCCGAGGGGGCAAGATACCTCAAGTGCCCAGGACACACAGCGATTTTGGGTGATGGGATGGGGAGGGGCCCGAAGATATGGGGGGCAGGACCATGGACTCCTTCGGACTGACTGGGTTTGAGGTGCCGACCTCCTTTCACTCCCCAGGGGAGCACTGAGACACCAGTGGGAGGGGGATAAGGGGTTGATTAGGGGATGTCTGACACCAATAAGCTATCCGGTAACACAATGCTTAGAAGCATAGAAATGGCCAACCCGAGAAAATGCTAAACTTTGTTCAGAACCAAGCAGTGACTAAACGCATCGATACGCTACAATGCATAGCAATATTGAAATGTATAGAAGAGGTTACACTCCTAAATGTATCATGACACTTGGAAAGGTTACATCACACTGCAAAGTTAGGCCAGACACCAGACATAAGCCACCTAAAACGGCCAAATGATCAAAAAAACATATACCACAAGGCATATACCACAAAACATATACCACAACACCTATCACTGTCACTGGAGTATGAAGTCAAGACCACACACAGGTTCTCACACAGATACACCTTATTACAAGTCTACCCATAAACCTCAGAAACAACATCTAACAACACCACCCACCGATGGCTCACCCATCAAAGGGCTAAAGGGGTAGACGAGCACACAATGACAATGTTACACTCTCCACGGGTTAGAGCCCCCCCCTTACAAAGACTAGGGGAGTCCATGGACCAGAAACATCCAGTGCCTTTAACCGAGACCTCCTGGACACCCTAAAGAAAACACAGACTGACGGGCAGGGTCGCCGGGTCACACTGACAAAACCATAAATGCGCTCACACATATCTAAAGAGGGCCTAGGGATTAGACTGTACGGATCTGGGTCCATGCATCCCTATGCCGAACCCATCGACGGTGGGCGGGCATTGCTGATGCAGGCGCCCCACACAAATCTGGCAAGTAGTAAGACCAGACGGTTATTCAGTTTTTTTAGTTTCTTCTGTTCTTTCTGTTTATATCTACATATCATGTTTAACAACCTTTGTTCTTCCTTCCTTCCTTCCTCTTCCCCCTCATGGGCATCAGAGTAACCTGATTTTGGAGACCACAAAGGGAGAGACGAGAGGCGCCCTCCGGCGAAGTTCACAGAGCCTGGCAGACGACAACCCCCGTAAGTCAACCCAAATGCACTCACCCCAGACTTCACCATGCCCACACGCATCACTTTCCTAAATGTTAAGGGGTTGAACGCTCCCAGAAAGCGCAGACTACTATACAGAGAACTCAAAAGGCTAGGCCTGGATATCGTTTTCCTACAAGAAACCCACTTACCTAAGACCTTAGGGATATCCCTTAGAGACCACATATACAACATAGGCTACGAGGCCAGATCACACTCCAAATGTAACGGAGTAGCAATCTTAATACACAAACGCTGCCCAATATGGATTACAGGGGTCGACCTAGACCCAGACGGACGATACCTGATAATATCTAGGACATTATTTGTACACACCATCCACTTAATAAATATATATGCACCTAATGAACCATCCAGAGATTTCATATGTCATATAGAGGGCAAGCTGTCAGCCCTACAGCATGGCATGACTATAACAGGAGGCAACTTCAACGCTGCTCCATGTCCAGCCACGGATAGAGGGACCATAAGGGGCTTACCACGCTCACACAGGAGAGGCAGACAGTACAGACTAATACATGACTTCATCCGCACAACGGGACTGATAGACATATGGTGGGCCCAACACCCAGGAGAGGTAGACTACACATTCTACTCCGCACTTAATGACTCTTACTCATGTATAGACTACTTCTTAGTAAATGACCAAGCCATCCAAAAGATCACAAAATCCTCAGTAGGATCCATCACATGGTCGGACCATGCAGACATAGGCATAGAGCTAGATAACCTCAGCACCACGACCCCGTGGAACTGGGAATTAAACACCTCCCTACTGCAAGACCCAGACCTCAAGGAGACTATATGCAAAGAGATTGTAGAATACTTCCAACTAAACACTACCCAGGAATTGACCCCCACTACCATATGGGCCGCCCACAAATCAGTGATCAGAGGAACCCTTATTAGGGAAGAAACTAAAAACACAACAATTACAAACCCTCCTACTTGACTTACACACACAAGAACAGAGACACAAATCCAACCCCACACACACCGAATTCACAGCTCTACAGACCACCCGACGCCGCATTAGAGAGACTCTATTAGACGATGTAGCGAGGGCTATTACATGGTCCAAGAGAATGTTCTATGAACAGGCCAACAAAATGCATACGCTCCTGGCCCGTATACTGCACCCACGACCGAAACAAACACACATCACAACAATCAGGGACCAAAAGGGACAGACCAAAACAGCACCAGCAGACATAGCACACATTTTCTCTGTTTTCTACAAATCCCTATACAATCACGCCCCTACGGACGTGGACAATGCACCAGACCTACTAGATGCTATAAGGCAACTCCTTAACAAAAAAGACCTCCCGAAATTAAACCGAGTCACAATAGAGACTATGGGGGAGGAAATCACGGAGGACAAAATAGATAGAACTTTCTCCCGCCTCAAGGGACGCAAGGCCCCGGGCCCCGACGGATATGAGGGTAGCTACTACAAGACATACAGAGAAGAGCTGGTACCACACCTCTCAAAATGGTTTAACCACCAGATGAGAGGCGGACGCCACGACTCAGAAATGTCCACGGCCCACATAGTATTAATTCCAAAGCCCGGGAAAGACACACTACAGACCCATATCACTAATTAACCACAACGTTAAAATACTGGCCAAGATACCAGCGGAAATATTATCCCCACATCTAATGAACCTAATCCATGCTGATCAGGTAGGCTTCATCCCCAGACGACAACTATTTGAAAATCCTAGATGCAACATAGACTTAATATGTACACAGACGACCTCTCACACCCCAACACTTGTACTCTCTCTTGACACCGAAAAGGCATTTGACAGGGTGAGGTGGACATACCTGTTTCAACTCCTACGACACCTCCGGTTCTGAGAGACGTACATTCAGACGGTCCAAGCTATGTACACTGATTTTAAGGCACACATCCGGATCCCGGGCGTCCTAAAGGTATCTCAGTGGGCGACCAAACATATAAAGTATCCGGATATGCGGACGATGTACTCTTCACTCTTACGAACCCAAGAGACTCAATGAAGGCCTTAGCTCAAGAGCTAAAAAGGCTAAAAAATACCTGTCCAAATCCACCACGCTCCTGATAGCCATGACAAAAGGTGACGCGACCCACATACGAAACCAATACCACATACCCATAACACAAAACACCATAAAATACTTGGGGATACAACTGACTGCAGACCCCAAGCAGCTATACAGGGCTAACTACGCCCCCCTCCTCAGAACCCTCAGCGCTGACCTAGACAGATGGGTAGACAAGCCACTATCTTGGATAGGAAGGGTCCACACAATAAAAATGAATGTACTCCCCAGACTCCTCTTCCTTTTTCAAGCACTGCCCGTACCTAAAGCCAAAACAGATTTAGCCCCCCTCCAGAAGACCATAGGGGACTTTATCTGGCAACGCAAATTACACAGGATTTTACGCAACATACTATACAGGCCCAAAGGCGGAGGTTGTCTTGGCTTGCCCCACCTTCACAACTACTATCTGGCAGCCCAACTGGCCCAGATTGTCATGTGGCACTCGACACCGGGAGGCCATAGATAGGCAGATCTAGAGTCAAACATAATGGGAGCAGACCTACCCCAATTCTACATCTGGCTACCAAGAGAACATAGGGCCCTCCTACGCACCAATTGCCCCACTATCCTGAACTCCCTCCAAGTGTGGGACGCATTGGCCCTTAACTACAAATTGACCACCTCACCCTCCCCAATGATGTCCCTTTTGAGGAACAGGGCATTCCCCCCAGGAATGCGGGCCTGAGATTTTAAAAACCTAGAGGAGGTGGGCCTCCAGAGAGCAATCCACCTATACGAAGGCAACCAAATAGTGACATTTGACACACTGACAGAAAGGACCAGACTACAACCCCCTGACTTCTTTAGATATATCCAAATTAGGGACTTTGCACAACATCACTTAGCAAAAACAGCGACACGAACCACACCAACTGGCTTTGAACAAATGTGTCTCACAGAAAACCCCCCGAGGGGACTCATCACCCACCTATACGCACACAAATGCTCAAACTACACTGACTGGGGTGACCTACATTACACAACACAGTGGTAATCTGACCTTGGAGAGGCCTTGGAGGGCACAGAGTGGAGGGAAATCTGAGAAGCAAACAAAGCCACTTCTATATGTGTCACACAACAAGAACAGGCCTATAAAACCATGCTCAGATGGTACACCACCCCAACAAAACTGTACCATATGAGAAAAACCCCAGATGAGTTGTGTTGGAGAGGCAACAGACACAAAGGGATATACATACACATGTGGTGGGAATGCCCAAAAGCACAGGCCTTTTGGAAAGGAGTTGGGAGCCTCCTAGATAAGGTATTCCACAGAAAAGTGACAATAGATCCATGGGTGTTCCTACTGACTAGAACATTAGAGGATTGGCCAAGGGGAGATCAAAAACTCCTACACAAAATCACCCTAGCTGCCAGACTCACCATGGCACAAGCATGGCTCAAACCTACAATTCCCCAAATAAACGCAGTAATACACAAAATTAAAGATACCCAAGTCATGGACCACCTCACGGCACTGGTGAGAGGTACATTGGCATCCTACGAAAAAGTCGGGGGTCAGTGGGCAGCTGGAGACTGGGAGAACTGAGATGGGAGCAGAACGGGGGTGCCTCCTACGTCCAAAACCCAAAACAACCACGAAAGAGCCTCCCACGGAACTCCAACCTCCACCATGAGGGGGGTATGCTCTCCCCTCCTTCCCCCCTCCTCTTCATCCTTCCTACTCTTCTTAAACTATCTTATCACTGTTGCTGGAGTATGAAGCCAAGACCACTCACAGCTAACTGAGAGAGGACATAACTCGCAACAGATGGCTCTCTCAGCGGTGGTGCCGGTTCTATACATGTATTAGAAGCTATGTTATGTTGTTTTGTATATAATAAAAAATAAAAAAAGAGTCAACAATAAGCAAGCACACTTAAACCAGAAAAGAGGTACATGGAAATGTATAATGGAATACAAACTGCTTCTATACCTATGTTTATAAAAGTTTGTACCATGTAATGCACGCCCTGATACTTCACTGTAATGCAATGACTCGCCAAAAATAAAGAATTTTTTTAAAAAGCTCTCTCTTCACCTGTCTTCCCTTTCCAACTATTGTCCCATAGCCTTGTTCCCCTTTCCCTCAAAGTTACTAGAATGACTTGTCTTTCCTCCTCTGACTTGCTTTCTCAATTCCAACTTTCTACTCTGCCAGTTTCAACCTGGCTTCCGCCTCCTCACTCTACTGAGACTCCTCTTATCAAAGTAAAAAATGATCTAATCACAGCTAAATCCAAAATCCACAACTCTCTTCTAATTCTTCTTGGTCTCTCTGCTGCCTATGACACTGTTGATCTTGTCTTCCTTCTTAAACTCTTCAATCCCTCAGTCTCTTTTACACTGTCTTCTCCTCCTATTTCTTCCAACATTCACTCAATGTCTCATTTTCTAATAATACCTATTTCCCTCATCCTGTCCCATTTAGAGTCCCCTAAAGCTTTGTTATTGGTTTTTATTTTTCTCTTTAAACTGCCTCCCTTGGCAAAGGTAGTAATTACTTTGGATTTTGCTACTGTATGCCCCATTATGATACCAAAATAAATCTCTTCTCCCTTGATCTCTCCCCTGCTGGCCCCACCTTTACGCCATATGTCCAGTCTGTTGCCACAACCTGCTGATTCCACCTTAAAATTGGAAACAATTTAACAGCCTGCCTAACTCCATCAGACCCCTAGTCTAAAGTCAATTAAGAAGTTCCTCAAAACCCATCTCTTCAGAAAAGCTTATGGCCTCCCATTGTAACTTCTATTTCACAAACCTGTTTCTTGCGCTCTCTTAAACGGCCACTCTTCCACCTCCTCTAGACTGTAAACTCATTTGTGCACGCTCATCGTTAATCTACTGTTCCTGTAACATTATGTAAGTGTCTCATTTATTGTTAAATGTGCCTCTTTTATAATATCGTAAAACACTATGGGATATGTTGATGCTATATCAATGACAAAAATTATGATGATAATAATAACTATTTTATTTTAGCTTGTCAAATTACCTCCTGTGTAGCCCCTATTTTAAATATCTTAGCAGAATTTGAGTAGAGCACATCTACTGCAACCATTCAATGTAATTCTACTGAATTCTTCACAGAGTGCAGTTGAGTTAGTTTAACATGATCTTAGTAAAAATGACATCATAATAACATTAGTCTCCTTTTAAGTTAATGCTAATTCCCAAACTGCCATTACAAATCAGTACTGCAAGTGTTACTTTATAATAAACACAACTCACGTGTTATCATGTGATATCAGATTTCTATCTGAAAGAAGACAAACATAATTTTAAAAAACATGTTTGAGAGATTGAAACATTAGGTGAAGATGGCCCTGCCAAAATGAGCTTACAATCTATAGGATTTTAACAAACGAAGGCTGCTAGAGTTACAAGGTATGCCCTCATATATACAGTCAAACGCTGGCATTATGACATTCACAGAGATCTGTGCATGCATAGGAGATGCAAACACTGTTTGTTCCATCAACTCTGTTACCACCAATGACAACTAGTGTGTGATGTCATGATCACCACTTCAGCTCACCTTGTGGTGTCTGGCAGACACCTCCATGGACATCATACATACCGATTTTAGTGTGGCAGCCTGGTCAGCTTAAAGGACCACTATAGTGCCAGGAAAACATACTCGTTTTCCAGGCACTATAGTGCCCTGAGGGTGCCCCCACCCTCAGAGAACCCCTCCCGCCGGGCTCTGGGGAGAGGAAGGGGTTAAACACTTACCTTTCTCCAGCGCCGGGCGGGGAGCTGTACTCCTCCTCTCCTCCGTGCTCGCGACGTCATCGGCTGAATGCGCATGCGCGGCAGGAGCCGCGCGCGCATTCAGCCGGTCGCATAGGAAAGCATTTACAATGCTTTCCTATGGACGCTTGCGTGCTCTCACTGTGATTTTCACAGTGAGAAGCACGCAAGCGCCTCTAGCGGCTGTCAATGACACAGCCACTAGAGGCTCTGGAGGCTGGATTAACCCTCAGTATAAACATAGCAGTTTCTCTGAAACTGCTATGTTTATAAAAAAAAGGGTTAATCCTAGAGGTACCTGGCACCCAGACCACTTCATAAAGCTGAAGTGGTCTGGGTGCCTAGAGTGGTCCTTTAAGATACCACAGTCTAATGGGAAATATCTCAGTGGGCTACTTTATGCCTGAAAAGAACTTAAAGTATGGGTAACCAATACATGCACAAATTCACAGGGCTAGCAAAGGCCCTGCACAATTACTGCCAACTGCATTACTCATGTAATCTAATACTATCCTTACCTTTTTGTGTCATTTTACCCCACTCCCTCTAGCATGTAAGGTCATTGAGCAGGGACCTCAACCCCTCTGTTCCTGTGTGTCCATCTTGTCTAGTTATAACTACATGTCTGTTCGTCCACCCATTATAAAGCACTGCGGAATTTGATGGCGCTATATAAATACAATAATAATACTACTACTACTAATAATAATAATATAATAATAATGTACTTAAAAGTGCAAACATACATCCCAACAAACCTCCTACTCTTAAAGGACACTATAGGCACCAAGACCACTTCATCTTATTGAAGGGGTCTGGGTCCAGTGGCCCTGTTCCCCTTTTCAGAGAAACTGCACTGTTTACATTGCGTGGTTTATATTGCCTCTATTGGCTGTCTACCAGACACTTCTTGCTGTTTCATGGAGTTTACATGAGAACATCCAGCATCTTCAAGATCCCCATAGGAAAGCACTGAGATAATGCTTTCCTATGGGGAAGGTCTACTGTGAGTGGCACTTTACGCGCATGCACGTTTAGATTCCCCCATCAGCTGACTTCAGAGAAAGAGCCCAACCCAGCACCAAGATACATCATTGCTGAAACCAGGTAAGTGTTAAAAGATTTTTAACCCATTATTTACCGCATGGGTGGTGGCATAAATGAGCGGGGGCAGAGGGACACTACAGTGTTAAGAATACAGTTTTGTATTTCTAACTCTATAGTATGCTTTTACTATCCAGAAGAGTGGTTTGCTAAATACCCCATGCTAGCTCAAACATGCTAGTGGCTCCCTTGCCAGCACTTCCATGACCAAAACACGATTCCAAATGTTCATTTAGAGGTTTTTGGTAATCTCTTTTTTTTGTTAGCATTCTATTACACAGTCATGTTACATCCCAGCTTCCCTATTTAGAGTTACTTAGTTTGTAAATTATTATTAAGAATACTATCTTCTTTCTCAATAGTGATTTTACTCTTATGTTGAAAGCACCACCTACACCTACAGTTGGCAGGTGAGCTTACACTTCAATAGCAATTACAATGGTATAAAAAACACTATTATTTAAATGGACATAGCGGTTTTGGGATAGTAAATTGTTTATGTTTTTTCTTCTTCTTGATGTTATATGAAATATGTCTAGTACCTATGTTGTCTAGTGTCTGGTAAGAGTTGGAACAATGTTGGAGCATTTGGGAAGGTAAGAACAAATTACTGTTCATGATTTTGTATAATTGTTGACAGTGATGTAAATTAGGCTAATTTTACTTATAGTTCTCTTTACATCTCATTACATGTTGACTATACACAATTTAATTAGCTGTCTAACATATTCCTATTTTCCATATCATTAGTTTTAACAATCATAATAATGTAAGCTTGACTTAATTTACAAGACTGTCAAGAAGCCTTTATTAGTAAAGGTAGTCTGTGACGTGCTATATTTAAATCACTGCTCCCTTGCATTCAAATAATGAAGTTGTGATCATCAAGTTAACGTCAGAGAATTTCAATTTCACCACTCAACCCACCCAAAATAAAAATAGAGTTTTGCTGCACATTCTGAATGAAATATCACCCAGGCCGTGAATAAACTAGAAACAAAACAAATTTTATTATGATTGATTTTTTTAATTTAAAATATGTCAAATTAATTTGATTGCATTCTGTGAAAACATCAGTAAAATCATACAACAGGGTTTTTCAGTGGATTTTTGCTAAGGTATATGGTAGGATTAATGGTAAAAAATATTTGCTCTTGGATTGAATGATGATTTAAAGATAGCGTGCAGAGATTAGTTGTTAACAGCCATATTTTGTTGAATAAGAGTAGAAAATTGAATTCTACCTTAATCTGTTCTTTAATTATTAGAACGAATTTGGCTGGAAAAAAAAAATCCATTGACCAAATTCTAGTCCAAATATCATCCATGCAAATGATTTGGAAAATATATAAATTTATATACATAAATTCCTCCTGAATGGAATGATATTTTAGAATTCAAACTTGTTCCAAAATCAGTCAAAAGTAATTTTGAGCATTTGGTTATTTTTGAACATTTGGTTCCATATTTTAAATGTTTAGTCAGGTTGATCTCTGTTTTTTTCTTTATTATTCTTTATTCTATTCTAATCTTTCTTTATTTTATTTAGTGGCTGTCACCCAATAATTAATCATCTCCTCTTTTGGCTCCATGGATGAAAAACAATGTCATGAAGCAAACTAACCTATGTCGGTTTTCGTGGTACATCTGGCTATATAGCCTTCAGAGTTACGAAATTTGGATGACCAAGCGATCAGCAAAACGTACAATTTGTTGGAAACAGAATGCGCAAGTCTATTAATGATCTTGAAGTAGTTATTGAAAGTCATGTGTCATTGTTGATGATACAAAACTGTGCAATGTAATCCACTATGAGCAGGATTTTACTCCTCTTCAAAACGATTCATATATTATGAGGCTGTGCAGGTAAGTGGAAGGTGAGATATATTGCAAATAAATGCAGTTATGCATTTTGTAATTAAGATTCCACAAACAATTTAAACCCTTAAGGGAATACTCCAGACCCATAAACCACTTTAGCGTGCTGAAGTGCTTTTTATGCAAAGAGTGTCCACTTCATCATTTTACATAAAGTGCAGATTTCAGTAGAATTTGGCACTTAAATACATTAATCTTGTTTAAGCCCCTGGGTGTCAATCAGACAACCAGTCCTGTGACTTCCTGGTTGTTTAGCTCAGCAGAGCTAAACTCAAAAGGCGGGCCATTGGCCAGAGCATCTGCCTTTCATAAGACTTCTCATTGAGCTACATTAGAAGTCTCTAATTATACATCTATTCTGGGTTGGAAGGAGAGAGCTTCCAAATCTTCAGACAAGGGATTTGCAGCATTTGCAAGCTGTTTTTAGATATAACCTTCCCCCCCCAAAAAAAAGTGCTTGCATGTTTTCATTGAGGATATATCTACAAAACAGTGATTTTTGTTTTGTTTCTGAGTGATCCTTTAAAGTTTAATTGAGGATAACTGAGTAAGACCCCACTTTGAATGTTTGGTGGAATTGGAAAAAATACAAAGGTTGGTTGCAGAATTAAAGGAACAATATAGTGGAAAAATTGCAAACATGTATTCCTAACAATATAATGATCTGCTCACTCACTATTTCAGTGACCACTCCACCCCCTTCCCATCTTAAAGGGAAACTATAATTCCCCTCTGTAAAGCCCCCCTCCCGCAGTGCTGAAGTTGTTAATAACCCCTTCAGTTTCTTACCTGGGTTCCGATGTCCCTCGGTGCTGACTCAGCTTCGCCCATGCTCCTCCCCTGGCGACATCTGGTAGACAGCCACTAAAGGAGGAGTTCACTCTCAAAGGTAATTATTGCAGTTTATAAAAACTGCAATAATTACCACTGCAGTGTTTAGGGTAATGGGAGTTTGCACCCAGACCACTTCAATTAGCTGAAGTGGTCTTGGTGCCTACAGTGTCCCTTTAAGTAAAAGTAGTAGCAATAGTATTTTACTTTGTTTTTCTCCCTCATTGTGCAAAAAAAAACACTTTTGAAAAAGCCCTTTGGACGGGCATAACGCGCCAAGTGGGACTTATTCTTTTATTTTGCATTCATTTTATTGTTGATACATCCTTCTTAATAAATAGTTATTTTTTTATAGTACTATTTATTTTTTTGGCTTGATTCCTGATAACATCTACATCCCAAGGTGGGGATTATACCACCTATGCTGTTTTAACCGGAGCAAGTCTTGCTCTAAAGAATATAAGTACATTTCTTCTTTTTATCTATTCTATATACCAGTATTTACTGCACCATTGGAGTTTCTTTTGTTTTTTTCTACCTCCTATACATACCATTGGCATCTGGAGGACCAACAACACTTCAACCACCATACATCCTTAGACAGGGATTGTACCGTCCATGCGCTATACAGCAGAGCTCTAATTAGCTCTAATATATGTGAGTGTTTTTTTGTAGCGACTACGTAAACAATTTAAACTCTATCATATTGTATTGCACTATTATTTGTCTTCTTTTTTTCCCCTGAGGTTTACTGCATTTCCCTGAAGGTTTATGTATGAATTAATTTTAAGGCGCAGTATACGCCACACCTTATTTTTTGTTTATTCATCACACAAGGTTTTTGGGAATTCTTTCATTGTATACTGCAGCCTGCATTATAATATAGTGAGCGCCTATACCCCGTGTTCTTTACACAGTAGTAAATTGCCTGGTCGCACTGTGTAGACAAGATGCTGGTTAGAGCGAGGCTGTCCCCTGCAATGGATTTCTGCTAAAGATGCCGTTACTTAACTGCCTGGTATTAGTTTTAGGATAGATAACTAGTAGAAGCAAAGCTGCCCCTGAAGCTGTTCCCTGCAACAGATTTATGCTAAGGACGTCGTTACAGAAGTATCTTAATCACTCAACTGCCTGGTATCAGTTTTAGGATAGATAGCTAGTAAGAGCGAAGCTACCCCAACGCGAGTTTCGCCTGTTTAGCTCATCAGAGAAGTACTCCCTCATTGTGGTACTCGCTCTGTGTACTCCATGGCTGACATAATCAATTTTGAAATCATATGGCAAAATCATGTCAAATTTGGTTATGTAACCCCTTTTTAGATCAACCACAAAAACAAATGTGAAGTTGATGGGATGAAGTCTTCTTCAGCTTAGATTACAATGTTACTATCTTACTATATATAATCTCCAATTTAGCCTTAGGCAGTTGGGACAAGCACAGCTTTTGTCCCTAACCAAAAATATTATAAATATATATATTCTTGCACACTCATGTTGTATCGAGGCTTGAATTAAGATCTATAATGTAATATTTTCCACCCATTATCTGGGAAATAGTGTAGCATTTCAGGCTTGACATCTTTTAATGCACTGAAAATGAATCCCAGAATTTTTTTTTGTAAGGCAGTTTGTTGGTCTATAGTTATGGACAGTCTAGGACAATTGAGGTTAATTAAGCCTATTAACAGATAAGATATAGAGGAAAAGATATTCACAGCCGAGAATTCAGCAGCAAATTACTTTAACTGACAACCATTTCGCAGTTCTCTGCAGGGAGCTGAAAATTATTTTAGATAACGTACAGTTTCAGTTCAATGAGCTTCGCTTAAATAATGCCACAATAATTTCTATAATTTAGCTTCCCACGTACTTAAAGCATGATGATGTATGCATCGCAAAAATGCATTCACTGGTTAAATAGGAGCATACTTAACCATAGTGCCCTGCAGCACTCAAGTAGTTAAACAAGTAGTTATATCTATCTGTAATGAACAATACTTGTCAGTATATATAAAACCAAATGAAAATTATGTATAAAAGGTACATATATTTGTGGCCATCCAGGAAATGGAATCTGTTTGAACATAATTTCAAAGAAAGCTGAATTTAATATTCCTAACCTTTAAGACACACGTAGGGTAAGATTTATCATGGTAAACAGCTGCTATTCTTGGTGCAAATTGCTAAATGTTGAGAGACATTATATTGGTTTCCATGGTGATTGCATCTTATTTAGCTCTTTGCTCCAGATTAGCACACATTTTTGCTTTGACACATCTACCCAAAGAGTGTAAAAAGTAGGCTGTTTTATCCAGTTATTTGGCATAATGGTAGAACCTTGTTTTTAGCACAATAATCTTATTCATGAGTAATAATAACCATTTTTTTTTTTAAAGAATGCATTCAGTTTTAATAATTTTGGTATAATGTCAAACTATTCCTATAACTTTGTTATGATGTGCAAGTTTTATTTTCTAATTTTTTTGACCATGCTACCAGTCCTCATCCCTTGTAGGGTATACCTAAAAACACCTTGCAGAAGCTGCAGATTTCTTATCTGTAGCCTTTGCATTCCCTTCCATTCAGACTTTATGTGACTGTCCAATCACAGACTTCCGAATGCAGCTCAATGAGGAGATTTTTCAAGGCAGGTGCTTTCGGCAGCTGCTGCCTCTTGGGTTTAGCTCCACTGAGCTAAACAACCAGGAAGTAACAGGAGCGATTGATTGACAGCAAGAGTTTGTAATAAGAATAATTCTAATGAAATCTGAAAAAAAAAATTAAATGACACACTTCACACATAAGGCACTTCAGCAGCTAAAGTGCTTTAGATGTTTGGAGTGTCCCTTTAACCACTATATTATCTACACTGGTACAGAATAATCTTTTCGTCTACAGGAACCTATTCCTTACACTATGCTATATTAAGAATGATCAACCTTAAACAGGGAAGACAGGTGCATTCTTCTGACAATTTATTATGATAAGTCCCAAGGCACATTGTGTAAAAGCTCTGATCTGTCACTCCTGTTCTGCAGATAACATTTTTGACAGAGACCGATTTTAAGAGCCCCAAACAAATCATTTTAAATTTATGTTTCTCACCACAGGAGAGAAAAACAACAAACACATATACTCACATAATCAATAATAGACACACATAGACACATTTTGTTTTTTTTTAATTTGAAATGATGATCTGCAAAGACACTGTTATGATTGGTAAAGGAAACAATATATATTCTCTATGGTGTTTAGGAAGCAATTCATTCTTTTGTTTTTCTTTGTTTCGTTTCAAATGTGATATTTAACTTGAAAGATTCATTTGTAGCATAATTCAGCTCCCATGCTGTGTCATCTTTAAATAAAATTCAGTTGTCATTTTAGCACATTAATGCAGTAGAGCGAAAAAAATCTAACTCTCTTATGTACAATGTACTACACTCGTGGATAAATGTTCTGTTTCTGCTAATGTTTGCTCTTTTTTTATTTAATGGAGAATGATAATCACAGTTTCCAGTAAATGTGATTCTTAGATGTTCTTTACTAAACAAAACATTTGATTTAAAAATATATAATACATTTGAAATATATTTGGTTAGCGTGTTCTAGGGTAAGCTTTAGGGTCAAGGTTGCTAATTATTAGCAAAACTAAATGAAAAAAATGAAAAATATATCAACAGCAAAATCACTTAATATGTGTCATGCCTCCTTGGCATGTTATTATAATTAATACTTAATAATGCCTAATCAGCATAATTTGTGTATGTCAAATTATTGTGCTGATGCCAAAACTTTATCAATAAAATATGCAGTTCAAAGATGAATGGTAAAAAGAGCATACAAAAGGAGATCCATATGTTCTTATCCCACAAGACCAGTTTGGTGGGTTTTCCAGCCAATATAAGCAAACCAAAAGTCCTAACCTGTGAGACAAACAACTGGACTCAAACATGGAGTAAATGTGTTGGTGTTAAAGTAAACACTCTAGTGACATTTTTAATGATTTGAATAAATGTTAAGGTTTAAATGACACTAATTTTTCCATTTATCATCCATTTGTTATTAATTGCTCCTGTTCAACCTAAAGGGACACTATAGGCACCCACACCACTTCAGCTCATTGAAGTGGCCTGGGTGCAGTGTCCCTGTCCCCCTAACCCTGCAATGTTAATTATTGCAGTTTTAACAAACTGTTCTTCTTAAAAACTACAATAATTACTTTGCAGGGTTAAGACTTCTTCTAGTGGCTGTCAATCAGACAGTCACTAGAGGCCCTTCTGGGTGATTAGATGACTTCTGGCCACCTAACTAATGCTGGATGTCCTCACGCTCTCCATGAGGACATCCAGCGTCAGTCAATTCCCCATAGGAAAGCATTGATGTAATCCTTTTCTATGGGGAGGGCACAATGCACTCACGATGTTCACCCCGCATGCGCATTCGCGCCCCCTTTGGGAGATGAGTGTCGACTCAGGGCTGAGCGACATTGGTGCTAGTATTGTGTAAATACAGTAAGGGTATTTAAACCCTTACTATACTGGGGGGCCACGAAGAGGGGGGTACGGAGCTATTGAGCTAGGAATACATATTTGTATCTCTAGCACTATAGTATCTCTTTACTGTTAAACACTCCAGTTTCTTCTAATGTTATAGGCACGTTTCACACTTATTTTTTTTATTTTCTATGGGGAGCAGAAAGTTTTATATCTGGGCTAAAAAGGTTGGAGTCCTTACACTAAGGGGACACCAGGGCACTTCTGGCACTACAACTACTACAGCGCACTGGAGTAACTGTAGTTTTATTTATGAAACATCCAGATAATAATTGACTTGGTAAATTATAACAGTATTATTTAATAGATTTTGTTTTCTAACTTTCGAGCATTTGACATTAGAGCTCCCATTCATTTTCTATCGGCAGTCATGAAGGTTGTGTTTAATTTGGTGATTGCAAAACACTCTTTTGAACTACTTGCGCTGGACAAATAAAATCTGATTGTTCTGTATGTCATTTCTTCTCCCAACTCCCCCTTTTCTTTTCAAGACTTTATTTTCTCCGAATAAATTCCCATGCGACTCTACATAGGCAAGGAAATCAAGTAAGCTAAAAATGTGTTTTTTTTTCACATTGTTTAAATAATGCTGTGAAATCAGTTCTTGAGTGAAGGTCAAACTGAACTTGAAAATGTGTATAGAAAAAAAAGGAAAAGGGAAGAGTTCTGATGATTTTCAAGACATCAGTCATTTCACAGATGTTTGCTTGAAAATGAAATAGTAATAGACTTTCAACAACCATGATTAACTTAGCAAGTACTTTTAAATCTATTTCACATGCTCTTTAAGCTCCAACTTTATGTGACATTTACTGTAAGTGGATTTCCTCAAGAATACATTAAAACATTAAATACGTATTTATCACATACATACATTTTAGTTTTTACAGCGGTTGATGTATGTTGTCATAATGTTAGTATTTTTAGACAACATTCTAATTTTGTTGTTTGATTTGTGATCACCCATCTAAGAATTCACATATTTGATGGTTCTTTGACTTTTCTGTAGGTATGTTTTTATGTACATCCATCATATTATCTGAATCCTTACAGAATGAATAAATGTGGAAAGCAGAAATAAACGCATCGGTGGCATATACAGTGAAAACTTGCAATATCAATAATTCCTTAACTAATATTATCAGAATTTTCTAATCTTTAATTGTTGTGCAGTTTTGTTACATATAAATTTAAATTATCAGTGTTCATTTTTGCAGTAAATTTCAATTGAGTTTTAGTCATAGTTTTTTGACTAAAAAAAGCCATTTTAGTTTTAGTCATATTTTAGTCATCTGAAATGTGCTAGTTTTAGTCGACTAAATCTTCAGTAGATTTTAGTTGACACAACTTAAATCTAATGGGTTTAGTTAAAGACTCTATCTGTCTCCTTTGCCCCTTCCCCAGCCCCTCTGTGTCTCATTCTGTCCTCCCAGCCCCTCTGGGTGTATCTCCCCCAAGCCTTGGTCTGTCTTTTTTGCCTCTTCCCCAGCCTTTCTGTGGCTCCCTCACACACCAGTGTTAATTTTGGTGGCAAATTTCAATTTAGTTTTAGTCTAGTTTTAGTCGATTAAATTTAAAAACCTTTAGTCATCTAAAATCTGACTATAATTGTTAGTCGACAAAATTAACACTGACCAACATCAACCAGTTTCTTTATTTACAGCATATTGCAAAAATATAATCAATGCACATAGATTATGATCAAAGGTTCAAACTAAGTGTAGTAGGTTTTTATAGAAACATAGAATGTGGGGGCAGTCAAGAACTATTCAGCCCATCTAGTTTGCCCAATTTTCTTAAATACTTTCATTAGTCCCTGGCCTTATCTCATAGTTAGGATAGCCTTATGCCTATCCCACGCATGCTTAAACTCCCTCACTGTGGTAACCTCTACCACTTCATCTGGAAGTCTATTCCATGCGTCCACTACCCTCTCAGTTATGTAATACTTCCTGATATTATTTTTAAACCTTTGCCCCTCTAATTTAATACTTTGTTCTCTTGTTGTGGTAGATTTCCTTCTTTTAAATATAGTCTCCCCTTTACTGTGTTGATTCCATTTATGTATTTAAATGTTTCTATCATATCCCCCGGGTCTTGTCTTTCCTCCGTAGAAACATAGAATTATTCATCCATACTGTTCAGTCAGAAGGTTTTTTATGTAAATTACAACAAACTAAACCACCTTTTAATTTAAATACACATTTTTTGGGTATTTGGAGAAACATCAGCCTTTGATATGTAAAAATATAATATGTAATAATGTAACATATATTAAAGTATGTCTAACGCAACCTATATATGCTATTAACAATGTCATAAATGTTGTAATTATGGCGTGAAAGTCTATATCTACTTTAAAATGATAGGTCCAAGTTGACCCTGTACCATAATAATGGAGAACATGGCTCATAACCAGATAATGAAATTGCATCTTTACATGCATCATTTACAGTTTTTGATTGGAATCATCTCTGACAGTTTCTTCTTCCACAAACATATTATTATGTAATCATTGAAGGAACACTTTAAGTAGCAAAACAACTTTGGCTTAGTGGTTTCAGTGTATTGATAATGGCCCTACAATCTCACTCACTCAATTTTCTGCTATTTGAAAGTTCAGTCACTTTCTTTATGCAGTCTTATTTACACCACCCATGGAGCCTCCATACCACGGCTGGACTAGGAGAAAAATTCAACCCAGGCATTTTTGAATCACAGGGGCCCACTAAGAAGTAGGCGGGGCCATAGACAGAGTGTTTTGTCATCACAAATGACAAGCACTCGCCCTCTCAAAATAAGCATGTTGGTTCAATGTGCAGAGCTCTGCTGAGAAATAGGCCTTGTATTTGTTCTATGTAGCACAATCATAGTTATTAACATGGTTGCACTATCTTTGCTTGTGACTTGTCTCTGTTGTTTCCGTAAGTGGGTTACCAATGGACAAAAAAAGGGCCAGGAAAGTATATTATGCATGTGTTTGGAGCCTGCTTGTGGGATTGCGTATGTGTAGAGTGATCTGATTGTGGTGTGGTGTTTTCTGTAAATAGGTCGGTTTTAGTTGTGTTGTGTTTGTAGTGTAGTATGTGTGGCTTGGGATTGTAGAGAGTGATGGAGAGTATGTGTGTAGCGGGCATTGTGTGTACAGGTGAGTGTGTGCATAGGGACTGTAGAGTACATGTGTATAGGTGATGTAGTAATTCCCTAGGGGTTGTAAAGAATGTGTGTTTATTGAATGTAGTGTGTTTGCTTACAGGATATCTAGTCTGTGCATGGGGGATCCAGTGTATATGTAGGGATGCAGTGTCACAGTATGTGTGTGAGGGTTGCAGTGTGTGTGTGTTGGGGGGTGCACTGTTTGTGTGTGAGGTGTGCAGTGTGTGTAGAGTGTGTTAGGGATGCGGTGTGAGGGGTGCGGTGCGTGTGTGAGTGAAAGGATCTCCCCTGCTGGGCTTGGCCCACGGCCATAGTGGCCCACCAAGCATTTGACCCATGGCCAGTCTGGGCCTCCTCCATACTCACTTGCTGAAAATTAAATCTAAAGATTCTCTATTTGCACAGAATTAGTTATCTCTTGGCTTGTTAATTTCCTGCTAGAGCCTGAGGCCAATTAAAGAGCATTAGATAAAAACGTCACAAGTAATCACGTGGATTGAAAACAAAATTATGTTTTGATGGAGGTTTTGTGAGTCACAGGAGAGGTGTGATTAGGGATGCATAACCTAAAAGAAAAATGAGAATTAAGGAGAATGATCTATAGACCAGAATTGCTTCATTTAGCTAAAGTTGTTTTGGTGCTTAGAGTGTCTCTTTAAAGTCATATACATGTGAAGATGTAGATGATAAAAATCCACATTACTTTATTAACTTTATTATTTATTTATATATTTATTTATTAGACTTGTGCACAAATCCTGTTCACCTACAATGAATAATTCAAATGCCTATTAGTCTACACTTGAACAAATCAATTCGTCCTGAATTTATGTTATGGACCATTTTTAGGGCATAAATTAACAGGTGTTTGATTCAGTCACCTCAAGTATAAATTATTTGTGCACAAGTCTAATATTTATTCATATTTCAATGTACAAAAAACACCACTTAAAGGGATACTATAAGTGACAGGAGCACAAAGCTGTAATCCTGGCACTATAGCTCCCTCTGCCTCCCCCCTCGATTGTGCCCCCACGCTTGGGTAAAAAAATGGACCTTTGTTTACTTACCTTTTCCCAGCTCCGATGTCCCTCAGCACTAGGTCGATGCTCCGCCCCCTCCGAGCAGTTACTAATGTGCATGTGCGGCAAATGCCGCGCACACATTAGACCTCCTCATAGGAAAGCATTGAATCCTATATACCTAATAAAATGTGTTCTGTGACAACTTAACCACGATATTTCTAAGTGATTATTTGGTTATAATATGTAAGAATGGTCTATGTATAAAACAATAACAAGGTTATTTAAAGTGAATTCAACGTGGATTTCAAACATAAAGCATAACTGACTTAGATAATTATTTTTAAGTTCAGCTATTTTGATCTTACATTTGAAATTTATTTTTAATTCACCTTGAATTTTCATTTCAGGGAATCACCCCTCAAAATTATTTATTTTTTGAAAATATAACCCCCCCCTCCCAAAAAAAAAAAAAAAATTGCAATATTTAATAGAGGTGTTTATTTGTGAAATCCGCTCTGTGCAGCTCTCTGTGCATGGTGAAAGTCCAAGGTTATTTCTCACATATGACATTTCAAAAGAGATATACTCACTAATGTATTACTCAAGGCATAAGTCATCCCCTACTGAGCTTAATGAGGATTTTGCAAGTCACCTCTGAATTACTTGATTTTATGATCTGCCTAGTCACATAAATGCTTAGTGAATTGTAATATATGTATTACATACAGTGGGGGGTACATCGTTCCATATTTAACACGTGCTATCTTGCCATACCATGCATTGAATACTATGTTCTATTGTAGTTGCCTGCTTATCTGCCATACATTTATATAGTATATTTCAGAAAGACATGAAAAATATGTTTTTACATTAAGAAATCCTCAATGTATGACATTGGTCAAACATTATAAAATAAGAACATAAAAATAACAAGAAGTCCTAAACGTCTTTGAGATGTGAGTCATACGATTTTTATCTTCCCATTCCAAATGGTACTGTTAATTCTGTACAGTCAGATTTTTTTCCTGTGTTTGTTACAAAATAGAAATGCTATTTAAAATTGAACAAACCCACTACCTTAAGGAAATTAATTATTTTGATTAGATTTCATACATAGTCGTCACCCGGAAGGAGGGAATCCGAACTCATCTCACTAAACAAGACCAGGTGCAAAACTGGACCTGAGGCTCGCAATCCCCACATAAATGGAAATAGAAATTTGATTAAAGCACTTAAGTTACAAAATATATCAGTTTTTTTTGAGAATCAGAGCATACACATCAATGTTCCGACCTCCAAAGAGGTCATTGGACCAACCCAGCTTAATAAAGACCTCTTTGGAGGCCAAAGCGTTGCTGATTATGTTCTCATTTTCCAAATAAATCTACTACCTTTTTTACCTCGAGTGCCTGAAACATATTGCTTTTAATGAAGTGGGCAAGTCGTCTAGTCCTAGAATTTGTTTTTCCTTTGAGTTAAATGGTCTCTAACAGTAATAGTGCCAGATTGCCCCTTCTACTATATTTTCTTAAGTATTTTGTGAGAACATGGGAGAGATATAAAAAAACATGTAACAACAACAACAATAAGAAATCTGTGTGGGAAAAAAAGGGAATCCATATTTCCATAAATGATCAGCCTATGGATTAATTTTCTCAGAAAGGGTTACATTTATTGTTAATGGACCACTACAGGCACCAAGACCACTTCAGCTTAATGAAGTGGTCTGGGTGCCAGGTCCAGCTAGCATTAACCCTTTTTTTTTTTATAAACATAGCAGTTTCAGAGAAACTGCTATGTTTATGTTAGGGTTAATCCAGCCTCTGGTGGTTGTCTCATTGACAGCCGCTAGAGGGCTTCCGTGCTTCTCACTGTGATTTTCACATTGTTTCACATTGTTTCACATTGTGAATGCTTTCCTATGGACTGGCTGAATGCGCACCCAGCTCGCATGCACATTCAGCCGAAGAGGAGGAGAGGAGGAGGAGAGAAGGAGGAGAGCTCCCCGCAAGGCACTGGAGAAAGAGGTAAGTTTAACCTCTCCCCCCCCCCAGAATCCAGCGGGAGGGGGACCCTGAGGGTGGGGGCACCCTCAGGGCACTATAGTGCCAGGAAAATGAGTATGTTTTCCTGGCACTATAGTGGTCCTTTAACTGTTTGTTCTTGTGATCTCTTAGAAGTGTTAATCTGTATAGTAAGTAAATAATATTAGCGTTATATGAAATATGTAAAAAACTAAAATAAAGTAATTTGAAACAAGGTGGTGTATATACAAAATACAGAACAAACACTTAATATAACCATGGGAAATATAAAAAGAACAAATACAAATTGAATATTAGTGTTATTTTATTAATAGGCAATATAGTACTGTTATATTTAGAATATTTGTTTAATCATTTAAAGAGTTTTTTTGGAATAAACTTTTATCTGAAGAATTTTAGGCAATCATGACAATAAAATAATTGTCCAGGGTTGATTTTTAAATAATAATTAGTTAATTTCATTATTTTGGTTTCTTTTTCTTTTTCATAGTTCTACATTTTCTTTGTCTATATTTTTATATCAACAATATGATATGCCCATGCATTTTCTGTTCACTAAAAGGCACGTTTGAAGCAGTAAATTCAGTTGCTAACCCCTTCAGGGCATAACTTCATTTGGACACAAGCAATGTTTGCTTTTTTGCTATGCGTGTGTTCAACCACAATTTCCATCTTTCTCAGTTATTGCACCAACACATATTATAAACCCTTTTTTAAAGTGAAAAATGGCTTTAATTTGATTTGACACATACATATATAAATTCTCACTTATATACATCCGCCATATCAGGATGTATAAGTTAAAACAGAGAGTGGTATTTAGCTTCCATCTTCTGGCTATGTTCTGTATGACAGGCATCTCCTGTTACATTAGAAATATTAAGCACAGTGCATTGTGATTGGTGTTGGGCAACTGATAAAGACCAGCACAGATCAAAGTGGCCTTGGATCATAGAGGGAGACCTCTTAAGCTCCAGAACCAGTAAGAGAATCACTGTGGCTGAACTCGACCACAGAGTCCTCTATGGAGTTAAAAGGTTGTATGCAGTACTAACTTTAAGCACTGCATGTAGCTCATCAAAAAACGCAGGGCCCCTAAAAATAGCCCCAGCCGACAGAAGTGAACTCCAGATATCTATTGATACCAGGGATTCCTGTTATGTGCAGGGATTTAACGGTGCTCACACTGCATTGCTGACTATGGGGATTTAATTCCCCATTGAAGTGCTGCAGCTGATCTTACTCTGAGCTGCTTAAAAATACCCCCAGTTGACAGAAGGGAACCCCAGTAGTCTATGGATACTTGTGTTTTTTTTTTTTTTTGGTGTGTGCAGGGGTTTAGCTCTGCTCATGCCAAGATCAAGATCTGTATACATTTACATCTCTGGTACTCAGGAACTACAGGTGTCCATCTAGTGTATTTGACCAATAGGCCAGCAGAGCTGCTTGTCAATCCACATCATGGGTGCCACAGAAACACAGGTTTCATGATCTTTAAAAAGACCCATATGGTTGAAACGTCGATCACATTTATGTAACTTTGCTTTTTTGAACACTAAAACCACATATACCTTTGAAGACCTGGAGTGCACCCATTACTCTTATTTTTTAAATATGTGTATTATATATATATTAAGTGAAGTGCTTCGGATTTCTGAAAAGTGGCAAAACAAGAGAGGGAGGGAAAACTACGTGAATGATGACAGAAATCTAGACCAATTAGCTAATAGGGTAAGGGGTAGGGCTAGGGTTAGGGCTAGGGTTAGGGGCAGGGTTAAGGATAGGGGTAGGGTTAGGGTTAGGGGTAGGCCTAGGGGTAGGGTTAGGGAGCCCTACAGATGTGTAAGTGGTTGTGATAGCAAGAGAGGGATGCTTACAAATGTCCAAAGTGTCGAAGTCCCGAAGTGCTGAAGTCCCGAAGTCCCGAATTGCCAAAGTCCCAAAATTTGGAAGTGCTGAACCGAACCGAAGTCCCGAATTGCCAAAGTCCAGAATTTTGGAAGTGCCGAACTGAAGTGCCGAATTGCCAAAGTCCCAAATTTTTTCCCATGCACATCCCTACTGGATACCACAAGTCTGATGGATTATAGTCAGTGTCGACAAAGTCACTGTGGCAGCTTTTGGTTAGAGTCTGGGGGTGAGTTAGGGAGTAAAACTCCAATGGGTCAGGACATTTTACATTTTTCAATGACAGTTGAAGGAGACTGCATGCCTCCACACTATATGAGTAAGTCCTAACCAGTCTTGGCCCATCAGCAAAGAACACCAGCAGGCCAGTAGGGTCAGCAATTAGTACTGAATATTCTGGGACACCAAGGTCTTGTTCAATGGTTTAAGCGCCATTGGTACCCCATAGTGGCAGGCATACAGTCGGGGAAAAAGGGGAGGGGATGGTCCTGGTACTGGAGCTCACCCAAAACCTTAGCAGCCTACAACATCTCCTCTTTCAGGTTGGAACTGGCTAGGCAGCAAATAACATCCCTGTGTGGGCTCTTCCATAGGCCCCGAGGTCTCAGTGCCCTGTGAGCCCTCAAAAAATCAATTGTAGAGGAGGAGTCCTGTTGTAAGAGGTTTTTGAAATTTTTGGTGAGATCCAAAGTGTGTTGGTGAAGGGGATTCTCCATCTTCGACAGGCCCTGGAGGAATTGGCTTCATCCCCTAAGGTATGCAATGTGGAGGGCCATATTTCATAGTTGGGCAGTTTGGTATTCTAGGGTGTCTGTGGTCATGGCTTTGGGACTGACAGTATCCTTGAGGCATGTAGACCCCTGAGATGCAAGGGTGTCATCAGATATGGTTGAAGTGACGGTGTGATCACCCCTTTCTTCTGTTCCTGGGGCTTAGATGCATTAGTATGCCTGGAGTTCTTCATGATTTTTAGCAAATTTGCCTGGATGTATAGCATCTGGCGGCTGTGGATTGGTGGGTGCACTGAGCTATGCGGCCATTTTGCATGATGGTTCAGCCATGCCCCTACTGCAATAAAAATCACTAAATTTTGCTTAGGTATACCCCTTCAGTACAGAATAAACCTAGTCAAGTTTATGTAAAAATACAGGCTGAAATGATGCCCTGCCCAGTATAGTTATTTCACAAATGGCACATTGAAGATGAGTCTAAGGCATTTTGGAGCATTTTAGTAACTCACATGTTTAAATTACTCCATAAATGCATACTATATGTGAAATTGCACATGGGGACTCTACATGATACACTTTAAGCTTTATTGAGGTGTATTGTTATCACAATTTTTTTAACCCCTTCGTGACCGCTGACATCTGACCAGGTAGGTCTGACAAAAAACGGTCGTTAATGACCTCGGATGTACCTGGTACGTCCGCAGCAAATGTGAGTGCTGGAAGCGATCATGATCGTGTTCGCTTCCAGCTGTTCTAATGGTATAACAGCTATGCCTTGATGACAAGGTATCCTGCAATACCTCTCCTGAGTGCCGGGCTGCCGGGTGATCGCTCCCCAAGAGTTATCACTTCCGGGTTGCCCCCCGTGGCGCCCGGCAGTGTAGCAGAGCATCGGAAGCCATCAGGTAGACTTCCGATGCTCTGCGTGTGTGCTCAGTGCCTTGAGGGGTCGAAGCACTCAGTGAAGATTAAATAATAATAAAAATTTTTTAAAAAGTAAAATATCAGTATTAAAACCCCCAGTATTCTTATTCACTTACCTGATCGCTGCCATTCCCCCTGCCGGCGATCGGTGTTCCTCTCAGTGTGGGGGGACTGTTTGACTGCCCAGACATTCCCCCCTCAGCATTTTAGGCCCCCGCAGGACATGTGATTGCTTAAAACCCCTTAAAACTGAGGAAATACCTCTTAAAACTGAGGAAACCTTACATATAATCAAACGTCTTGTGACCCACCAAATTATAAGGAGGAAACTCAAAAACAAACTCAACAAACTTTCAATATGTAGAAAATATAGATGTTTTTACAAATATAATTGCATGCTCATATTATGATAATAAGGTTATGATAATAAGGTTACCTTAAAATATATATTGACATAAGTATATTAAATTGCTTGGCTCAATCATATGCGATTTGTACTTTTTGGAATAAAACAACCTTTTAGGGGACTGTAAGTCTTTCTCGCACAAGTACAAGCTGACCTTTATATTTTTGTCCTGCTCCATATAAACAGTTAAGGCAGTTTGGTTTTTGAATGTGACATTTGCAGTAGTCTGGATTGTTGAAACTTTAATAGGACCTACCATGTCTAAAAATGTATGTTATTATTGTTCATTTTTTGGGAGTAAAGGTTAACACGTTCACTGTCCACATAACATTTATACAGACTAAAGGTCTTTATCCATAACATCAATGCCCATCTGTACTTTTTTACTTTTGTGACACTATCTAAAATCGCTAAAATCTTTGGAATTTTTGAAAAAAAAAAAGTATATCTTTCTAGAATGAAGTTTAATTCACAAATGTTGAAACAAGAAGTCTAGATAAACCAGAGCTCAGAAATATATATGATTTTGATTGTTGTAATCATTAAATTATAATTGTATATGATTAATCTATGATTTTATAATTCCAATATCTATTTACAAATAGAATGATGCTAAAGAAATTATATTGAAAATATTTTAAATTTAGCATTTTTTTATATAAAGTAAAATAGTTTTTATACAATTTCTGATATATGCATAAATATTTTAAGAGTTAATCTATTGTTTTTAATAAATTTGATAATGACAATAATTACATAGTTACATAGTTACATAGCTGAAAAGAGACTTGCGTCCATCAAGTTCAGCCTTCCTCACATATGTTTTTGCTGTTGATCCAAAAGAAGGCAAAAAACCTGGTTTGAAGTGCTTCCAATTTTGCCACAAACTAGGAAAAAATTCCTTTTTGACCCCAAAATAGCAGTCAGATGTCTCCTTGGATCAAGCAGCTATTACCCCACTAATTAGAAATTATATCCCTGTATGTTATGTTTTTGTAAGTATTTATCCAATTTCAGTTTAAACATCTGTATGGACTCTGACAAAACCACCTCTTCAGGCAGAGAATTCCATATCCTTATTGTTCTTACTGTAAAAAAACCTTGTACTCGTACTCGTGGGTGAATACTGTCAGGCCCCGGAGCTTTATTTACATTAATTTTCTTTAATAGCTGTAGCACCTTGTCTCGAGTTATCCAATCACAAGTTATTTGCACGTTTTTTGCAGCAATCATTTGCATATCTCTTGCCATAGGATCCTCATTAATATATACTGAAGAAAAATAGTTATTTAAAATTTCAGCTTTTTTCAGGTCTTCATTAGCTAATAAACCCAACTCTGTTTCAAGTGTACCTACACTTTCATTTTTTGTTTTTTGTTTTTTTTAGAATTGATTTAATTAATAATTGATTTAGTCATGTCAAGTAATTATATACTTTTGTTCATTTTCCAGGAGGTACAAGAAACATCTTGTCACAACTAGTGGAGATATGTGTAATTCCTGTTTCTGATTAATATTTGTTTTTATATATAATTGTTTTATTTGTATGCACTCTTTAGTCATGCTATTGAGTTCTTTAATTTGAGTGAATGTTGAGGTTTAAAGTATTCTTTTTTTGTGGCTAGGTAATAGAAATGATTATTCTAATCATAATAGCACCTTCATAACTGTCAATTTAATGGAGCATTTTATTTGAGTGTGATATTCATGTGAAACAATATTTCTATCTGTGTGTATTCAGGGAGAAAGCATTAGTATAAACATAAGCTATTCTCCATATTTTACAAGTAATCACAGCTACTGGCAGATCTGTTTTCAATAAATTCTGTTCATTTTGAGCAAAATAATAAAAAATTATTACAGAAATATTTATCTTTTGAACATTATGAATAGATATATTTTATATTATTAAAGTGCACATGAATAAGTAGGATAAGCGTGTTTTAGTACATGGACGGTGATCCAATCTATGCAATTATTTTGATTATTCCTCATAATTAATGGGGAATAATACACAAATCGCCTCTGAGCAGTTGAGAAGTCTTATGTCATGCAGAACCCGGGTAAACATGTGGGAATGACACTCAAGTAGTAGCTATGCTCTAGACTGACAGATGTCCATTGTCAAATATCTTGCAGCAGCTTCTTTTTCTCATTATCTGGAGTCTGGTTACAACAGCAGTTCAGCCTAGTGAGGTTCATTCATGGAGAGGATTAGGATGGAGAAGGTGATAAGGAAGTGGTGAAATAAGAGCAGTAGTATGAGTAAAGCACAAGGATGAGACATGGAGGGCAATCCTAGCTCAAATGCTGCAGGGGAATCATCAGCATTGGACCTCTGAAGAGAGCATATGTGCTACTAAAAGGCATCAACTAGGATGTTAGTGAGAGAAACCTGAAGCTTGAAGACAGATCACTAGTCAATGTAGCAATATGTACTATGAGCACAAAGATGCATTCATACTCTATGATAATGTCAGATGTCTACAGTTCACTAAAACAAACCCATAACCTTTACACTATCCTAACGCTCTCAGGCTCAAAGTTTAGTAGATGGAGCCCAAAATGCCTGAAAAAAATGGACCAAGTTCGCAGTACAAAAAAATCAGACGAAGAGAGTAGTCGGGGAAGCCAAAGGTCAGGACAGGCAGCACAGGACAGAAGCAATGGAACAGGCAAGGATCAAAATAAGGATACAACAGGACAGTCACTGAAGATCTTTACACGATCAGGAGCACAATACAATTGAGCAAGGAATCAAGGATGTGTGAGGTTTTAATAAGGAGAGTGGGTGGTCTTGTCTATTGTAGTTCCTCCCTGGTCTCCACTTCCTGTACCATTAAAAGGCCATGTTTCGGTGCGCGTGCACCAGAAGCTCTACCTCTTGTGTGGTCACATGTGGAAGCGGCGGCGTTCACACTTACAGAGTTCTATCTTGCCGTGTTTGGTAACCAGTGTCCGTACGAATGGAGTTCTGCCTTCTGTATTGCCGTGCTCAGTAAGTGGTGTTCACACGAACAGAGGTGGCGTTCATATGAATATGAGTGGTCGGCGTGGGTGGTTGAGTCAACTGTGCTGTCTGGAGAGTCGCGCTCTTAGCAGCGTCCTCCTAAAGTGAGAGGGAGATGCGGCATGGGAGTGCAAGGTAGGTGAGTGTGGAAGTGAGGTTCTGATAAATGCATATGCTACCTCTAGTCCTTGATGCTACCTTAACACCCCTAACATAATTTAACTTAACTTTAGCACACTAACCATTGCCTAAAATATAATAAATTATAAAAGATACATAACAGTGAACTATTTAAAAAGGTATAATTAAGCCATCTCTGGGTTCTCAAGATGTTTATAAACTGCTCAGCCTCCAATCTTGTTGTTTATTATGTCTCCAGAACCCCATAATGGCAATATTGTTCCACCTCTATATTTCTTTCTCTCTTTCACATTCTATTATGTACAGTTAAAGGGACATTATAGTAACCAGAACAATTACAGTTTAATGGGTATTACTTGTCCCTGCAGGCATTTTAATGTAAATACTGCTTTTTCAGCTCCCTAGGGACCAGTCCAGTAGCAATAACTCAGACGGCCACTAATGCTGCTTCCTGGTTCAGTACTGCACAACGTGCAGCACTGATGTTCAGCATCACACTTTGCATGGAGATGCTGAAATTTCCCCATAGAGATGCATTGATTCAATGCATCTCTATAAGGAGATGCTGATTAGTCAGGGTGGAGTTTGGTTGCACCACCCACCCCACCACCTTGGCTGAGATCATAAGAATTTACTATCTCAGCCAAACCAATGTTTACATGGTGTGTTCAATAAAAACATGGCAATATTTCATTCTTTGTGTGTTATTAGTTTAAGCAGACTGTGATTGTCTATTGTTGTGACTTAGATGATGATCAGATCACATTTTATGACCAATTTGTGCAGAAATCTATTTCATTCCAAAGGGTTCACATACTTTTTCTTGCAACTGTAGACTACAGTTCAATTCAATATTCTAAATAATGAGAAAATCCAGGTAAATTGAGCACAGGGGATTGACCTTGAAGAGAGTATGGTAGAAACAGAAATGTTATAGATTGCAATTTACATTAATACTAACATATGATAAAGTATATGTATATTGTATGAGACAAGTGATGTACACAAGGAAACAATTAAGTTGAATTTGGAGGCCATATGCTCAAGTAGATTACCATTTCAGGTAACAGATACTCCTGAAAGAATAAGGAAGAATGCCGTTCGAGAAGAATAGATTTTAGGTTAAGGAAAATAATGTAATAATTATCTGTAAGAGAAAAGATAAGTTCCTCCAAAATACTGTTTTTTTCTGATTTGATATTGCATTTTTGAAATTGGATTTGACTCATACAGCCTCCATAAACATAAGGTTTCATTTTCAAATTAGTTTTACAGCACAGTGTGTTTACTTTTGAACTTTGTATTTCCTGCTGTTAGCTGAACTTTAATTACACACAGGAGGAGGCTACTAGCATGCAATTAACAGATGAGGATATACCACATTTCTAGATTAAAAACAATGTGCAATTAGAATAAAAATAGACTTATTTTACAGTATGTAAGGAGGCTATGGGAGTCACAGGAGGTTGACTATTGCTACATAAACACATTGATTTAGCTCCTATGAGGCAAAGAATAGAACAGTGAGACTGCAGGGGCATATCTGGTGAGCTATACACCAAAACCACTTAATTAAATGAAAATAGTTTTACTGCTTAGAGTTTCTATGTAAAATGTTATAAGCGTTTCCTTACTTACCTTACTATTTTGCATACAGATAGCAGGCATTTGCAATCTCTGCTTGCATTATAAAATATACTATTGATGCTAATGCATTAAGGTACAAACAATTGCATGGTGGCAAACTGCTAAATTGTTCTCGTCATGCAATATGTCTTATATACAGTGTGTAAAATGTGTTAATATTCTAAAGTTTACTTTTATTGTTTTCTCCAGTATTTTACCATCTGGATAACTACCTTGCCTTCCTTGTTTAAATATTTGATTGAGTGTAGTAGATGTAACCAAACCAAGAAATTATTTATGCAGATTATTATTATTATTTTTTTTTAATAATAATTTTAGATTGATACATGCCCTCCTGGGAAGTTAAGGTAAATATTGTGAAATAAGGATAGCTCTGATTAACAAGTGGATCATTTTAATACTATAAACACAGCAGAGTACAAGAAAAGCAAGTGGCCACCTACTGTGGATGCAGAGACAATAGATTGGACAATAACCCTTTTATTTTATTGGCCCAGCTGCCTCTTAATAAGAAATGACATGGTATATTAAACCCATCCTGTTTGTTTTAAAGTTTATTTTAAAATGTATTTTAAAGGTTTTGAAAGCTTGATACACTTTCAAGTGAAACTACGAACAAGTCTTATATTGAGCTGAAAAGACAGGAATCGGTGAAATGCTTCCGACTCAACAAAAACACATTCTGGTGAATGAAGCCAAGAAGTTGAAATGTATTGTCCTCCTCCTGGTGGTCTAATTATTCAAGGATAATTATTTGCTATGGTTATGTTTATTGATCAGTGAAGCAGGTAAATATTGCAAACTAGAATAAAGTGCTTCTCACCTTGGCAACAACCCAGCATTCAATTCATATTGAAATTTAATATATTCACCCTTTTGTTGTTCTATGGATAAGAGAAGACGGAACAGGTGCAGGCGAAAGAAAGATGATTTTTAGTGCAATATATTGTAAAACTTTTTTTAAATCTCTAATAAAATAATTCTGGCAAATCGTTTCTGTGATCTGTACAATACTTGAAGTCTGGCTATTTTGATATTCTTTGGATTTAAAAATATATAAGGGAAAAAGAGGATTGATGTAACATGTAAAGGATTTTGAGCTGATGAACTGTTGAGAAGTACAGAGAGAAAACATTAAAGGAATAGAATGCAAAGCATGCTGGGTCAGATGCACACATGCCCACACATGCACACATACATAATCGTTTGTAAGTAAACAACAAGCACATTTAGAATGTGAATGTGACGGCAGATAAGAACCATTCGGCCCATCTAGTCTGCCCAATTTTCTAAATACTTTACTTAGTCCCTAGTCTTATCTTATAATTAGGATAGCCTTATGCCTATCCCACGCATGCTTAAACTCCTTTACTGTGTTAACCTCTACCACTTCAGCTGGAAGGCTATTCCATGCATCCACTACCCTCTCAGTAAAGTAAAACTTCCTGATATTATTTTTAAACCTTTGTCCCTCTAATTTAAGACTATGTCCTCTTGTTGTGGTAGTTTTTCTTCTTTTAAATATAGTCTCCTCCTTTACTGTGTTGATTCCCTTTATATATTTAAATGTTTCTATCATATCCCCCCTGTCTCGTCTTTCCTCCATTTAGCTTAAAAGCACACTCTAGTGTTATAAATAAGTACATTTATTTTTAACACTGTAGTGTTGGGGAGTCCCCTGGACCTCCTTTCCCCCACTAATACTTGTAAATGAGTGACAATACCTCTAATACAATGAGAAGATGGTCTCTCTCCGCTGCTAAGAACTGCAATGCCTCCAGAAGACTGTTAGGACTGATTATCTCCTTGTCAATCTCATGTTTCTAAGAGAGTAGCATTAAGATGCATGGTGCATTTGAAGCTGCGAAGCATCAGGAAGAATACACAAGACTTGTGCATGGCAGAATCGTTTAGTTCGGCCGAACAATTTTTTCTGAAATATAATTTTTGTACAAGATGTTTCACTCACATCCATGTGATCGGTGAGTTTGGCTGAACATCATCAATGCATTTAAAAAAAACAGAAAGGAAAAAAATCAGTGGGTACTGGGCAATTGATGACCCACTTACCCTTCCACACTGAAACTCAGTAAGACAGGGTGAAATCACTACAATAAAAGGCATTTGAAACAAATGAGAGCCACTGCAGTATCAACATGAGTCATTTTATTTGTATTTATTTTATTATTCACAACCAGATTTTAGAATACTTTAATATATTTTGAAACAACTTTGAATGGTGATATGAGTGGCCTCAACTATCAAAGCGAAGATTAGGGTAACCTAACTTAGAGAGATTCAACTTAAGGAAAGCCATTAGGCCATATGCTCCATCTGTTGCTGGGACATTTGTGAGCAGAAATGGCTACACTACTGCCTAACCTAATGGCTGTACAATGTCAGGTATGTTTGCTATGCCAATTCTGAGTTACCAAAATTAGATTATTGCATATCTGCATTAAAAGAAAATACAAGTGAGAGAATGTAGTTTGATAATGATTAATTGTAATCTTTTTATTTTTGCTCTATTGTATTAATGAAAAATGGAGAGCAGGAGTCATTTCATGTTCAAAATATGGGGTTTATCCAAAAATGAAAGGAAAAAGTCAGTGGGCAATAGACCACCATCTCACCCCAAAAACAAAGCTTGCTGATGTATCCAGTCTGTAGCATCAGTGTCTGTCCTTCTGTGTAGGAAAAAACAGCCCCCCTATCAGTTTCTCCCAACTACATCTCAGAAGGTAGCAGTCATTAGAAGACTTAGTCAGGCAGGTTGAAACCACTACAACGAAAGGCATTTGGAAAAAGGAGGAGAAGAAGCAGACAGATACATTTTATTTGAAGTGTTTACTAGTATATTTATACAAATTCAGAAACAACTTTGAAGGGTCCAGTGAGCGCCAATGGGATTTCACCTAGCAGATAATGATGCCTTTAATAGCAGTGAAGTGAAGTGCAAGGTAAGAAGGACTAGGGGCAACACTAGCAATGGCAACAAGACACTGGTCGCTTGCTTAAAACACAAAAATGAATCATTCTTGAACTAGCTGTGGTAGTAGAAGTATTGAAGAATTTCAGTTTGGCCAAAACCTAATTCACAAGACTAGTGCACATTCGTGGCTGTCAAACTGACAGCTGAGAGGGTGCAAACTTGTTACTTTATAGTGCAGCTTTCTCTTCAATAGTGTCCTTTTTTTGAGAAGGTGGCTAGATTTGTTTGCACAATATCACCTAAGAGTGTGATGTTCCTTTCAACCATATGATGATGGCAAACCTTAACTACCTTGCAGGTCAAAACGTTGCTGCTCCTTCTGTTCTATTAAAACTGCCTGCGGCTTGAACACCTTGAGTGCCTGAAGAATTTCTTGTGTTGCCTTATCATTGTGGGATTGCTGGTCCTGCTCCAGAGCACCGGGTGGTTGCTGGGATTGAGTGCGACTTCTATTATCACTTTTGCGGTAAACCCTTGAAGAGACATTTCATTGCCCAAATACAAAATAAATAAAAATCACAATTTAGAAGACAAAACCCAAATGAAAACGTGTACTTTTAATTATGCATTTTTTCATTGGGGGTAAATAGAAAAACAGCATAAAAAACCTGCAGTTCTCTTGTATGCTGCTTTTGCAAGCCTAACCCCGTCCAGACTTTCTGTAGTTGTCCAATCACAGACTTCCCAAAGCAGCTCAATGAGACATTTTTGCAAAGCAGGTGCTCTGGTCAATTGCTGACTCTTGAGTTTAGCTCCACTGAGCTAACCAAACCAGAAAATAACATTACTTGCTGTCTGATTGAAAGCCAGGGTGCGTAACAAGGTTGATTTACAAAAGTGTAAATTTCAATTAAAATCTGCACTTTTAATTTGCAAAATAAAAAAGGAGGACACACATAAAGCTTTTCAGCAAGCTAAAGCGCTTTGGGGGCCTAGATTGTCCCTTTAAGCCATGCAGAAATAATTTATAATACTACTAGTGTATATTTTAATGGTTTGTAGGGTAAGCTCATATAATACACACAGCGACATTACATGGTAATTTGGTCAAACACAGACAGTTTTGCAATGCCTTCAAGAACAGAGGACACAAAATAATCAAAATTAATGTTCTGTTGCATTCTCCTAGCTGTGAGAGTCATTATTTTCGCTTTATTTTTTTACATTCCTATAAGCCTAAAATATTCTCCCAGAAACCATACGTTAGTACATATTGGGAGTAATTCGAAAGTGATGTAGACGTTTACACTAAATCATGCTTCAACCTCTCAGCCGAACAGCTTATTACACAACCATAATGTGAGATTAGTAAAGAGCAGTTTCACAAACAATACTGAGTGTTCTAGTCTAAAAGACCATTTAGCAAATGACACGTGAATATGTGCAGTTCTATGTAAAATTCATGATGCATAGAGTTTGCAAAATAAAACAACACCATTTCAATGAAGTTAATGACCTATGTTGTCAACCAAGACTTTTTTGTTCGCTTTCTTTTTCAACTCGCTGAGCAGAATAAATATTGTGTTTGTTTATGTAACATTTTATAGGCTTCTTAAATCTTCTTTTAACTTTCTTAATTAAAAATATGTGTTGCTTACTGTTTTAACACAACAGCAATATAATATGTAATTTATTGACCTATTTAAAAACATAATAGCAACTATATACTATTGTAAAGATAATTGTTACTATAAAACTGGCAAAGCCAAGGCTTAGAATTGCAATAGTGCCAGATATAGTTTATTAAATGATTTGCAGAAGACCTGTACCATTGAATTGCTTTAGGGTCAGCATATGAAAGAGATCATAAAACATAAGATAGAGGATAAGCTTGTTGCCATATAAAATGGTTGTGAACTGAAAATTCCAATTTTATAAGTCACAATCAGTGGAAAAATGATAATCGATTTTGCTTACAAGTAAAGTTTAACTAATAGTTAGGTAATGGACCACACAGGAGATGTTAATCTTTTCAATAAACATCTCGAATAAACATTTTTTTAAGCCCAATACAGGCAGAATTTTTTTTTTTTCCAAAGATGCTTATAGACCCATTAGCACTTACAATTATCATGTGCTGAGTTAATTTAAATTTGTAATAAAATATATGTTGGCAGAACCTCTACATTCATTATATTTAGGATCAAGAGCTTGCAGTTATTATTGATATTATATGACCAAGTGTTGTTTAATGATTGGTTGAGACATAAATACAATCGTGCTCAAAGGTTTGCATATCCTTGGAGAATTGATAGTATATGTACCATTTTTAAAGAAAACATGAGTGAGCAGGCAAAACACATTTTTTTTTAAATTTCTTATGGGATTCATATTCAACTGTACGTTGTAACAGAATGGCACAATCATATAATAAAACATGGCAACAAAGAAAAGTATTAAATGATCACTGTTCAAAAGTCTGCTTACCCTTAGTTCTTAATATTCTTTATTGCCCCCTTTGGCATTAATGACAGCTTGGTATAGCTGCCCATTCGTCTTGGCAAAATGCCTCCAGGTCATGCAAAGTCTTTGGTCGTCTTGCATGAACCACACATTTGAGATCTCTCCAGAATGGCTTGATGATATTAAGGTCAGGAGACTGTGATGGCCACTCCAGAACCTTCACATTTTTCTGTAGCAACCACTGGGGGGTGAACTTGGCTTTGTGCTTAGGGTGATTGTCATGTTGGAAAGTCCAAGAGCGTCCCATGCGCAGCCTTCATGCAGAAGAATGCGAATTGTCTGCCAGTATTTTCGCATAACATGTTGCATTCCTCTTTCCATCAATTTTCACAATATTCCCCTTGGATTTAGAGCTCCCCCTCCTCCCACCCCCAAACATCAGTGAGCCACCACCATGCTTCACAGTGGGGATGGTATTCTTTTCACTATAGGCCATGTTGACCCCTCTCCAAACATAGCGCTTATGGTTGTGACCATAAAGCTCTATTTTGGTCTTATCACTCCAAATTACAGTGTGCCAGAAGCTGTAAGTAAAGTAAAGACTTCTTTCTGGCAACTCGACCATGCAGATCATTTTTGTTCAAGTATCATAGTATTGTGCTCCTTGGAACAACCACACTGTTTTTTTTTTTTTTTAGAGCAGCTTCTATTTCTCCTGGCGTTACCTGTGGGTTTTTTCTTTGTATCCCAAACAATTCTTTTGGCAGTTGTGGCTGAAATCTTTCTTGATTCCTGACCGTGGCTTGGTATCAAGACATCCCTGAATTTCCCACTTCTTAATAAGTGATTGAACAGTACTAACTGGCATTTTCAAGGCTTTGGATATCTGTTTATATCCTTTTCCATCTTTTTAAAGTTCTATTAGATTGTTATGCAGGTCTGTTGACAGTTCTTTTATGCTCTCCATGGCTCAGTATCAAGCCTGCTCAGAGCATCCACGTGAGAGTTAACAAACCCATTGATTATTTATACACAGACACTAATAGGAATTTAAAAAGCCACAGGTGTGGGGAATTAACCTTTTATTACCATTTTAACCTGTGTGTGTCACCTTGTGTGTCTGTAACAAGGCCAAATATTCAAGGGTATGTCAACTTTTGATCAAGGCCTTTGGGTGGTTTCTGTTAACATTATGATTTAAGATGGGGCCAAACAACTATGTGAAATAAATGGCTTCATATGATCACTATCCTTCAATAAAATAATTATTTTTCATGATCAGTCATATTTTCAAAATCAATACCAAAATTTCACAATTACTGCCAGGGTATGCAAACTTTTGAGGACAACTGTATAATAAATACAAAGACAGGATTGACTTTCATTAGTGAGAGGCATTATATAACCTGCACATAAGAGCTTGCCATATAGAAATTTTTCATTAGGAGCATTCAAAACGTAAAAGAAAAATCTTAATATAATAAGAATAAAATGTTAAATTGTGTTTCAATGGCTGGAGAATTTGCACAGAATCTAACTTTGAAAAGAAACACAAAACACAATTTTTTTCTGATGTCATGGTTCAATTACCAAACCTGGTGACATAGGAATAGGGAGACATCATAAACAAGCATAAGTGGCTTAAGATCAAATATTTACTACTGTAACCTTCCTAATATCCATAATTTTGTGAGCTTGCATAGAAGCAAAAATGTCATCTAAAACGTTCAAGTGTTTTTACCCACTTATATCTAAATGGGTGGTAATGCATATGATATCTTACTGTTGCTTCAACTCCAAATTTATATTCAGCTACATCCTCCAAATACAGTAATATCTAAATATATAACATAGGCAGTCTTTTTGTGTAGTCAGAGTATCATATTAAAGGCATACCATAATTTCTGATTTATCTTTTAGCTTGAACCACATTATAAGATGACACTATGTGTGTCACCATACTGATCACATTCATCAGAATACCTAATTTGGTTGCTGAGACCTGGAACAAGTAAAACATAATAATTCCTGATGGTTCAGTAAGAAAGCTCCAGCTCACACATTCCTCCAGGAAAGTATAAACTTCACTACTTGTATCTTTCTCCAAGCAGGTATGAACCCATCTGTCTGCGCCTCCAGACACTGCCTTCACATTGTCACTTGTAGCTCACAGGCTTTCCTCATTAGCAGGTTATTGATCAATGTTAAAGAAGCTCCCAGTAACCGAGACCATAGACTTACTTTGTCAGGAGAAAACCCCTTAACCCCTTAAGGACCAAACTTCTGAAATAAAAGGGAATCATGACATGTCACACATGTCATGTGTCCTTAAGGGGTTAAAGGGACACTGTAGTCATCAAATCAACTTTAGCTTAATTAAACAGTTTTTGTGTATAGATCATGCCTTTGAAGTCCTACTGCTCAATTATCTGTCATTTAGGAGTTCAATCACTTTTGTTTCTACCCATGCAGCCCTAGCCACACCTCCCTTAGCTGTGACTGACACAGCTTGCAAAACGAGGGTTGCAATTTAAATCAGATGTTAACTTACTTTAGATATTTTTATCTCCTAAATTATGTGATTTAACTCCTAAAGGGCAGTAATTTGAGCAGTGAGATGACAGGGGCATGATCTATACAAAACTGCTTCATTAAGCTAAAGTTGCTTTGGTGATCACTTTATTTGGAACAAAAAAAGCCTAAAGCAAATTACACTTAAACATGTGGTGATAAACATGTATATATACATAATACATAGTACAAAGTAGTGAAGAAGAGGCAAACATTAGAACACACCAAATAGAAGTACAACTTTATCATATGTGGATAAAAAAGATAAACATATGTAAGTGTTTATTTAACTGTACAAATTGGCATATTGACATTATGCAAATTAAAACATTTCTGGTTGACCAATAGAGGGCACTGCATGGTCATCACATCAGGCATCTATTTCTATGCTCCAATTAAACATTTCTTAGATTAGATGGTTACCTGAGTAACTAGCCTTTTTCTACACATTTAGACTATAATATACACACAGCAACCTTTGAATTATTTGTACATGTTTATCTGTATCGAATAACTACTTTCTTTAAAACCAGTGCATGGTGTTGGTATATTAAGGAGAGGATCAGTAGCAGAGATACAGATGTCTGAGCTGGGATAATTCAGTCTGTGTGCCAACTCCTGGGGATCGTTGGCAAGGGATATGAAGTCTGGGAGCTGTGCCTGCTGCTTCTGCAAATCCTGTTACAATGTTGTACACAATGATGTTGACGTGAAATCAATGCCATTCCCATGGACAGCAAAAATTATGAGTTTCTAAATAATCAGGCAATGATTTACAAAACAAGCTAAATATTTTAGGGATCACCTTTAAAATAATCCTTAATTGTTTCAATATAGAGAATTTTTTTTTTCTAAATATAAGTTTTTTCGATGGGTTTGCATCAGAATCTTCAAAAGTTCTTAAGAAACACATTAACTATGCAAAGTAATAGGAGACAGATGAGTTATGCAGTGTTGGTGGTTACATCTCAAATTTCCAAGCATTACATGATGATTAGACTTGGAGATTCGTTTTGTAACAAATTCATCAGAATTCCCAAAATCCAAGCCGAAATGTTACTAAATCATGAATCAAAAGAATAGATGAAATGGATGAGCATGTTACTTGTATTGCCAAAAATAAAGAGATGATTGGTGTGAAACAAGGTGATTGATGGCTAGGGGACAGTCACTAAATGTGTATATATGATATATGAGATATTTAATATATATTTAATTGATGATATGTATATACTTTGCAGTACATTAATTGGCTCATTTTCACACCATTTTAGTTCATCTGATTCATTTTCCCAAATCTTTTTTCATCAATGAAATTCAAATATTTCAAATCACCAAATGTCTGAAATCTACCACAGCCCCCCCTCCCCCCCTCCAAAAAAAAGTTATTTTTGGAAGAAGTGTTTTCGAAGTTTACAAGTCTGACTATATGTCTAATAATGACACACTTTCATACACTGGTGAAGCTCGGGAAGTACAGCTATACACTTCTACTTCCGAATCATATATATCAATAAACGCCATTTAATATACAAGTCAACAAGCACTTGCGCGGTTTTTCAATAAACTATGAACTGTAAGGAATTGACTTGTGAATTTCTAATTGTAGGTAAAAAAAAAATAACTGGACAAATAGCTGAAATTTAGGTTTTTTTTTTTTTAATTGGACTATATTGCCTTAAAAAAAATGATTTCTCTTGCAATTCCACAAATTCACCTATTAGGGAATGACCTTAGTATATCTACAAACAGTCAGGGTTTGACCGTAAATGATGAAAGATACGTTTTCAACGGTCACAATGTTTGGAGCATACTATTTCCTAGTTTGCACTGAAGTAATGATGCTTGAGGTTCCCTATTCTGTGTTTATGGTATAAAATATCATAGCTGAAATGCCAGTGAAAATAATTATTTTATATATTCTGCAAACTTACTTTCTAACAGACACAATTCTAACTAATCTACAACATGCTTGAATACTTACTGATTCCTGATAAGTCTCCAAAAATGATATTAACAATTGCCTGTTGTTTGATAATTCATTATATATTCATAGGGTCAGTTTATTATACAAGTATTCAGGTACAATACAAGTAATACACTGGCGCTATAGTTAAATTAAACACTCTTTAGTCTAACGCAAATTGTTATATTAAGACCAAGCTGCTGTAACACCTAGATGTAATCTTTCTTATTTACATCAATATAGAAAACAGGATAAAACAATGTAAAGTCGGTGTAGCGCTGTATACATACATATAATAGGATTAGGCCTAATAGAATGGTCAGGCTTCCAAATGAGGGTAATACCAATATTTTGTATAGTCCACCTAAAATAAGCAAAGAGAACTCTAATAGTGTAACACTGTAAATTAAACTGGTAGTGAGAGTAAAATATAATAACAAACTCACATTCTTCTGAGCTTAATGCCAAGCTCAGGAATAAGTGCGTGTAGGTCCGTACAGGCGACCTTCCCCTTCTTCTTATCAGGTGTCTATCTCCAATCGTCTCTAGAGCTCAAGTAAAACAGATATATAGTGTAGAATGTCTGTGTATAATATTACTGCTTAAAGTATATAATATACTCACAAGAATGGAGCCTCTATATCGGCTCTGTCTCTGCGCATTGAATAAAATGTAGAACTTTTCCAAGCAGGAACCAGAAAAGAGCCCATATAATAATTAAAAAGTATATAAATAATTTATTACATTACCAGGGTGTAGAAAAACCCTCTATAGTAAAAAACGCCAAATTCCAAAGCGCAAAAAATATAAAATGAACCAATAAATAATAAATGGGCATAAAAATAACATACACTTCTGTCCAGAACGCGTTTCACCGTAACTCCGACGGCTTCCTCAGCTGGATTCAATAGGTCTTCCTAAAGTGCAATGGTCCTGCTTATATAGTCTCCTTCTTCTGTTCTGTCATTTGAAAAAAGGCGCGATTGTTCGGTCCACGCCCGATCAGTATATGCGTTCCACGCCTCTGTTTGCATCCGGATCACTTCCTCATATGACATCATCCCTCTCAATCATGTGATCGGGTGTCATACACGGATACCATTTTACAAATCGAGGTCAATGATAGGAAAGGAAATAATAAAGGGGAATAATAAGCTTGTGTAGCTACACAAAAATAATATTTAGATAAATAGATATTTCTTCGATCTAATGGGAATGTATCTTATATCTAATGTAAGTGTGTGAACAGAAAGTCTGTCACATTTCTCCTATTGCTACTAAAATATTGTCTGGGAGCTATTACAACGTTAATTACATTCTCTTTATTTGTATTCACTTTATATTTCTGAGGTTAAACAGTAGCAAAAAACTTGTTACCTAAAATAACACAACTAAATTAACATTGTATCGTGATGGTTTCTCTTTATAGATCACTGTCACTTTTCACTGAGTTAAACCCAGGAATTCTACAGTGGTAGGAGACTTGTTAAATATATTAACATAGATAAGTTAACACTATGTCCTTATTTTCTCATTATAGCTCACTGTCACTTATTACTAAGTTGAACTACCGGCATAAAGTAACGCAAACGAGTCATACAATATTTCATAATTTTGTGTAGTGCATCCTTGTTACATATAACTGAGTACTGGATCTTATAAAATGTACAGAGACTATCTACAAACGCTAGAGAAATACTATCATAGAAACGAATTCACATTAAAAATAATAATAAGATAGAATGCGGACAGATGGATTATATATAGAAGTACACTCAAATTATCTCTTAATCATGTCAAAAATCTCTAAAAGATCTATAGTAAAGTTGGACATCCCTAGATAGTCCTTCTGAACATAAAGATTATTGTACATAGGCTTATATAACATAACATACTAAAAAATCATATATAAAAGAACATAAGTATAAGGACCATAATTATGGACTATAAAAAGTATTAAATATTAGAGATTGGGACGAGCTCGGCTATCCTTCCAAAAAATGACAAATTTCAAAATCCGCGTTGAGGCCATTAGGGACGAGGGTATTAAATTCAAAAATTATACGCATTTCTTCCCTGCTGAGTTTCTGATTAAAGTTACCTCCTCTCCAATCTTTTGAAACTTTTTTAATGCCTAAAAATAATGTACCTAAGGGGGACTGATTATGAAATTGTTTGTAGTGCGCTGGTACACTATGGTTGTCAGCACCTCTCATGATATTTCTGCTGTGCTCCTCTATCCGAATATGTAGGGCTCTGGTTGTTTTCCCCACATAATTCAGGCCGCAGGGACACTGCAGAACATAAATAACATTTTTTGTGTGGCACGTTATCATTTCTTTTATTTTAAAATCCTCCTTACTTTTAAAATGAGTCAAAGTTCTTTTCTTATTCCCTGTCCTTTTACAGGCTAGACAATAGCCACAACCATAGAATCCTTTCCCTTCATTCAAGAACGTATCGTTCATTTTCCGATCTCTAATATAACTGGAGGTTAGAGTTCTACGAAGGTTCCCCACCCCTCTATGTATGAAACGTGGTTTTTCTGTTAAAATCATAGCTAAATCGGGATCTTGGCGTAAAATAGGCCAGAATTTATGTACTATACTTCTAATTTTGCCATTTTCTAAACTATAGTTACAGATGAACGGTACATCATTCACATCCTGTTTCGTCTTGTCTCTATATATTAAGAGACCTTCCCTTTCTGTACCTCTCACTTTTAACCTAGCTTCTTCTAGTTTATTTTCCTCATATCCTTTATCTAAAAAGGCCTTCTTGATTCTAATCGATTGATTTTCATAACTATCTACATCTGTACAGTTACGTCTGATACGTAAAAATTGGCCCCTCGGTGCATTCTCCAGCCAGGGCGTAAAATGGCAACTTTCTTTGTTGATGAAGCTATTAACATCCACTGATTTAAAATAATTTTTTGTTTTAATTACTCCATCCTCTATAAAAATAGTGAGATCTAAAAATGCTATTTCTAAATTGCTCCATGTACTGGTCAATTTAATCCCCCAAGTATTGGAATTTAAGAAGGTTAAGAATTCTTGTAGCGACTGCACATTACCCTTCCAGATAAAAAGGATGTCGTCAATATAGCGTCCATAGGAAACCAAGCTCTCCCCCCAGCCATGTCCATCATACACGAACATACGTTCCCAATATGCCATAAATATATTGGCATAGCTGGGGGCGAACTTGGTCCCCATGGCAGTACCATTGATCTGGAGATAAAAATCATCCCCAAACCAAAAAAAATTATTTTCTAAAATTAGTTTAATGCCTTCCAACACATACTCTATTTGAGTGTCTCTCATATCCGTACAATTCCTCAAAAACCAATCTACGGCTTCGCATCCATATGTGTGCGGTATATTACTATATAATGCTGTCACGTCACATGTGACCAATAGCCAATCTCTTTCCCAAGCTTTTGTTTTCAGTAAATTCAAAACTGCTGTTGTATCTTTTATATAGGATCTAGTTTTTAAAACTACAGGTTGCAATTGTACATCGATATAATGGGATAATCTACTAGAAATTGAGTCGATCCCTGCTACTATGGGTCTCCCTGGTGGGTTTTCCACATTCTTATGGATCTTCGGAAGGAAATAGAAGACAGGCATTTTAGGATATGGAATATTTATATAATTAAATTCTTTCTTATTTAAAATTTCTAATTCCAGGCCTTTTGCTAAAAAGGTCCTGAATTTTTGTTCTATAGTATTGCTGGGGTTGACAGATAATTTTTTGTAAGTGTTGACATCCATCAGAATGCGTAATGCCTCTTCTGTGTAAAAATCTTTGGACATCACTACTATTCCTCCCCCCTTGTCCGCTGGTTTAATTACGATGTTATCATTATTTTTCAATTTTCTCAAAACTTTTCTTTCTTTTATCGACAAATTGTTGTTGAATTTGTCTTTTATCTTTATCTTTCTAAACTCATTAAGGACCATCGTTTCAAATGTGATGATACTCTCTGAAATCATTTGTTTCGGAAAAAAATTCGATTTCTTTCTCAAGTCAGTATGTTTAAATCCATCATCCAAATCTTGTTGTCTCTCTATAGGGTTTTTTAGAAAAAAATTTTTTAGACATAAATTTCTTTTGAACTTATTCAAGTCCACATAGAAATCAAAATGGTTCTGATGTTTACTTGGGGCAAATTTTAACCCTTTACTTAAGGTGTTAACCTCATCGTTTGTTAACTCTATGTTACCTATACTATAAATACCCAAGCTTTTCATAATCTCTGGGTTCACAGGTAATGTCTTGATGGTCTCTATTTCCTTTCTCTCCTGTCTCTTTTTGATAGCTTTACCTCCTCTCCTTCCTCTAGTACTGAATCTCTTCGTCTTTTTGGATATGTAGTTTGGTCTACCTCCTGATCTCTCTTGTGTCTCTCTATTTGCCGACTCCTCCAAAAATCCTGTTCCGGTTCTTGTCCTTCCAGGACCTGGTACCGGTTCCGATTTTTGGGGGATTCCTGTCTCAATAAAGGTTGTCTGTCTCTTACTTCTCTATATTTTCTCCATTCATTATTGTGTGTATTATCCTGATATGGGGGTCTATGATCCTCTCTCTTTCTTCTATATTCATGTGTATCCTTATATTTTTCCACATTTCTCCTATATGTTCCTTTCTCCCCCCATTTATTCTGATAGTATTCATATTTAGGTTTTTCTCTATTGGGCATTACTCGAGATCTATATCCATTTTCTCTATCTTTTTCTTCTTGACCATTCGCATAGTGTGTCATCCTATAATTCTCTCTATAAACCGCTTTTTCCCTATACCTATTAGGTAATGCCATATTTCTTTGTTTATTCTCATATTTATCAGGGATATAATAGGAATTCATATTATCCCTCTCAGTTTTAGCGATCTCTCTCTGTTGTCCTCGATATTTAAATTTTGAAATTTGTCATTTTTTGGAAGGATAGCCGAGCTCGTCCCAATCTCTAATATTTAATACTTTTTATAGTCCATAATTATGGTCCTTATACTTATGTTCTTTTATATATGATTTTTTAGTATGTTATGTTATATAAGCCTATGTACAATAATCTTTATGTTCAGAAGGACTATCTAGGGATGTCCAACTTTACTATAGATCTTTTAGAGATTTTTGACATGATTAAGAGATAATTTGAGTGTACTTCTATATATAATCCATCTGTCCGCATTCTATCTTATTATTATTTTTAATGTGAATTTGTTTCTATGATAGTATTTCTCTAGCGTTTGTAGATAGTCTCTGTACATTTTATAAGATCCAGTACTCAGTTATATGTAACTAGGATGCACTACACAAAATTATGAAATATTGTATGACTCGTTTGCGTTACTTTATGCCGGTAGTTCAACTTAGTAATAAGTGACAGTGAGCTATAATGAGAAAATAAGGACATAGTGTTAACTTATCTATGTTAATATATTTAACAAGTCTCCTACCACTGTAGAATTCCTGGGTTTAACTCAGTGAAAAGTGACAGTGATCTATAAAGAGAAACCATCACGATACAATGTTAATTTAGTTGTGTTATTTTAGGTAACAAGTTTTTTGCTACTGTTTAACCTCAGAAATATAAAGTGAATACAAATAAAGAGAATGTAATTAACGTTGTAATAGCTCCCAGACAATATTTTAGTAGCAATAGGAGAAATGTGACAGACTTTCTGTTCACACACTTACATTAGATATAAGATATATTCCCATTAGATCGAAGAAATATCTATTTATCTAAATATTATTTTTGTGTAGCTACACAAGCTTATTATTCCCCTTTATTATTTCCTTTCCTATCATTGACCTCGATTTGTAAAATGGTATCCGTGTATGACACCCGATCACATGATTGAGAGGGATGATGTCATATGAGGAAGTGATCCGGATGCAAACAGAGGCGTGGAACGCATATACTGATCGGGCGTGGACCGAACAATCGCGCCTTTTTTCAAATGACAGAACAGAAGAAGGAGACTATATAAGCAGGACCATTGCACTTTAGGAAGACCTATTGAATCCAGCTGAGGAAGCCGTCGGAGTTACGGTGAAACGCGTTCTGGACAGAAGTGTATGTTATTTTTATGCCCATTTATTATTTATTTGTTCATTTTATATTTTTTGCGCTTTGGAATTTGGCGTTTTTTACTATAGAGGGTTTTTCTACACCCTGGTAATGTAATAAATTATTTATATACTTTTTAATTATTATATGGGCTCTTTTCTGGTTCCTGCTTGGAAAAGTTCTACATTTTATTCCATGCGCAGAGACAGAGCCGATATAGAGGCTCCATTCTTGTGAGTATATTATATACTTTAAGCAGTAATATTATACACAGACATTCTACACTATATATCTGTTTTACTTGAGCTCTAGAGACGATTGGAGATAGACACCTGATAAGAAGAAGGGGAAGGTCGCCTGTACGGACCTACACGCACTTATTCCTGAGCTTGGCATTAAGCTCAGAAGAATGTGAGTTTGTTATTATATTTTACTCTCACTACCAGTTTAATTTACAGTGTTACACTATTAGAGTTCTCTTTGCTTATTTTAGGTGGACTATACAAAATATTGGTATTACCCTCATTTGGAAGCCTGACCATTCTATTAGGCCTAATCCTATTATATGTATGTATACAGCGCTACACCGACTTTACATTGTTTTATCAAGTATTCAGGTACCACCATAATGCTACATTAAATTTGTGACGAGACCAATCTCGCCACATTGCATCGGAGGAGCCTGGTTGCCCGCCTGCTGCCTTTGGATTATGGACCGGCAGTTAAACGGTTAATTTTACTGTGCAGAAAGATTTATTCCTTCCTTTCTGCACAGCCGTTCGGTAGATTCTATCTACTGAACAAACAGACTTCTATCAGCCTCCCCGAGCCGTGGGAAGTCAGCCGGCGCCGTTAATTGGCCACCCAGAAGCTGGTGTGTGCCCTCCATTTACCTCCCTGAAGCCGCGGTTAACCGCGGCCTAACGAGCGTGTGCCAGCAATTGACCACCCAGTAGCTGCGGTTAACCGCAGCTTAATTGACTGTTACTGGGTGGTCGCGGTTACACCTAGCCGCCACACGATGGCGATGTTCTGGAGCTCCCCGGGCAGCCAGCGCTTTTCTGCCCGGCTTTCCTACGCCAAATCTGGACACTGTGTCAGCTAAGCACAGCTGAGCCTTCAGCCCCTGGTTCTGATTCGTACCAATTTAACGAATGTATGTAGATTCGGTATTTCGTGTTGGGGGAATGTTTTAACCCAGATAGCTATGCCATGGAGCCTATTCGTGTAATTAAAGACTTTGGCTCCATGGCAATTAAACTGTATTTGTGTGGTCTGAGTGCCATTCACCTAATAATGTGCACTCAGACCTGAGCTATCTGGGGATTACATGTTACATGTCTGTGTTTTATGTAGTAAATGTTACTTTATGTATTTTAAAGTATAATACTGATTTTGTGTCCCCACATGTGTAATGGAGTTTTGCCTTTGTCTTGGGAGATGATTGAGTTACTTCTCAATTATCTCCCAGGGCAGAGGGGAGGAAGCCAGGATGCATTGTGGGAATATACTGTGACTGTGTGTCCTATTTGTCTACTTGTCTGTCCCTTGTCACAGTCTCCCATTTGGTCCCCTAGGGGAGTGTCCACCAGGTGGGAGACCTGCATAAAAGCCGGGCAGGTAGCCCTCATTAAACAGACCACTGCTTGACCCTCAACACGGAGCCTTGTCTCGTCTTTGGGGGGATTTACTGAATGCTGATAGAGACTGATTGCTAGGAGTGTAAGCCACTTGGATGCTTTTCCTATTCGTCTGGTAGCAGCAATTCGTATGGTTCCTGTTCGTGTATTTGGAGTGCTATATTGAATGCCGTTCGGGAGTTTGGAGCATTCACTTATTGGCGGTTCGTGTGTTTGGTGTTCTGCAGTAGCTGTGCCTGCATCTCTGGAAAAGGGGCCGATCGCCTAAACGTTTTTTACCCCTTTTGTGCAAAATGGTCCGTTACAAAATTGAAATGCATTGAGAATTACAATTACAGAATTGTAACATTTTAGTAATAATTTATTATGAAAAAGTAAAAGTCATAGTAAGAAAATAGACATAACCAGAAAAATACAAATAACTATAGAAACACACACACACTGCATCCCTTACACACACACACACACGCACACGCACACACACACACCATGTAAGCAATCATTAGATAAAATACATTTGCAATTATGTTTACAAATATAATAATAATAAGTTGTAGAACTCAGGCTAAAAGATGACTGAATAAGATGTTTTGCAATGTTGAATAAATGTACTCTAAAAACATTTTGCTATTTTTTCCCCCGCTCTCCTTTTTGGAGAATGCTTTGACATTACTGGATGGCACACTGTGTTCTGACAACAAGTCATATCTTGTTACATCTGTCATGTTATATTAAATGGTACGACAACAGATAACAAGACATGATAGGCTATGATTGATGTATTTGGATAAGAATGTCCTAAAAATTATATGCTAGTTTAAGAAGATGGCAAAAAAAAATCAAGTTGAATAATTCTGTTCGTTCTGAAGAGTCATGAAATGTAAAAGTAAATGAATCTGGTTACATTGTTTAAGTTATTTGGTTATGTTGATTTAGGGCATCTTTTCATTTTTTAGAATGCTCGAATCTAAGATCTTAAAAATTCCAGTACAAATATTTCCTATATTATTCCACTGGGCAATGTCCGTTTAAAGCATATCTTACTCATTTACTCATGGATCTATTTTTATCTGATCTGTTTTAAAGGACTACAAAAGCAGACACCTTCCTTGCAGACAGTATTGGCAGGTGGTTTTATATCTGGCACTTACATGCAAGGGATGGAGTAATGCCCAGTGGAATGCCAGTATTTTTTTCCTTTTTTTGACAACAGTGAATAAGTAGAATAAGTAAGAAAGATAAATAAATCACTTTGCCTAGACACACTGTATATTTTATGCAGAATTAACACAGTGATTGCTGGTTGCTAAAACAAAATTAAAATCTAGACAAACATATCTATTTTACACAAATCCATTTAACAAAATAAATCAACATACTAAATAGTAAATAAAAATAAACACACAGGGCGGAGCCTGACCGCCAAGCTGACCGGACGCGTGGGAAGTGGTCTCCAGCGCTATCAGACACAAACCGGGGGATTCCGCCCGGGCAATCAGCTTGAACATACCTCATTGTCACCCCATCACCCGGGGGATACCCTGCTGCGTTGAACGATACCTCACTCGGACATCCCCGAGACCGAGAGCCTAGACCGGCGGGCTGCGGCCTACCAGAGACAGAGCTCGGGGAGATGGCTGCTTTCCTTGCTCCACAATCATCCACGCTCCTACCCCCCCCATTGGACAGGTGGGGGTAATCCTGGTCCTAGCTAGCAGCCTGTACCTCGACTTGTATTGCAAACCTTTACCAGCAGCGTATATTGCAAAATTGCCATATCCAAGTTGGCGGACACACTGAAGCTTAAACCTCGAGAGATACAGCAACAACGCACCAACAACCCAGTCAGCCCCGGCGACCCTATGACCTCACTGGAGGCTATCTTCGCAAACTTCTGGGCCAAGCTGAGGGAACGCATGACAGCTCCCACATGCTCACCCGCAGAGCCTGCAGGGCGGAATGGGGAGAAGAACCGAGGGAGGCCCCCTCTGGGCATCAGCATCGTGACCACGCAAGTCTCTGCCAGAGTATGCCCTCCTGGACTGAGGGCCATTAAGGGTTTTCCCAGAAAGCACCGTCCACAAAAGCGGAGGCCCCATGCCATCAAGATCTTACACAATCCTACTTGTGGGAATGACTTGGACTCACAGAGCCCCAGAGTTCATGGCTTAGTGGTGCTGGCCCCTACAAGGGTCCAGGGCTGGAAGGAAGCCATCCCGGGACACTGCCCGGCCAACTTACTAATGGCTGCAAGCACCTCAGAGAAAGACTCCCCTTCATGGCCTATGTGGTGTAGGCTGAAGGCTCCTCACGAACACCTCTGCTATGTAGCACCACAGAGTTATATTACTCCTTGCCTTTCCACGTGTCCCTCACTGCTTGAGAGCGACCGCAGAGATCCCATTCATCTGCAGAGCATGAGCACCCTGCAGCTTTACCACTAGATAACTCCAGCTAATAATGAGAATACATGAGAATCTCTATACACTATAACTCTACCGTTATAACCAGACTTAAGCATGTTTTTCAGTTCAACTGTTTATTTTTATCTTATAACTGCCCTATGCTATATCTCTTGAACCTTAACAGTTCAGATAGGCACCATATTGTCGTATTATGATTATCTGACCAATAACTGACATGCCCTGCATATTCATGTCTTATTAATCCTGAAACCGTATACAAATCACCTTTATTGTATTAGGCATGTGCGAATGTGCCTGCCAATGTATAACCTGACCAAACCAACATACGTTGTTGCAGAGCACTAAGCCCCTCACATATATCATATGTTAGAATAAGCACCAGGTTACCCTATGATGATTGCTCACCCACCAAATGGTGAAGCACCACCTCAAGTCATAATCTAACCTGCGTTAAACCGCTGCTACACGCGTAAGCCTGTTGTTACTATGCAATATATGCAATTATCAATGCCAATACCTAGTCTGAATATTCTTGACCTATCTGAAACCTTTTGTTTAAAATTGTGTCTCTTACCTTGACATAATCTCTCAATGTCTAGACTGATAATATAATATAAAATATAATATAAAATTGTGCTGTTTACTCGCATGCCATATCAATACACTGTTCATAATAAGCTTGCGGTTGCTGTTGTGGCACTGCAAGATTAAATGTTATCTGCTTCTTTTTTTTTTACCGATATGATACTCTTATGGTTTTTAACTAAAGTGAGAATTGTCAGGAATTAAATAGCCAAACTGGAAAAAAATCTTCTAAAATCAGCTATGCTTCCAGTTTGGCTATTCTGGCCTTAACCCCTTAAGGACCAAACTTCTGTAATAAAAGGGAATCATGACATGTCACACATATCATGTGTCCTTAAGGGGTTAAAGGGACACTATAGTCACCAATACAACTTTAGCTTAATGACGCAGTTTTGGTGTATATATATATGCCCCATGTAGTCTCACTGTTCAATTTTCTGCCATTCAGGGGTTAAATCACTTTGTTTATGAACCCTAGTCACACCTCCCTGCATGTGACTTGCACAGCCTTCCTAAACATTTCCTGTAAAGAGTCATCTAATGCTTACGCTTCATGTATTGCAAATTCTGTTTAATTTAAAATGCCTATCTCCTGCACTGTTAATAGTATTATAGACCCTGCAGGAGCTTCCTGTATGTATTAAAGCTAAATTTACATAACAGGAGTTTAGATTGAGAACCACTACGTTAACATCTGATTGAAAATGAAACCATTTTTTAAAAAGATCCGGCATCAGCTTGGTATGACTAAACATTCTAAAATCCTTAATGGGAGAAAAAAGAAATCAGCCAATAGTATACTGGATTTCTGGGTTGGGAACACACACCTACATTAAATGACCAAGAATCTGGTGTAGTATTATACCAGTCTTGGTGCTAAGTAATAGCTCTGGTGTTATCCAAAGTAGGACCAATGAATAAGACATTGATCAACAATCGAAAAAGTCAGGGCTGACAGCAAAGCCTCATAAAGTATAGACCATTCCTGAACCCAAGAGCTGTGCCTTCCGGCTCTTAGGTACAGCAGTGAAAGGGTAAAAACAGCAGTGAAAGGGTAATGCTAGCTCGAAATGTTGCTCCTGCATAGTGAGGAGATTGGGCTTTGTTTGCTGCATTGAGCAATGTCCAATTTGTTTCTTAAAAGTTTGAAATTATCTTCCCTTTGATGTCAGTTGTAGTGAATACCAGTCTGTACCCTATTTGGTGCTCATTAGAACAATTGTTAGCAGAAAAGTTAGTTAACGCATGATTATTTTTAGCATACTTGTCACCCAGTAAGCTTTCTGGGCATATAATCAAAGCACTCGAAAGAGTTGCCCGATAATATGTATAAACGCAGCATGCACAGATGTACAGCACTCTATCTGATATTCAAAACAACTCTTTATAAAGGCCTTTCCTGCTTTGACTGATCAAACTGCATGATCTTAAATATTTACAGAATACAACACTTTGTATGTAGAGACTTGCAGACAGTCATGTAAACGTATCTGCATTGAAGTGTAAGAAAGAATATTCAATGTTTCAACCTACGTTTAGACAGACAGACAGATCAATCGATCTAAATAAAAAATAACAAATATTTTTCTATGTACAGAGAGATATACAGATAGAGAGATATAGTGAGATACAAATAGATAGAGATATTTAGATATAGAAAGATAAATATATTTAGATAGATAGATAGATATAAACAGATATAGATAGATATAGCGAGATATATACAGGCGTTGGAGATAACTCTTGACATTGTGCAGTATTTAAATAAATATATGCATGTAGGGCTGTATTGTGAAAAATACGTTTAGGACCATATAAACCATTGAATAAATTATTTCTATATTCTTTATAATCAGATCCAATAAAAAAGACAAATTGGTAGATACATTTAGATTCATTACTTGTCAAAATACCTGTTTATTTTATATTTCCCCTAATGAAATACACTATTTATAAAACAAGCTGAAACCACACATCATCTAATGAAAAATGACAATCATAATTCAACAATTACATCCTGGAAATTAAGTGCAAATGTTATGAAAAAATTATTTTGAAGCTAATTCTGAGGAATTTGGTGGTTAATTTGACTGCCAATTTAGCTACCTCTTTCTAATTTATTTTTTGATTTAAAATGAAATAAAATGAGTTTATATTTCTGCATTCAGGTTGTTACATTCTACAGAGATGTTCCAAGTTTTAAGGAATGCGAATATGGGATAGTGGCTAAGCTATATTATTTTCTTGTGAGGAACCGTGTACTTGGGTACCAAGAGCTGTATTAAACCATGAGGTAAGTTTATTGTAGCAAATCACATTAGAATGTTCAAATATAAGTAGTGAAATGTCAAACTCATTCTCAGCATACAGTTTATGATCTCTAAACAAAATAAAATACATCTATATTGAAAACATGTAATCTGTACACACCTTGTGATACTGCTAAGGGACTTAAAGGTTACACAAAAGAAACCCAAAGCTAGTGAGGGTTTTAGAATTCAACAAAGTATCATGACCTCCTCTGCTTTTGTCATCCAACCTTGGTTTCCACTACAGGTCAAATACACCTGACTGAAGAATAACATTGAGGAAGTCTTATAAAGATACTATTACATTAAGGTTCAATTATTTTATATATCTGCAGCACAGCTGGGTGATAGGTTTCCCAGTTTGAACTTACATTTACTCCATAGTTTATTGACTTTGTTGAATTACAAAACAAATGATGATATGATAGAAACTTTCAAATATCTCAGGAATTTAACAAAGTACAGTATGGTAACATTTTTTGAAGGAAAAAAGTAGCTAGAAGAACAGGACATGAACAGGTTGAATTTGGAAGGAAGAAAATGCAATATATGGGAAGAATTGTAAATACATTAAAAAGCCATACAGTACATGGGTTAGATCAATTGTTAAAAAGGACACTAGAGTCACCAGAACAACTACAGCTTATTGCATTTGTTCTGGTGAGTATAATCATGTTTTGCAGTAAACACTGTTTTTTTCAGAGAAAATGCAGTGTTTACATTATGGCCTAGGGATACCTCCACGGCCACTCCTCAGATGACGAGTTAGCATTTAGTAATTATATAAAAAAACTAATTAATAAACTGCAATCTTTAAGTTTGGATTCCAATATTGTTGAATGGGTAAGGCAGTGGCTGAGTGACAGGCAACAGAGGGTTGTAGTGAATGGAGTATTTTCAAAGCATGGGCTTGTCACCAGTGGGGTACTTAAGGGATCTGTACTTGATATGATAGAAACATTTAAATACATAAAGGGAATCAACACCGTAAAGAAGGAGACTATATTTAAAAGAAGAAAACTTACCACAACAAGAGGACATGGTCTTAAATTAGAGAGGCATTATTTAAAAATAATATCAGGACGTATTACTTTACTGAGAGGGCAGTGGATGCATAGAATAGCCTTCCAGCTGAAGTGATAGAGGTTAACACAGTAAAGGAATTTAAGCATGCATGAGATAAGCATAAGGCTATCCTAACTCTAAAATAAGGCCAGGGACTAATCAAAGTATTTAGAAAATTGGGCAGACTAGATGGGCCGAATGGTTCTTATCTGCCGTCACAATCTATGTTTCTATGTTTCTATGGCTGCTAGAGGTGCTTCCTATGGCAGTGCTGCACAGTGTGACTGACATTCAGTGTCAATGCCTCTCTATGAGAAGATGCCGATTGACCAAGGCTGTGTTTGGCTTGTGCTGGTTCTGCTCCTTATTTGCCACCTTGACAAGCTCTGGCAATCCAAAGCTTTCCTATGTGAAAGCATTGTGATTGGCTCAGATCAAATCTTCTGATCATGTCAGCTAAGGAGGAAGTTCAGGGAAGAGCCAGTAGCAGCAGACAAAAGTAAGATTTTACAATATTTAGGGGGGAAGGGTTTGTGTTTCTGACCCTATAGTGTTTCTTTAGGCTATACTGATGGTAAAAATGATATAGTAAATATAATCTGGAGTTTTTCAGACAGATATAAAGAAAATTTGATAAGCCAACAAATGTATCTGCTTTCAAAATCTTTGTTTTTAAATTTCCAACTAGATGTAAGATACCATCATCGAGCATAGAGGATATCACCTTTTTCTTATTTGTTACATTTACAGAATTAAATAGGTAGTAAGTTAAATTTTAAAAAAATGGTTTGGGGGAACAAATTAGCATCCTATGTTGTTTACTTATTTAGAGTTTTATACAATGACCACAAACCAAGTTATCTGAAGTTTAATATAGAATATTTTAATTGCCCAGGAACTTTCACTAAATTGCATCAAAATATTTTTTTCTATTTTTTTATCTTATTTGAGGATGAAGATGAAAATATGTACTTAGTCCTAATTTGGATTTAATTATGTAAACACAGGACTCTAGCAAATGAAATGGTAGCAGCAATTGAATTCAATTAGTATAGTAAATTATTATGTATTTAATTTTGTTAAGCCGTGTCTTCCTTTCAAGTTACTTCAACAAGAACAATAATGAAAATTCAGGCTCTTTTTAAAATATGTATAAAAATTAATAATGCATTGATGGATGTTATTACAAAAATACAAGAGATTTCAAAAGTACTAAATGGAATAAATACACAAATATCCTGCAACCTTCTTAACCAAACACTAAAAAGGAAAAATTAGAGAATAATATATTTAACTTGGCTTTTTATTATAAAACAAACAGACTAATATGAGCATAGTGAGAGTGTATTTCCTTCCATGACTCTAGAACATCTTATAAAAAACTTGGGTCTCAATTTAACAAGCTTCCAAAATTATTCAAAATTGTTAGAAAAAAAAATATTTATCTACATAAATGACCACTACAGTCTAAAGACATTTTTGTAGGTAAGTCTTTTTAAAAAAAACAAAAAAACTAACAGTATTGAGCATATTTGGGGGTATTTTACACATGTATATATTTATATGTAATTGTATTATGTTTAATATCATGTCAAAGTGACAGATATATTGAACAAAATGAATAAGAATAACAAAGCATGCATTGCTGGTGCAGATGTTTTAGAGGTTCATGCTGGTAAGAGTATCATCTAAAGCAGGGGGAGGCAACTTTCAGCACTCTTGATGTTGTGGACTTCATTCAATGAACCCCTCACACAAAGTGGTAGTTGGACTTCCTGATGAGAATTTCTTGTGGTGTAACAATGTCATCTATTGATTAAAGTCTATATGACAATCAATTAGAAAGATACACCCACCTGGCTCTATTGGTCACTTTAAATTAGTGCCGTAAAGAAAGTTAAGATATACTCTTCCTTAAAAATTGAGGATGGGCGGAGCCAAGAGGTCTTTGATAATTAACCAAAAGCTGTATCTCTTCCAACTAAATTCTGGGACTTTGAAAAATCTAACTGAATCCAACTGAATCTGGAATTCTTTAATAATCAGAACTCTGATAACTTCCTATTTCCACAATTCTCTACTAACACGCCATTCATGGAATATATCTCCATGCCTAAAGAATTTAAACCAAGTAAGATGGTAAATATGCTGGTTTTATTTAATTTAATTTACATTAATTCATTTTTACTAAAAGCAGAAAATATACTTGGATAAAAGCTGGTCAGATTTCAAATTCTGAAATTTAAATGAGCTGAGGAAGTATAGGGTTATACATTCCATTCCTGCAGGTGGAATACATGAACAATATATTTAAAACGTACTCCGGGGTCTAGAAGCGTTAAAAAAAAAGTGGGTAAATCTTCACTTTAAATCAATCAAGAGGAACAGTGCCAATATATACATTTTTGATAAAATTAAATTTAAAAAAATTATGTTTGTGAAATATTATTTTTAAAATGTATCACCCCATAAATATCCTTACAAGGTATTGTCATTCATAGGGCCCTCAAAGCATTGTGTAAATGATCCCAATTACACTTTAGTTATAATAATTAGACAGTGGGAAAAATATTGACTTGTATTCATGCTAGATTAATTTGCTGGGGTTTGATTTTTTTTCCACTCAGGTCTTAGTTTAGTTCAAAGCAAAGTGTAATGATTTTTGGCAATAGTCCACATGCACACTTTCTTAGCCAAAACAACTTGCCAAAAGTCCAAGCTGGCTGATACATAGATAATTTGCAGCCGAGTGCACTTGAGTTCACCCTATTTTAACTGAATTTATCAAGTTCAGCAGCTGCAAATCAGCCATTTGTGAATCATACCAAGAACACTGGTTGTGTGGGTCGGAGTCTGCGTGTCCTTAAGAGCTTTGTCCAAATCAGTTTCATTTGAAGCCTCCACCAAATTAGTAAATGTCACATTCCTAGTTCTTTCTATTTTATTTTTTTATTAATCCTGTTAACTTATTGAAGTGCTTACTGGGGTGAAATACACAACAAATGAATATCCAATATTATTTAAAATCCATCAGATAGAGGCTACCAATTTTGGAATCATATTCTATTGAAATTGTCTAGCTTACAATTTTTCCAATTTCTCTGAGTTTTGCTGTTGAGCTGCTGGAAATTGCAGGGCACAATTAAGCATAAAGTGACCTTAGGCAGCCACCTGGAGCCCAGAGGTTATGCACAGAGGTTGAGGCCTTGGAACAATGCATTTACTTGTCCACATTAACCATGCCTCTGTCAAGAATAAAGGAGAGCTCAAACTGGTAACCTGTCTACAACCCAGGGGTTCCTTAATGTTTCTCTTCTCCGATGAAAATGACAGGGACTCGGCTCACAAGAAAAACTTGAAGAGGTTCACTGGGTAGTTCAAAATCACAAAACAAAATTCTAAAAAAAATTATACAACTAAATGCAACATGAATTTGTTTTAACTGTCTTTTTGTTTGTTTTTGTTTGTTTTTTTTAGAAAATTGTCCATTTAATGTTAATACATAATTCAAAACTATCTGATTAAGAATTATTTCTAGCCAATTATTCACACATAATTAAAACATGATTTAAAATGAAACAATTCTTCTTTTAGATGCCCATTCAGACTTTCTCAACATTTGCTGTTTTTACTGAGAGAGGATATATAAATAGAAAAGATTCCAAGAATAATTTTTTGAGGTACCCCAACATATAGAGCTTGTGGAAAGCAGCAGGTGCTAGAGTGCGGTAAATTGGCCATTATTTCAGAGTGTTCGGTTCACAATCTATATTTTATGATGCCAAGAAGAGACTTAAACTAACACTCCACTGTCCAAATACAAAATAAGTAAAAATCACTGTTTAGTAGATATACCCCAAATGAAACCTTGCATGCATTTAATTATGTATTTTTTTCATTGGGGAGATATTTAAAATCAGCTTGCCAAATCTGCAGTACTCTTGTCTACTGTCTTTGCAATCCCTCCCCTTCTAACTAAACCCAAACTTTCTGTAGCTGTCCAATCACAGACTTCCCAACACAGCTCAATGAGAGGTCTTCATAAGTCAGGTGCTCAGCCAGAGAAAATAGGTTTGTTCATTTGGAAATTTCATTAACACAGCAATATATGCTATCATCAAATTTTACTAAACTTTACTATAAGATTCATATTGGTCTAAATTGCAAGTCAACCATATTTTAGGCCAATTGAGTGATTTTTAGACCAAATGGGTGATCGGCAGAATTAGTAAACTTCGAAATGCACCTGAATCACGAACCAAAAATGACTTTAGTTTTGATTTGTGATTCGACATCTGATGGAAAAAAAGTTGCTTGATGGCTAAGGGACAGTGATTAAGTGATATTTATATTTACAGATCAACTGAGAAGTGAGCATTTGAAGGAGCAGTAAATATATTGAAATGTATGTAAATAAAATTCTTTGATCTATGAATCAAATAGTAAATGCTCATATCAATTTACTGCAAAATATATACACAATATTATGTTATTTATATATTTTACAGTGCACTGGCCCTTTTTTGAACCCATTTTGTTCATCTGATTTGTTTCTGAATTGGTTTCTTGGTATTGAAAGTCTGTTGAGCTGAAGTGCCACATGGCTGAAATTCGGACATCCTGAAAAAGTTTCTATTTTTGGGAAAAATGGCTTAGCCGAATAGAATTTTACCATCTGGGTTCAAAGTGGTTTCAGATGAATTGAGAAATATTCAGTTGAGTGGATGTGACCACATTTTTCAAAAGCAAGTTTGGGGTTTATTGAACAGACTCCTCGTGGATATACATAGCACATCTTTCGTTGTCCACTATATTAAACAATAGCTAAGAATTGCAGTCTGGAGGGTTAAGTCAAATACTAGTGTATTAAGTCTTAGCCAAACTCTTTGCATGTAGTCAGCAATATAAGGACTGGATATGCAGCTCTTCTTCTTTAAGAAAAGATATAAACAATAATTGATTATGAATTTGAGCCTTGAATTCATACATCATCCCTATATTTTACAATAGACCTGAAATCAATATCATCATATGATGCAGCATTTCCTCCAAAATATAATGTTTATTAAACATTTAACTACTAAAATGATCAGTGAAAGCAGTTTGCTGCCTGGAGGTCTTATTTACAGATATTTGTATTCTGAAATTATGCCGAGTTTTTTGCATCCATGAAATGACTGAACTCTAAATGTCATTACCAGTGCTATTTAGGAAAACGTGCTGAAATATTTAAGTGAAATTGAGGTAATAGAAATTCTTATCATTCTGCACTGACAGCATATCTCGTCTTTTGGAATAGAAACCAAATTAGCTTTTAAATAGGATGCGTTTTAGAGCACCCTTAATGTATTTATTAGGTTAAAGAGGATCTGTTGTGTTTTTTCTTCAGCATAATAACAAATTGTATCATGATCTGGCTGTGTGATTTGCTTTTCTACATTTTTATTAATGTTTTTACCTTACAGACCTTTTTCAGAAGATGGTCAACGATTCTTTAAGATGGTTAATTAGCTTCCAGTAGATGCTCCAATATACAACAAACTGTGCACTAAGGACTCATTTCATATGTTTATTGACAAATAGCTATTTGTTAAAATGGTCATTGTTAACATCGAGGCCTGATGAAGACCTCTATGAGGTCAAAACATTGTATGATCTTCTCTATAGCTTAATAAACCAATTTGCTTTGCAAATTTCAGGGTTTGAATCACTGTTTCTGTAAAGACAAAAGTATGCTTAATTTTGTCATGTAGACAATACCATGAACACTTTTCCTTGCAAAGTGTAATTCTCCTGCAGTGAAGTGCATAACCATATTATATGCTTTTTTCATTTATGAAACACCTGCATCATTGTATTTGCTCTCCCCCTTTTTTTTTTCTTTAAGGATATTATTATTTCATATAATTGAGGCTCTAATACTTAATTTGCAGAGTTTATTGTAAAAATAGATGCTGGGCTAGATGCTCATTTATTCCCATTTTATGAGTATATAATATTTTTTTATACTCACTGATGTATTAGTTTCATTTAATTCTCTGTTGCACAGCATGCTATTTTTTATTTTATTTTATTTTATTCAAATGTTGAATGTAAAACATGAAAGTATAATCTTGCTGCTTTAAAATTATGGAAACTTGAACAGAAGATAACATTTATTTCGTATGATTCAGCGGAGCAGTATTTTCCAAGTGACTGGAAAAATATACGAACATTATTTAAAAAAAATAATAATCTGTGTATGGATAATGCTAATCATTTAGTCTGTTGCCGGTTGGCAAAACCTGATGTAATTAATTATGCCACAGAATTCCTGATGAAAGCTTTAATATTTTTTTTTCTCATTGGGAAAAAAAAATCACTTAAAATTATTGAATGAGGGAATCACTCACAGTACAAAATATTTTCTTTGTGAATGCAAGTGTTACATTTTTTATTCAGTCTTAATAATGCTAGTATACTTGCACAAGAAAAATAGATGTTTCTGTATTGACTACAAGAAGCACAAATTTTAAAGTTCTATGTTTACTTGCAGCTAGACTAGATTTTAAAATTATTGAATCAACCTGTCTTGTCTGGGGAATCAATACACTCAAATGTCCTCTATATAAAGCATTACATAGAAAAGGCATTTAAAGGCAAACATAAATAAATAAATAAATAAATAAAATACTTGCCACGCAAGTTTTATGTAATTTCACAATTTATTGTGTCTACTTGTAGATTCTGGTACACCTTTCCATATCTGTCAAAGGACTCAGATGGAGAGTGTCTCATCCTTGTCTATGTAATCTATTCTCATGTTATAAATCACTGTCCAGTCGAGATTTAAGGGATAACTAGTTTGTAGAGGAGGTCCAACATCCCGGCTGGATATCTCAGCTCGATTTCTTTATATCCCTCAGACACCAGACGACATAAAGTGTTGGGGAATAATACACTTTATTGGGTACAATGCAGGTTTATATACATAGACCACAAACATGGGATCTACAGCAAAAGGATAGCTGATCCCACCCGTGTGTCTCTGTCACGATCCAAAAATCTAAATTCTGAACTAATATTTGCCTCTAGTGGCCTCCCTAACCACTAGCACTGAAATTTCCATCTCTACCTCAGCTGCCTTGGTTGATTACTTCAGCTACAAAAGGAAACATCCAGTTTAACCCATTAACGCCGTTACAGCGTTCTATGCCGTCGCGGCTTTAAAGGGCTTTAAAGCCGTTGCGACGGCATAGAACGCTGTAACGGCTTAAGCCCTGGGGAGCTCCAATTTACTCACCTCCGCCGCAATCCTCTTCGGGAGGGCTGCCTGACAGCCCAGACAGCCCTCCCCTGGTGAATATGGCCCCCTATAGCTGGCTGTGGATCTGCCAGCAGGGGGACTGTCTGAAATAGCAGACAGTCCCCCTGCTGGTGGAAAGTGTAAAAAAAAAATATTAGACATGTTTTAAAATAAATTAAATGCATTTATATATATATATAATGTATGTATATATATATATATATATATATATATATAATATATATAATATATATACATATTATATATATATATGTAACATCATACAAAGTGTATACTAATATTAGTATATATATTAATATTAAAATACACTTAGAATGACGTTACATATATATAATATGTATATATATTATATATATAATAGATATATACATATATATTATATATATACGTATAATTACAATAATAAATAAATAAAATAATAAAAAAATAAATATTGAAACAAAATTTAATATAAATTATATATTCATATGTAATTTCATTCTAACTGTATTTTGTTATTAATATATATATATATATATATATATATATTGGTAACAAAATACAGTTAGAATGACATTCTATATATATCTATCTATATATAAAATACAAATAATCGCAAATATATATATATATATATAGATAAATACATATAATTACATAAAAGATTACATTAGTATACACATAGAATTTAAATACCTACAAATGCATATATATTAAAATTCTACGTGTATACTTAACCCCTTAAGGACCAAACTTCTGGAATAAAAGGGAATCATGACATGTCACACATGTCATGTGTCCTTAAGGGGTTAAGTAACCTTTTAACATAATTATGTGATTTGATTAATTAAAATTTGAGTGACATGCCTGACAACACAAAGAATTTAATTCGCAAGCACTATATTTGACCCTGTAACTCTCCAAGACACTATAAAACCTGTACATAGGGTGTACTGTTTTACTTGGGAGACTTCGCTGAACTCAAATATTAGTGTTTTAAACTGGTAAATTGTATTACAACGATGATATTTTAAGTAAAAGTGACATTTTTTGAATTTTTGACAAACGAATGGCAATTTTATGGACTATATTATTGTTGTAATTTGTTTTACTGTTTTAAAACACTAATATTTGTGTTTAGTGAAGTCTCCCGAGAATAACAGTACCCCCCAAATACAGGTTTTATGGTGTTTTGGAAATTTAGAGAGTCACATATAAGGCTTGCATTTCATTTTTTTTTACATTGAAATTTGCCAGATTGGTTATGTTGCCTTTGAGAGTGTATGGTAGCCCAGGAATGAGAATTATCCCCATGATGGCATACCATTTGCAAAAGTAGACAACACGAGGTATTGCAAGTGGGGTATGTCCAGTCTTTCTTAGTAGCCACTTAGTCACAAACACTAGCCAAATATTAGTTTTTTTGCTTTTTTTCACACAAAAATAAATATGAACGCTAACTTTGGCCTACTTACCTCCAAACCTGCACAATACCAGCGTGAACTACACTTTATCTTACCTACACACACACAAATGTGAAAGGGTTTCTAAAATACCCCTTCCTGTCTCATTGGAGATTCTTGGCCGATATCAGCAAATCTTATGGCTAGTATAGGACTCACCTTTTGGGGCTTGCCTTGACATTGCAGGTGAGCTTATATTCAAATGGCCATTGGAATAAAACTAAAGAGCCTCCATTTTGTTAAACGTACATAGGGATTTAGGCCAGAGTACAGGTAAAATTATCTTTGTTTTATCTTACCTACCTGATTTCTACCAGCCTGATCCATCCAACTTATCTGCTCCATACCTACCTGCATAAGACCAATCTGGAATCTTCCTCAAATTATAGGATATCCTGTTTATTCTATAATGTCCAAATCAAGCAATAAAGATCCTAATGTTAACCTTGGCAATCGTCTCCTACCAGACCTGCTCAAGATTAGTTCGTGGCGAACCGTGGCGAACTGTTCGCGGCAAGTTCGCGAACGGTTCGCGACATCACTACTCAAGATCATGACAGTCTCTGTCTTTGGGACAGGATTGCGACATTCACCACTTAAACTAAATATCTATCAGGCACAGAGAGATAAACACACAATATTTCCCAAAAAGACATAAAACTGAACTGAGATCAAAGTTATATGGTACACACTCATGCAGTCTATGCTATACAATCACAGTGTAGAAAAGAAAAACGAGGGCACAGTTTAGCACCACAACACGCAACAGGTGCTCTGCTTCTTTTTTAATTTTTATAATTCACATGTGAGCATCTGGGTACGGGTAAATTAGTGGTTTGAGTAGCATACTTTTTTCTTTTTTACCTAGGCAAAAATTGTAATCAGCAGTAGTTTGAGGTAACGTAGGTTGCCAGTGCACCATCTTTTGGAGTACTGAGGTAATCACATACTGGCAGGGATCTCTTGCTAACTGGAGTGCAGATATTGATATGCTAAGTAGGAGCACCTCTATTATCAGTCATTGTAGCACTTTTCCTATCATTTTAGCCTTCCTTGCCTATGGTATTAGGAAGGCTGACTGGATTTGTAAGAGTCACTGGGCAGCATATATCGTACTGAAGGGGGTTTGGAAGCCTGTGAACAGCAATTACTTTAGTGTGAAAAAGGAGAGGATTCGGACCGATTGCAAGCATTAGCAATAGCACACTTTAAAATGTTTCCTGGCTACAGTAAGTGCCCTACTTTGAAACATGCAATTAAGTTGCTACATTCGTAGCCTCAAACTTGATACATTCACTTTGTCTCATACTGTATCAGTATTTCTACTCCGGGATTATATAGCATAGACTGCCTTAGTGTGTACCATATGACGTTGATCTCTAAGAACTAGGCATTTATTTTTGGCTTCTGTACCTGTGCTCCATAGAGATCCTTAACATTTTTATTTTTTTTTACCAGTTAAATATTATATGTTAAACATTAAATAGTGTGGAATAAGAGTCAAAAAGTGCCTCTTTATGCTCTATTATAAAACCAGCCAAAGATAAGCCATTATCACATGTTTTATAACCTATGGTTTTAATTGTTCCTTCAACTCTATAAAGATTAGATTTGTAAAGACATTTCTGGATGAAGAGTACACCCTCTACTCACCAATTTGGTGTCCCTAACAGACAACTGCCTATTGGCCTTTTTTATTGTGTTTTTCTATTTTGCCATCTCTTTCAGCTCTCTGTGTTCATCTAGTTTACTTGTTTCCATTACATATCCTCACAATGGGTCTGCTCACACTGAACTCCCACTACTGCTACAAGTGAATGGTTGTTACATTAAAGGAGTGGTTAACCTCTGTAGGTTCTGTGAGTCTAATTCCACTATTGTATCTAACATTAAGACTTGTTTTAGCTGTCACATAGCTTGCTTGATGCATGTATCCTTCATTTGCATTTGAAAATATATAGTAAATTAATATTGTGCGTAATTTTATATATTTGCTATTTTATACAATATATAAATATATAAATAGCAACAGGTATTAGCTGCACTCACGGTCTGCGATAAAAACTTCAATTCTTTATTGGATTCATTTAAAAATAGATCAATCTTTGAATCTCTATTAGATCTATTTTTAAATGAATCCAATAAAGATTTGAAGTTTTTATCACAGACCGTGAGTGCAGCTAATACCTGTTTCTATTTGAATACGCTTGAGCCATGGCTGACAACCGGCAATTTATAACATTTCAGCTTGTGTGCAGGGACAAAAATTGTTTATATATATATATATATGTATATATATATATTTGTAGTGGAAGACAATAATCCGAGTTATAGTAGTGGTATAAATCGGTTGTGCTGTGCCAAAACATTTGGGTAGGCCTGTAAAAGAAGGCCCACTACTTGAATAAAAGGTGCAGTGAGTGGGCTGAACCAGGAAGTCAGCCCAGAGGAAGGGGAGGCCTGTGAATTTATAGGCCGGATAAACCCCTCCCACAACATTTGTAGTTGTGGACAATAATCCGAGTTATAGTAGTGGTATAAGTCGGTTCTGGTGTGCCGAAACCAACATTCGGGTAGGCTTGTAAAAGAGGGCAAAAAGTTGACATTACATAACCAGTACTTTAAATGCCTGTTTGAGGGATATCTGGTGTATGGAGACGACTCCAATGTCCCAGTTTATGATGTGCGCTGGGATGTTTACTAAAGGCTGCAGAAACTGTGCTTATTCTAAAAGAACAACCTAAATATGTTGAAGGATCATATCAAGGTTTTATGAATTGTGCAAAAAATATTGAGTAAAGTGTTCTCTTATCACAAATAGCAGCAGTCCACCTACAAGGAGTTCCCGCACCGTGTGAATAACAAGCAGATACATACAAACAAATGGTGAGCTGAGCTTAGTAATTAAAAAGGATTATACGTGCAATCAATGGACTAGGATAATTGTGAGACATATCTTTAACAAAGAAATGTACAATAGTATAATACTGTAAAAAATGCAGAAGATATAAAGACAGTGCTCAAACTTTCCAGAGCTTCAATTAGCTCTAATATTGCACGCCAGGACGGAACAATCCCTGTCCAAGGATATGATGTCAGATATCTTGAGCAGCAGTCAGTAATATATGTGGAGGGAAGCACAGATAGGAAAACTGATGGTGTAGTCCAATTATAAAATGAACGTATTATATAGGTGTAACGGACCGTTTTGCACACAAGGGGTAAAAACCGTTTAGGCGATCGTCCCCTTTCAGAGAGATGCAGGCACAACTATTGTAGAACACCAAACTCACGAACCGCCAATAAGGGAATGCTCCAAACTCCCAAATGGCATACAATGTAACACTCCAAACACACGAACTGGAACCATACGAATCGCTGCTAGCAGATGAATAGGAAAAGCATCCAAGCGGCTTACACTCCTAGCAATCAGTCTCTATCAGCAGTCAGTAAATACACCCAAAGACGAGACAAGGCTCCGTGTTGAGGGTCTGTTTAATGAGGGCTACCTGCCCAGTATTTATGCAGGTCTCCCACCTGGTGGATACTCCCCTAGGGGACCAAATGGGAGACTGTGACAAAAGGCAGACAAGTAGACAAATAGGACACACAGTCACATTATATTCCCACAATGCATCCTGGCTTCCTCCCCTCTGCCTTGGAGATAATTGAGAAGTAATTCAATTATCTCCCAAGACAAAGGCAAATCACCATTATGCACGTGGGGATACTAAAACATGAATTACTGTTAAAATACACCATGTAGGACATGTTACATTAAAACAATACATTTAACATATCCCCAGATAGCTCAGGTCTGAGCGCACATTATTAAGCGAATTGCGCTCAGACCACACGAATACAGTGTAATCGCCATGGAGCCAAAGTCTTTACACAGTCAGTTCTCATGCCAATGGGCTCCATGGGATTCCTATCTGGGGTATAACATATTCAAGTAAAACTACCGAACACCAGGCCATTCGTGCACTTTCACCAAACAAGAAGGGAGGTCGGCGGCTTCAGCGGTGTTCGCGCAAAACTGTGTCCGATTTTAGTTCCATGAATTAAGCGTCAAACACAGCTGTGCTTTCGCATGTTTAAAATGGCCGCGACCTCGTGTTCGTTATACGAATGGCGGCCACCCAGCATTCGCCAATTAAGCTGCGGTTAAACGCAGCTTCAGGGAGGTTAATTGCCGGCACACTCCAGCTCCCAGGTGGTCTAGTCATTCGTGCGGTTGTTCGGTAGATTGACTCTACCGAACACCAGGCAGAAAAGCACGAACAACTCTTTTCTGCAGGGAAAAAAATGTCTTTTAACATGGGGCCATAGTCCAAAGGCAGCAGGCGAGCAACCAGGCTTCTCCAATGCAATGTGGCGGGATTGCTCTCGTCACAATAGGTAAGTAAAGGTAAAATTAGCTGAACTCTGCTGAAACATTGAAAAAGAGTTTGAAGACAACTTTCTGCACATTTCACGTTACATAACCAAGAACCTGGCCAACTAAAATTCGTAGGTATAGACATGATCACAAGGTACTGGAAAGGTGGCAAAAACTTAGGGCAACTAGAAATTAAATGGGTTTATTACTTAGATACATAACACCTAAGAGGCCTTAATGTCGAGTTTGATCTTTTTAATTTTATTTAGTTTTCACTGCAATTTTGTCATTTTATATATCTATGCATGTAATTTTATTTCTCTATAATACTCGCTCATAGATATATCTCTTTTATGCATATATATATTTTTCTTATATTTTTTAAAATTTTCATTTTTGATATGTATATATATTATAAAAAGTTGTTTATACATCTTCCAGTATGGCAGTTTGACTACTTCCTGCCAACATCACTTCCTGTGACGTCAGCAACTCAATATAGCACACTAGGGCACATAATAGTTTGGCTGCCCTCTTCCAAAATGGCAGCTAACTGTTCTTTCCCCTGCCAACATCACTTCCTATGAGATGTTCGGCAGCATAATGACTTATAATGGGAGTCTATGGAGATCGCAGATATGTCACTTCCTGTGCAACGTGGTCCCGCACACCCGAAAGTGACTTCACCACACAGCTAATCGCAACTACATTGATAGAAGACCATATAAAAACAGAACTTTTGAAACTGGACATTATTCACTTTTGAGAAAGCTATGGCAAAGCGTGTCAAGTGAGGTTTCTGGACTTCCAATTCCACTGTGGACTATTTTGTTAGTACCCATTTTTTAAGTAAGTATCCAGCCCTTTGTATTTCTGTTTTTACTCTCATCTGGCTCCTTGGATATCCATCAAGTCCATAGGTGGGGATCATTCCACCCAAGTGCTCCATACAAGAGCAGGTTCACGCTCTGGAAATTGTAAGTAGAATACTTACCTGTATAATATGATCATTTTATAATTGGACTACACCATTGGTTTTCCTATATGTGCTTCCCTCCACATATATTACTAACTGCTGTTCAAGATATCTGACATCATATCCTTGGACGGGGATTGTTCCGTCCTGACGTGCAATATTGGAGCTAATTGAAGCTCTGAAAAGTGGGAGTGTTCTATTAGCACTGTCTTTATATCTACTGCATTTCTTACAATATACTATTGTACATTTCCTTGTTAAATATATGTCTCACAATTATCCTCCTCTGTTGATGCATGTATAATCCTTTTTAATTACTAAGCGCGACTCACCATTTGTTTGTATTTATCTTTTATGAATTGTGTCCTGATGTACAGGATGAATTTGATGTAGTGCGTGGTTACTATGTAACCTTAAAAAAGAGCGCATGCCTGTGTAGTCCTGTGAGTGTTGGACAATTGGTCTAGTATGTTGACCTGGCACCATTTATTGTTGATAGTATGTAGGTAAATGTCTGCAGGTGGGTATAAGATAAGTTTAAGTGTTTGTTATATATGTACATATGTGAAAAGGTCATTAGGCCTGAATTTGTGGGAGGAGTTATGGCCCCTACTTAAACTCCTAGCCCCTACTCACCTCTGAAAAACACAATAAAAAGGGCCAATAGGCAGTTGTCTGTTAGGAACTCCTAGCCCCTACTTATCACGAGCGTGGGCTATAGACCCAGTCGAGACAGTGGGGAGAGTGTGGAAGTGACAGGGTTAATGACACCAGACCCCTGGTTACCTGTTGCTAGTCCCAGCAACCACTCAATTAACCCCTGCAATCCCTTCTACACTAACCCCCTAGTACACACTTTACTGCCACCACCAAGACTTTAAACCCGGGCGTCTTAGGTTACCCCACACACAGGAGAATTATAGTATCACAGTTCTACTTTGACTGATCAAACACATATAGTTAACCCTTTTTGGTAATGTGTTTACTTGAGCTTTCCTCTGGAGAGTGAAGCTCATAGAGAACAGAGACACAAGCTGATTAAGGAAACATTTAATCTGACAAAAAAGATTCACAGTGCTGAGTACAAAATACAGAAATAAATTACATACAGATAACAAATTGCAAAACAGTACATAAAATAAAATAGGAGAAAACACAAGAAATTACTTACATGCATTTTCCCCATATAGAATTCTTGTGGGAGTCTTAGATGGTATAGATCTCCTAGAAGTTGCTGACCAAAGGCAAAATGAAGAACTCCTCATTAATATATCTAAACTAGTTGTTGCTCAGTGGGCAGACCCCTGGGGGGTGGGGAGGGGATCAGAGGGGGTTGGTCTGGCAGTCTATTGCCCACTCTATGCAATTCCTTGTGTCCAGCTCTGGTGATGGCTATCTAGATGTTTTATGGTCTAGGCCTGGTAGATCAAAGACCACAATAAACGTCATCCCAAGGTTTACAAAAAACAACTCTTAACATATATCAATACATCAAACACCAACAATGCTTTTGGCATGACACTACTCAACCTAGACCTGGTAATAGCTCCCAAGGGCTGTCTACCGGCACCTCCAACTCCATGCAGGAAACCCTGTCAGCTATTCTGGCCAAGCACCAAACCATTAATAGAAGACTGCTTAAAGTGGAATGTGCCATAGCCACCCTAGGTGACCTACCAGGCCATTCAGGTCCTACTCTGGTAATCCCTATTTTGCCGACTTGCAACACCCTCCCCCCCACCAACCACAACCACTACCCCATATGGCTCACCTGCTCACTCCATCCCAGCATCCATAAAAAAGGTATACTAGATTCCCTGCTCATAGCCTCACAAGATGTCCTTGAAAACCCAGCTTATAATTACGGGGACATCTCAGTGGTACTTAAAACTTGAGACCCAGGCCTGAAAAAGAAGCTATCTATTCCACAGTTCGTGATAGCTTTTGGGTTTTATAGAGATGTAATTTGTTCAGTGTATCCCCACAGGAGGGAGGAGCTTGATCTCTACATGCATAAGGTGATTGACTTAGGCATTAAGTACGGAGGGTCCTCTTTTTATGACTATCACAAGTCCATGTCAGCCAAGGCAGCAACTCATCTGGCCCAATTTAATATCAGAATCAACTGGTGCCAGATGGACACGGAACTATTCTGCCTACACTTTGCCGGATTGAGGCCCCCGTCCTGTGCCGCCTGTAGCTCAACACTCCACTGACTTGTGCCCTTGTGAAGCAGACCCTTCCACTTCTCACCACTCCTTTACAGCACACACTAGACAAGATGGTGGGCAGAGGGAAAATCTGGGCAGACCCATTGCATTTCTGGGCAATGCGCAGGTGTGGAATAACTTTAACACTGGTGCATGAAGCTTCAGCGCATGTTGGTTGTTGCACGTCTGCTCCATTTCACACGGGCCTCATCACCATCCCCACAGGCACGCTCAAATGCCCTAACCTGCTCTCAGCTTCTAACGACCCTCTTACAGTGGACCACCTACTGTCCACAGAAACTAAAGCAGGCTTCATGATTGGCCCTTTCACCGTATCTCCTTTTTCATTCTGGCAAACCAACCCCATTTGCATAGCCGTGCAAAAATACTCAAATAAAAAAAAAAGATTAATTATCGACCTCTCTGCACCTCATTCTTCTTCCGTCACCAGCATAAACTCTCTCATACCCGCTGAGGAGTGTTCACTACACTATCCTAAAATCGATGAAGCTATGCAAGCCATTATCACAGCAGGCAGCAAGGTATGGTTGAGCAAGACCAACATCACCTACGCCTTCAAGCTCCTACCCATTCAACCCTCATTTTGCACTTACACGGTGTTAAATGGCGGGACAGGTATTATTTTTCTACCTGGCTTACTTTTGGGTCAAGGAGCAGCCCTAAGCTGTTTGACATTTTCGCTGAAACGCTCTGTTGGCTGCTCCTAAACATAGTTAGGTGTCCATCCATTATCCACTATTTGGATGGTTTTTTGTTGGTAGAACCAGGGTCACACACACCAAGTAGCATTCACAACACCACAGCCCTCATCACTACACTAAGGGTACACCTGTCACCAAGTAAAACGCTTGGATCCTCTCCCAAGCTGGTTTTCTTGGGCATCGTTTTGGACACAGTATCCTTCCAAGCCAGCCTACCATCCGAGAAATTGAACCGCATTAGGGATGAAATCGATCTGTTCCTGAGGAATGATACATGCACTAGGAAGGGACTCCAGTCCTTATTGAGGGTAACTTAACTTCGCAATGCGGATCATTCCGCAGGGTAGATCATTCATCTCTAGGCTACTGTGTTTACTCCACAGGGTGCCCAACTCCTGCCCAATTACTTTAGATGGTCCCACCCGGTGTTTTCTGCCATTTTCGGCAACCACTGGTTTAGGGATAACTGGCCCACTGAAACGGATGCCTGGTATGCTGACTTGGCTGGCAGCAACAGTCCAGTTTCACCTAGTCTGCATTCACATTCTTGCTGACGCTCTTTCCCTCTCTCATTGTCAGGTATTCTTCCAGACACTCCCCACGGCCCACCACCTACCATCCAGGATACAACCTTTTCACGAGCTAATCATGGACTAACTGAGCTACTATGTCACGCTCAGGCACTCACGCACCACACACTCTCACCCAACACCACTACCACTTACGCTAGGGCACTGACTATTTTTAGTAAGTTGACTGCGGAGTTTCACTTGCAAGGAGACTTCTCCAGTAAAACCATGGTGGCTTTTGCCTCTTTCTGTTACCTACACCTCAAATTATCCCATAATACCATTTAGCTTTACCCCACAGGGGTACAACACCACGTCCTCACTAACCTTCCTAATCACGCACCTTTCTTAGCATCATACCCTGTTTAGAACATTCTTAAAAGTATTCACAAAGTTACAGTTCCCCCTGTCACTACCAGATTGCCAATAGATGGTCCTATTCTCACACTACTTAGCGACCTACTGGACAAATCTCTGTTCGACTATCACACTAACCTGGTTATAAAGGCAGCTATCTTTATTGCTTTTATGGCTTCCTTAGACCTAGGGAGTTCACAGTCATAGGACAGGTAGATACTTCATCAAGCCTTAAACTATTTCATCTAAAGAAAGTCGATGACCACTATGTACTTTCATTACCTTCCACAAAGACTAACCACACCAATCATCCCACTATCATACCTCTCTTTCCCACTGAGAATGCCTGGTGTCCAGTCAAAGTGCTTGACATTTTTCTGGTATCTCACCTTACACACTCACTGGACACTACACTATTATTACTCCAAGGGCACCCACTCACCACAGCTAAATTCACATCTCACGTCAGGACTCTAATGTCAAGGTTGGGCTACAACCCGACTTCCTTCTCCGGTCACTCCTTCCGTATAGGCGCAGCATCTTCTGCATCAAGCTCAAACACACCAGTCCACATCATTAAGAGACTGGGCTGCTGGAAAACCTCTTTTTACAATACTTACATACCACGACCGGAGAGGGAGCTTTCAACAAATTCTAGCTTTGTAACTTGCAATAAAGTATGTTTTCCTTGAATCCTCCTTTTGCCCTCTTTTTATTTCAGGCCTACTCGTACGTTGGTTTCGGCACACCTCAACCAACTTTGCATCTTCTAATAAATTCCATAACCTATTAGAAATTCTGAGCACAGGTTAAAAGGCCATTAGGCCTGAATTTGTGGGAGGAGTTATGGCCTCTACTTAAACTCCTAGCCCCTACTCACCTCTGCCGTTCAAGCTGATTGACCCCACCCACCTACACCCATCTATATATTACATTTCACATTTGTGGGCCCTCTTTTTATTACAGGCCTACTTGTACATTGGTTTCGGCACACCTTAACCAACTTTGCATCTCCTGATACATTCCATAACCTATTAGAAATTCCGAGCACATATATATATATATATATATATATATATATTTTTTATTTTTTTACAAAATCCATATACTCAGTAAATGCTTTCAATAAACATGGTAGTTTTGCTGCATCAATACCAGAAAAGATACAAGTGTGTAAAATGCAAAAGAAATAAAAGTACAAAGCATACTTGATATTGTATTATAGAAAATACATAGTATTCATGCTAGATACAATTGCTGAAAACAAATGTGAGAATAGAGGCAGACGTCTCTCTGAAATAGAATATCTTTTGCTTGTCAGCCATATAAATTTCACAGACATGCAAGAGCTAAGTAATTGGGTTTATGGAGGAAAACAGCCATAAACATATGAAGGATAATGAAGACTTTAGTGTAGTCTGACCTTTGTAAGCAATGCCAGAGGCTTTGCTCATGTGCTGGATCCAGTTGTCATTATTAACAATGGCCATGAATTTCAACCTGTCACAATAATCAAAGAACCAGACAGAGGTTTCTTTGGGAATTCTAAAGAGAAGGTTGCTGTGTCTTGACCCGATATCTTCAGATTTCTGTGAATAGATTGGCCAGCACACATAAAAGAAGTAATACTTTAACACGTAAAGCAAAATTGCCTATACTGTACTTTTTTTATCATTCATTTAATAAAGTCTATCTGTGGTTATGCTTTGTGACTTGTCATTTCATTTAGGACAACATTGAAATGAAGGAGGGTTGTCAAAGGTAATTTATTTTGGCCATCGTTTGTGCCACCTGTCTACTGCAGAGGCTGTTGTAGAATCTCTAGAGAATCAGTGATGTCAATCATTAAATAACAGTAAGTGATGTCATAATGCAGAAATAAATAATTGAAAGGCCAGGTGCCCAAGACAAATTTAAAGTCGTAATGTTCTTCCCAATCCATATCCCATTCACCCTTAGACTAGTTCAGGTCAATGTGACCGAAATTGTAGGTACTTAAAAAAATATATATATATATATATATGAAACCAAGAGGGCTGCACTCACCTGAACATGCATACATTAGATATATAGTTATAGTTATAGATATAGATATATATAGATGTTTTCGTCCCATGCCAACTTTATAAAAATGAATTTAAATTCTAAAACTGTGTTGTAAAACTCTAGATTTCCCTATACTAGTTAATGGTATAGTATGTAGACCAGTATAAATAGTCTTTGTTTCTTCTAAATTAACTTCTAAATTTTCCCTAGCTCGTGATCATTTTAGAGGCATTGTTTAAAACTCAGTTCATACAATGAGTAGGAATATTGCTATAACAAAGTATGCACAGTGTTTGTTAAATAGATTATTTTATCATTTTGTGTTCTTGTTTGAAGTATTCATTTCATTTCTTACAGGAAATGGATTTTTAGTCTGTAAAAATCTAACTCTCTATTTAGCATCTGTGTCATAGATGTGCCCAGAACTCCCTCTAATGGCAAGCCTTAATATCTCCTTGAAAGCATAATTTTCATGGAAAACATAATATTAATAAATACTTGTTTATTAAATATTGTCGCATATTTTTGTGAAATTGAATCTAGAAGTTTAAACATCATATTGGTGACAATGCAATTATATGTCTGCTTAAGATAACAAGCTAATTGGTAAATTTATGTACAAATAAATATCAATCTGTGAAACATACAGTTTTTATTAATTTTATTTTCATTAGCTCCAAATTATATGATATTATTTATAAAGATCTGATGTGGTTGTGGGTGGGGCAGGTATTTTCAGTTACTGTAAGTTAGTAAACAATATTATTGGAAATCAAAGTCCCAATATTTTGTAATTTTTGGAGAATTTGATATGTAAAAATAGAGACGGCATACAAGACATCTGTGCAAAAATGGAAATAAAAGCAAAACCTTTTTTTTTTTTTAAATAGCTAAAAATATGCTGTCTTAGAGAATTAGCAAACGTGAGTTTTGTAGCTGATGAATTACAATTTTTTCTAGAAACCAAATGATTGAAGGTTGTCAGGCTAATAAGTGACCAACTTTACAATTGCACAGGGTATCAAAGCACTGTTGATTTTTTGTACATTTTCTTTTAGACAAAACATTATTTAGCGTTTGTTAACCAAGCTAATTAATATGTATAGCAAAAGGAAAATCATCTGCTGCGAATATGAGAGGTAGATAATCAAGTAGCACAAAGCAGATTATGCAATTGCGTAATCTATTGGGTAACTTTGGGCTGAGAATGGCATGATGCAAATTTTGCTATTTTTCCCCGAAAAATTAAAAATGCTTTAAAATGCCTTGTGACATTTTAATAGCAATCAGTAAAAATCTACTTGCAAAGGATTTACCAAGTGCCAAGGCTAGGATATGAGATGCCCATACTAATAATGCATGTAACCATGCCCAGAAAAATTGGCCTAATCCATGATATTTGACATTTAAATTAATGTCTTTCTGCACTGGTTT
>OW240923.1:24312733-24554359 GCA_933207985.1 Pelobates cultripes
AAAAAATCCCTGACACAGACAGGATGAATAGTCAGTGTTCTTGTGAGACTTCCACTAAATTAAAATGCATTTTCATTTAGATACTGATTCAAATAAACATTGATCATGCTTGAATTTTTTTAAGGTGAAATATTTGCACAGTGTAAAATAATGAGACCAGTGCTTTAACAGTCTAGTAGTTACTCTGCGTGATCATATATCCCATAATAATTATAATGGCTGTTGGTATATATGGCCATACAGAATTTTGCTGACTATCGCAGAATGCTGACACTATAGTAATTAGGTATTTGTATCAATGTTTTTAAAACAAACATGATTAAATTCAACATAATTTTAAATGTGTCTATCTTCTCCTGTCCAAGCTAAAAAAAAGTTCTATTGTAACAAATCTAAAGTCGTTTAATTTTCACATGACAAAGGTTTCCATAAGTTAAAAGGGTAATCGATACGTACTTTACTTAGAAGGGTATCAGCGACACCTCATTGATGAGTTCCAAAGAAAGCATAAATTAAATTGCGGTATCATTTTTTGCAAATTACATGTTCTGAACTGAAATTGGATCAGTTCATAGGAGTAGCTCAGGTGAGGAAGCTCTTAATGATGTTCACGGTTGATGTAGTTGGTATGGGGTTATTAGTGATCTTTATTTTAATACAGGCAGCTGCTTCTTAATGCTTTTTATAGAAAGAAAAATTAGCAGTATAATGTGCCACCATGCCACTTAAGGGGAGTGAGTGATGTCCCTCAGATACTAGTAAGGAAGCGGTGCTGTGGAACAGGTCTTTACCTCTAATGGCTAGTACGGTGGGATCACATTGATACCTGGCTGTGCAGCAATGTGTTTGTTTCTGAGATCCTAGAGGTCATCAAGAGCACCCTGTTCAAGGGTTTAGAGGACAGGACATAACAAAAAGGGGGGATATGTCCTGACACATCTGTAACTATTTATTAGTGTACGGGTCACCGAGCTTTACTTTGTGTTCCTAGTTTCCAAGGTGATTTGGGAACTTAGCAACGTCCCTGGATCAATGGTATAGGTTTCCCTGTAATATCATGAGTAAGAAGGAACTTCTATAAGACTAACCTTAGAGACCTTCGAGACTAACCTTAGTGAGATTTTTACCCATTCTCAGGAACTCCATGTTGATTAATTTTCAAATGATGGGAGTCTTTCTAAGTCTAAAGAGTAATAGACACATGGACCCCTTATTCAATGTATCTCATGGGGTATCGGCTACACCCCACTAACAATGCCTACAGAAGGTGAAACAAGTGTCAGAAAGTATTCTTGCTCTATTTAGAGGAGATCAGCCAGTGTTTCAGATCTGAAATACCAAGTTCCTTCTGTACTATTGCAGATGAGCTAAAACTTGAATGAGACCTGAGAGGGGACTAAATGAAGTGCAAACTACTGTTTTCCCATTCTGTGTTCTCATAAATTTTCTTATGAAATAGATTTTTGTTTTTAATTTACAAGTTGTAGATAGCATGGGTATAGTAAGGTTTCAAGAGCACATCTTAAGATGATTTCATATGACGTCTTTTCTTACTTATTTGAAATTTAGATAATTTGGACCTCATGGACACACATGTCCCTATGTGAATTAAAAAAAAAACACACTTTAAAATGAATAGAAAATGCAAATTATATTTTTAAAGGATTGTATCACTACATCTACTGCATATTATTATGAATAGTGAAGTGCAATCAGCTTAAGGTATATATTTGATCACTTACACCCTTCAGCTGGAAAACATTTGAAACAGATGAGAACATTTCATAAGAATTAGTAATTATAGATGACAGTTCTGATTAACAAAAGCTGCATTTATCTAAGTAATTTGAATTTAAATTATGAATTTATCTGATTCTGGTGGGAACTCAGGCCTTCTTACTAACTCTTGCAATGATATTAGAATGAAGAGGAAATATATTACCCTACCTTATGCTTTATCAAATAGTCAAGAGCCAGCTGCCTCATTGGGTAAGAAATAGGCACAATGGTTTTGAGATAGTCATTAAAGTATACCTTTCATTTTACATGTTCATTTGAAATTAAAGGGACACTATAGTCACCAAAACAACTTTAGCTTAATGAAGCTGTTTTTATGCATAGATCATGCCCATTAAGTTTCACTGCTCAATTCACTGCCATTTAGTAGTTAAATCCCTTTTGTTTCTGCTTATGCAACCATAGCCACACCTCCTCTGGCTGTGACTGACACAGTTTGCATGGAAGCAAAATTGTTTAATTTTCAGATGTAATTCTTACTGTAAAAGTTTTATCTCCTGCTCTGTAAATTGAACTTTAATTACATACAGGAGGCTCCTGCGGGGTCCATGAAGGTATTAATAGTGCTCGCCATAATAAATTCTAAATTAAACACAATTTGCAATGAAGGATGTTCAAACATTAGAATACTATTCACAGGAAGTGTTTAAGAAGGCTGTGTTAGTCACATGCAGGGAGGTGGGGTAGACCTGTAGGAGCAATGTGATTTAACTCCTAAATGGCAGATAAATGAGCAGTGAGATTGCAGGGTCATAATATATACAACACAACTGTTTTTTTTAAGCTAAAGCTGTTTTGATGACCATCGGATCCCTTTAAACTCTGCAACATTTCAATCTAAATAGAATTGCTATCAGATGTAGAGCTTGTAGTATAAACAACTGAAAGATATGGAATCACAGTCAATCACCTCCTCATTCACTTCACATTACCAGTTACTGCAATTATACTATTACTTCTCTCTACCATCACTTCCAAATCCCTCTGCTACCTCTTGTCTCATCTCCCCATTTTAACCTGTAGTTTGTAAGCTCAGGAGCAGGGCCCTCTACCTTTTGTTTTGGTCTGTTTTTATTGTATTGTCTTTTTCTCAATTGTACAGCTTTGCTGAATATGTTGGCACTTTATAAATGTCAGTAGTGTATAAATAAATAATTGTATGGCCCTCTGCATCTATATAACCATCTATGCTGAGAATATTGACAAAGGAGAGCAAGACATCCTTTGTACACTTTTTTTTTACTCTGGCACTTTTTAATTTCAGAAATAATTAGTTAATGACTGTTTCATCAGCACCATGGTGTAGTACTAAATGCACTTATTTCCATGAAAATAAAAATAAATCATGCACATATATAAAAAATGTAAAAAAAGAAGTAATGTCTCAAAACCTTACAACAGTGGAATTGTATTGTTTCGTTCTTTTACTACTAATGAAGTAGTCTTCCTACAGACTTCCTACCCCAGAGTAAGACGTAGAATACAACAAAATGTGAGGTCAGCTATCTTAGACTTAATTTATAAAAGGAACAATTTCTTTATATTGGTGTTAGGTGCAATAAAGGTATACCTTTCTTTGTTTTACATTATATTTCAATCTCTATTGCATGTTCTTGGGTGTCTGATAAGTGCCTTGATAAAGACTTCATCAACGAAATGTTGGGTGTCCAGCTCTGTCCTTTTGTGAGGTGATGTATTGTACAGTAACTATATAAATTGTTTCATGTTCGTATATACAGTGATGTTTCTTCTGCGAGGATAAAAAGGATTTGCCTTGGGCGGCACGTTCCATGGGGTGGCAAAAAATGCTTGTTAGCCTTGTTTTAAGAGGGCCCACTTTAGTGGCCCTCCCAGGCAGGTGGCTAGTTGAATTCCAGGTGGGCGGCGAGGGAGTGCTGATTTATGAGCTCTCCCTGCTAAGCTCCCTGACATCACTCCTTGACATATGAAATCACTCCGGCTCCCAGCATCACTCTGCGGCACCCTGGAGCTCAACTAGCCGCAAGCCTGCCTGCACGCCTGCACACCTGCCCAAACAGCCCGGCAAGCAGCCCCACTAGACCCCCAGTAAAAAATTCCACCCAGCTCTCCCTAAGGTAGGGCGACTGTGTTGATTTAAATTAAAATTAAAAAAAAATAACAATCTCTGAGTGTTGGGGGGAAATGTGTGTGTGTGTGTGGCTGTCAGTATGTGCGTATGTCTGTTAGTGAGTCTATGTGTATATCTGTCAGTGTGTGTCTTTGAGGGAGCCTGTGTGTCTGAGTGAGTGTGTGTCTGTCAGTGTGTGTCTGTCAGTTAATATGTGTGTGTGCCTGTGAGGGAGCCTGTGTGTCTGTGAGTGAGTGTGTGTGTCTGAGTGAGTGAGTGAGTGAGTGTGTGTGTATGTCTGTCAGTGTGTGTCTGTGACAGAGCCTGCATGTCTGAGTGATTGTGTGTCTGTGAGTGAGTATGTCTGTCAGTGTGTTTCTGTTAGGGAGCCTGCGTGTCTGAGTGATTGTGTGTGTCTGTCAGTGTGTGTTTCTGTGAGTGAGAGTGTATCCATCAGTGAGTGTGTGTGTCTGCATCATTGTGTATTTGTCAGTGAGTGTGTGCGTGTCTGTCAGTTTGTGTCAAATCAATGAGTGCGTGTGTCTGTCGATCAAAGTGTGTGTTAGTCTTTAACAGAAAGAGTTGTGGCATTGACAGGAATGGGTGGGGCAACTTTAAATTAGGGGGTGCCCGAGTTCCGTCATGCCTAGGGCAGCACAGATCCAAAATATGCCACTGGGTATATGTATGGGTAAATAGCTATTTGATCATATTTTGTTACATTTATTTGTGAGCTATATGTTGACTATGTCAATTAAGAAATATGTGCACACTATAGGTGTATATATATGCATTTGAATTTATTAATGTATTGTAATAAAGTTTGATTTTTTTCAAATCAATTTTTGGAGTGCAGGTATCTCTTTAATTTTATGTCTGAAAAGGTTTACCTGACTTCTGGGAGAAAGAGCAAGAAAGAATATCTTTTATAGCAGCTGACGTGTTCTATTCGACGATCTTAGATGCAAAATAGTTCAGTATTTTGTATTTGCTTTTGAGAGTTCAAATTGGATGCTTTAGACCAGGTGTGCCAAGAAGTTAGATCCACAGATGTTGTAGAACAATAGCTCCCTTGCTGCTTTGGAATGCTTTTAGAATGACAATCATAGAAGATGTAGCATCATGGAAGATGTAGTTTTAAAACATCTTTGGGATCTACCTTTTGGGCACCCCTGCTTTAGACTTAAAAAAGGGAAGAACTCCCAAAGGCTCATCACTACAAATTTCTGTTAGTAAAATATAAAAGGTTTTAACAAACACATCAATACTGCACTATTTTGCATCCATATTATTGGACTAATACAGAAACTCAATTGCAGCCAACGATCATGTGAATATATGTTTGTGAAGGGCCCATTTAACCCATTTTTTTTTTTTTTTACTAATTATACATACTATTTTCTAGTATTTTTTATGATATTTTTTCCTCTGTATTTAGATTTGCTGCATCCCTTGCTTTGGTTTTGAGATATTTATTTTTATTGATCTAAGAAAAGAGAGACATCTTTCATTTATCTGTGTGGAAGGTATTTTATTTGAATTATTGGTTATTTGGGTATAGTATATGCTGAATGGCAAATAATTATACGGTGGAACCTTGGAACTCGAACTTAAAGCGGCACTGTCATGCCGAACTTACCATTCTCCAATTGATTCCTCTTCTCTCCCTCTGTCAGGATCTGTTCTTATTTTCTTCCTGTCTGCTCTAGTTTGCTTTAAATCTTAAGACAAAAGTAGAGACTATATTTCTTATGGAGGTTTCCTATACTTGACCAGCTTTGAGGAACAATGTGTGCTCTGTTTCCTGTGGTCAAAGCAATTTTCCCACAATTCTCACCTTTGCTCCGTGATCTTGCGATGCTTCCTGTCAGTATTAACAAACATCCTGTCACTTAGACAGAACGCCGGCAAAACTACCGAATTTCGTCCTACAGATTACAATTCGGGACTTTGTTAGGATCAGAATTTCATTTGAATGACTGAAACTCCTATCCTATTCGTGCCGCGAGCAGATAGCTTCCTAATTGCCACGGTATTAGGGAGCCATGTACCAAATGGCTGAAAGACCTAAATTGTTCTTTCAGCAAAATTTACTAATACTAAGTAAAGGTTACTTAGTGTTAGTAAATTCTGACCCTACTCGCAATGTCGCATGTAGAGGCATGTCTACTAAACAGTGAGCAGCCAGTGTGGGGGGCATGGAAGGAGGACAATAGGTGCCCCCATTTTCATTTAGGGCCCCCACCCGCCGCTCATGGGTTGGGGCTGGGGGAGGACAATAAGTGCCCCCCTTATTGTAATTTAGGGCCCACACCCAATGCTCATGGGTGGGGTCCAGGTGGAGAACAATAGGTCCCCCCCTCATTTTCATTTATTCATTTCATTTATTGTTTGTGAAAAATGCAAAAAACTTCACTTTTACTGGCGATATCATAGTTGTAATACATTTTACTGTTTTGAAACACTAATATTTGTGTTCAGCGAAGTCTTCCGAGTAAAACAGTACCCACCATGTACAGGTTTTATGGTGTCTTGGAAAGTTATAGGGTTAAATATAGTGCTAGCAAATTAAATTCCCTATACTTTCGGCATGGGTTGTCAGGCAGGTCCCGCTAATTGAAATTGATTTGAATTCCTAATTATGTAAAAATATTACATAAATATATATGTAGAATTATACGTATATATATATATATATATATATATATATATATATATATATATATATATATACGTATGTGTATATATATATATATATTTTTTTTTTTCAAATATTTTTATTTATATATAGGTATATATATATATATATTGATATCCCAATACAGTTAGCATGAAATAACGCACATCTATATATTTTTTAATTATTTATTTTTAATTATTTTTTAATTTTATTTTTTAACGTATTTACATGTTTTTTTATATTATATATAAATATATATATATATAACAATAATTATATATATATATATATATATTTACTCAGTATCAGTCTACGTGTAATTTGATATTAATATATATATATATATATATATATATATATAATTATATATATATTAATAGTAAAAAACACCTAGACAGTGTATGTGTGTGTATGTATATATGTGTATAATATATATACGATCTAAGTATATAATTTTTTTTTATACTGACTTTATTTTATTTGATTTCCAGCCAGCAGGGTGACTAACTGTCATTACAGGCAGTCCCCCTGCTGGCAATGCAGCAGCCAGCTAACCCGGCCATGTGATTGTGAGGTCCTCGCAAGGACCTCACTCTCACATGGCCGGGGGGGCTGGAGGAGGCAGGATTCGCCACAGGGGACTCCCTGGGATCCCAGATGAGTCTCCCCAACCGCGATTGCCGGGTAAGTAAGAAAAACCAGAGGGCGTACTATTACACCATGCGGCATTTAGAGCCGCTTAGAATAGGGCATAATAGTACTCCCTCCGGTTTTAAGGGGTTAATAATACCTTGCATGCATTCAGAAAATAAAACAGAAAAACACAATGCAAATGAAATGAAAACTTAACTTCACTTTACCTATTAGCTCTGTTTACTGACAGAATTGAGTTGTTTGCTGACAAAATGAAGCTCTGTTTGCTAACAGAATGAAGCTCTGTTCTTTTTGTCTAGTGCTAGGAGGCTGATGTGTCATTCCAACAAGGTTCCAATGAGGTTAATGCTGTGTGATTTGTTTTAGTGCCGGGTTTTGTTTGGGTATTGACACATTTTGTTTGGGAATTTTATGTTTGACTACCAAATTGCTCAGGTGAGGGAGCGTTCCAGTTCCGAGGTTCCACTGTACTTTTTCAAATTTAAAATTTTTTTCTCCGCATATTTTGGTTGTGGTTATGGTCTGCATACCTAGTAATGTATATGGTGTATGGAATGATAGGAAATACTTTCTTATCCTTATGGAGGGGAAATTGAAAGCAAATGCAAACAATGATGGAACTATTCATGGATGTTCAAAAAGATTGTAAATCCTTACATATGTTCAATTTTAACTGTCAAAAAAAATAGTTTTTCAAAAGTTTCCATGGATGTTAAAAAATATATTTTTCTCTTTTGCAAAAATGTGCCACTTAATAAGAGAACAGCTAAGCATAGCTAAAATTATTCAATGACTGCAACCATTTAATCATCATAAAAAAAAGTGAGAAATGTTTTGAAAAAATAATTTTCATCGACACCAAAAAGAAAAGTACTGCAATTCAAGAGAATGAACCAAACATATAATTTAACCATTTCACAAGATTATGAGCAGAATAGACAATATTTTATAAATGTTAAAGGACTCTATAGGCTACAAGACCATTTCATCTTAATGAAGTAGTGTGGGTGCAATACCCCTGTCTTTTTAACTCTGTTATTGATTGCATTGCTGTTTTGCAGGAACAGTAATGTTTTTGTTGTATGCTTACCACACCTTTAATAGCTGTCTTCCTGACAGCCTCTATGGACCCTTTCATAGCTATAACCTTATTAAAATCTGGTATCGCTCAGATGAGCATGTCACAGGCACAGTGATATGATTTTCCAAGTATGTGTACTAGCCTCTCAATAATTTCCTATGGAGAAGCATTGGATTGGCTGAGATCATCAATCTTGATGAACTCAGCAAGGAAGGAGGACTGGTAACACAGAGATAAGAGCACAGCAGGACATAAGGCAAGTCAGCTTTATCTTTTTAACCCCTGCAGAGGAGGGGGACCCAAACATAGATAGGGGAACACTGTATGTTTTTATTTCTGACACAATAGTGCTTCTTTAACTATTAAGTAAAGCATGCTTTCCACTCAATATTAATAGGATGATTCATGAAACACTACATTTTAGCAAATTAAATCCAAATGTCAATGTTAGGCAAAAATAGCTGGTTTGGAAAAAAATTCTAACTCAGCTCTAGTCACAGCTTTAATACTTTAGATTACATTTTGCATTTCAGATTGACTTCCTTATAATTTGGAGTTTAATGGAAAAACCATGTCAGTAATATATTTAATAACATTAAAGGAACTCTTCAAGCATTGTAGTGGTTATGGTGCAACGAGTGCCCTGGCATGCACCCAGAATAAGTGGCTAAAGTATGTAAAAATGGTTTGATGACTTAGATTAGTCTCCTAGTGCATGGTCCGCGTTTGGTTTCACCTATAGGAGAAGTCTGATGTCTCCCTCATTCTAAGAAAGGCCTGATTGACGAGCAATGAGAGTGGCCCAGCACAGCTATGCGTAGTTCTGGGAACCTGACTTTATTTGAAGGAGAATCTGGAAGCAGGGCTGCACCTTCAGGCATCGAGCGGTTCCCAGGTTTGTTGTAAAATGGTATCACTACTTCCATGGGTGAGGGCATCAAGCCACTAAATGTACCATAACCACAAAGGCAGGCTAATTTGGTTATGGTGTTCAGAGATTTCATTCAACATTTAGGTCAATTCTTAGAAAGACTATTATGGTAGCCCATAATACTTTTGATTTATGAGGATAATTAAGGACTTAAAATTGTACTCTACCATGGCAAAACCAAAATGTTATCCAAGTCCTTTAAGTTATATATTTCTTCCTGTTTAGTTTATATTCCAGACAAAGTAGGCATATTAAATTAATCTTGGTATGAAGAACAACCTTACAGCTTTGATAAATATATTTAATACATTTAATTTATTTTGCTTGGATTACTTGCTAAACAATTTAGTCTATGCTACTGATTGAAACCTATGGCTCATCCTAGCTCTTTTGCAGAATGTTTATGTTGTGAACTTGTTATTTCCTTTGAGAAAAGGTTTGACAATCTTTGAGCCCCTCTGATTTTGATTTGCTGACCTTTAACTCTGACATCTCACTTAACGGATTAAGAAGGCTCAAAATATTGGATATACTTAGTTGCACAAATATCTAGAAAGATGCGTAGCTGAACTGCAAAATTAGTTCCAAAGAGGATTTTAATAGCTACATGCAGTGTTCTCCACAGTAATATGGATATACTTGAGGTTTTTTTTTGTTTTTTTTTTTAAATTTACTGGAGAATATTGCCAAAATAAAAGAAAACAAAACATATTGTATTATAAGTCTATTTGCCAAATTAGTGTTGACATTGCCTTATTAATTATTACTAACATCCCTTGGCTTCATACAAAATGAAGACATATCCATGTTTACAATTGACATATACATCTTTGCAAGATAACTCTTACAAATAGAAATTCAGAAACACATGCTAACTTAGATTTCGTGTTAGTATACAAATAAAAAGTATTTTAAAATATAGCCCCAGGCTGGAATAGATCTATCTATTTGTAAGAGTATAGATCTATATATATATATTTCAATATTTGCACCAACCGAAACTAAAAAATAGCAAATTATAACATAAACAAAATTTTATTCAAATTTGTAGTTGCTGAATTTGATATTCTACCACTTAATGTTATCAGCCTTGGAATGAATTTCACCAGTCGGGACCTTCATCAATACTATTTTATCTGCATACTGTGTGGGGGGCATGCTGACTAGCTTTCAAAGTTCACTGTGGTGTGTACACCCTCAGTTCTGCTCAAAGTAAGCATTTCTGGGATTTATAGTTTAGATATTGACTTTTTACTTACAAAAATCTTTGTTTTGCTTCCTAATGATACAATTGTGTTATTGTCACTGTAGTTTACCCCTACACGCAGGATTTAGTTCAACAATCGACAGATAGAGCAGATACGACTTAGCGGACCTTAGAATGGCCGGACTTGCCGTATAGCAGAGAATAGACAGAGTCAAGAACATGCCGAGGTCAAGGGAACAAAGAGACAGCGAGAACAAAAACTAGCCAAGGTCTGGTACACAGTAGTCAGTAAGCCGGCAAACAAGACAAAACAGGGATAGAGAGATAAACAGAGTCAGATACAAAGCCAAGGTCAAGCACGAAAATCACAACTGAACACAACAAGCGCTAAAGGGAACTGAAACAGAAACCACGATAGGGCAGGGAGTTAAGGGAGAGGTAAGTATAAATACCCTAAACTTTACTTTGATTGGCCCCTGTCATATCCACGCCCCCAAAATGTGAGTGTCTGGGGAATGTGGGATGACAGGGGCCAATGGGAGCACATTTCATTTTTTGGCTCCCACTGTCCCTTTAAGAGCGTGCCTGAGACGCATGGCACGCTCTTAGAGCTAGGCGGAACACGTGACCGCATCTCGCGGTCCATGCCCATCTTCATATGGGAGCTGCGCGCGGCGGGAAGTAAGGACCTCGGCCGGCCCCCTGATAAGGTAAGTACCTCTACAGTTATTTGAGAAACACTTCTTAGAAGGAAGGTACTAAAAAACTTTCATTCTGGATCCATTAAGAAGAAGAATGAAATATGTGAGTACACATAGCCTTTTTTAAGTATAGTTTCTCCATACTTATGTGTTATGTGTTTTGGTGTCTTCTTTGGAAAAATATATAAAATTGACCTCTCAGTGTCTAAACATTTGTATTGTATATACAAAAAATGCAGCTAGTTAGTTTGGCCAAAAACTATAAAATGCATAAAGTTGTATAAAGTTGTACCGCCTTTAGTACACCTTTTACTCTAAATACAGATTATTCTCTTTATTCTTGGACATATTATTTGTGTGTATTTCTCTTGATTTCATTTTCAAGAAGTACATTTTCCTAATTTTAAATAAAAGCTCAGAAGAATATTGTACATTTTGGATCCTTTTGAAATCAATATTTTGATGGCATGTCCAGATTCCAAATACCATTAAAAACTAAAGACTACATTTGATGTACCAAAACCATTTAAAAACATTTAGGAAAATGTAAGGCAGTTTGGAGGTTTCAATTGAGAATACATTTATATCTCTTAAATAGTGATGTCCCGAACGGTTCGCCGAACGGTTCGCCGCGGACAGCGAACATATGACCCTGTACCTCACAGTCAGCAGACACATTCCAGCCAATCAGCAGCAGACCCTCCCTCCCAGACCCTCCCACCTCCTGGACAGCTCACTAAGAATGCAGCTTCAAAATGGATGCTGTCCAGGAGGTGGGAGGGCATGGGAGGGAGGATCTGCTTCTGATTGGCTGGAATGTGTCTGCTGACTGTGAGGTACAGGGTCATATGTTCGCCGTCCGCGGCAAACCGTTCGGGACATCACTACTCTTAAATATAGTGTTCCCATAATTAACTTGCAAGGAACTGACCTATGTGTCTGTCTAAGATAGGGAGTAGAAATCAAGCTTTATAATGATTTAATAGTCATGATTCAGCCAAAGTCAAAAGAAAGATAATACAATTTAGAGTTTAGAAATAAAAAAAAAAAGAATATTCACAAGGCAAGAGTTCAACAGCAAGGTGAGAGGCAGATATTAAAGGAACACTATAGGGTCATGAACCCAAACGTATAGACCTCATAGTGTTAAAAAACATGCTAGACCCCCGTTCCCCCCCTTAAATAACTAGAAAACTCCCCTTATTTCATGTGCCACGCAAGTCTGATGGTGCTGGCTCCCCCCCGATCTGCCTCAGAACTGATCATCTCAGCCAATCACAATGATTTTCCATAGTAAAGCATTAGATTAGCTGAGATTGACAATTCTGATGATCTCAGCCAAGGAGGTGGGGCAGGGGGCGAAGATATGAGGAAAGTTCAGCGTCTCCATGCAGAGCATAGAGACATTGAACATCAGTGCTTTAATTGTAATTTAAGAAACAAACATTTATTGGAAAAGTTTTTTCCAGCCTTAATCATACATGCCAAAATTCCAAAAATGGAATGATTACCATCCCTAGTGATGTGTAACATGGTGAATGTGTACATTCATAGTATCCTCTATTTGGAATATTTTGGAATACTTGCATTTGGAATTCTTCCATTATAGTCCTCCATAACTTAGCAGTTATTATCTCAAGAAAAGAATATGGTGGAATGGAGCTACCCACAAAAATATTCACTGAAATATGATTTTGCTAAGTAATTCTAAACTACTCAAACTGGCAAAAACAATCTTCAAATGTGTTATATTTTAAAACATCGTACTAAATCAAAGCAAAAAATCCCTCATTTAAAATATGCATATTATAGAACTCGGGCTCAGAATCTTCACACACTGACTATTCTTTTGCAAATGGCAATTCAGTAAGAATAGCAAGTCTCCCATGGATGACCAGAAAGTAAGTTCCTCTTTTCTCCTTATAAAGGAAAATGTACAGGTGGGTATTTAAAGTAATAATCATACATAAGTTAAAGGGTAAAGGCTAAATATGTGTTATTTTGTAAAGCATTAAAAAGATGAAAACATAAAATATATACATATCTCCTTTTCTTCAGTGCACTGTTTAGTTGGTTGTCTTCAGGACTTATATATCTTCTAACTGTAATTGATTATACAAATTGCTTAAATAAGTACATAGTCTCATGGTAACACTATTGTAAAATAATTTATTTGTATAATCACTTTCTGGTGTAATCTTGGCCTACTGGTCATATCATAGCTAACATTTACCAAAATTAAATTAAATACATTGAAAGTCAGCTATAAACCATTTGACATACACATTCTAGAAATCATCTAATGTAAAACGAGGATAGCTAAAGTAAAGAAGCATAGAAAAATGGATGATTGGTTCTGATCTAAATCAGCTGTCAAGGAGGTCTTTATCAGTCCAATTAGAAAAAAACAAAACATAGATTTCATCCCAGCAATTCGTCCAAGCAATTCGTCCAATATTTCTTAAAAAATTGGATTCCATACTGTTATAAAAATGTTCCTGCACCATCTGGGGTCCCAGCTTCAAAGAGGAATTTAGGCCTTCTGCCCTCCCATACAATCAAATTAAACCATTTTGGAATAGACAATACCACCTCTACCATGCAGCCAGTTAATCTATCCACTACACAAATTACAATAAAAGACAATATTCCATAGTGCAACCATGAATTATGCACCCGTGCCATGACACCTATATTTCCTTTAGGTAACAATTCAGTTGATGCATAATACATTATTTTGCTTCCGGTGGGCTAACCAGTGGTGTCCAACCATGACAACAGCTGTTGCACCACTGAGTTACCTTTTCACTGGAAACAAAAAATATTATTCTCTCCATTAAGTAAATACACTCCTTTAGGGTGGTAGATAAAGCAAAATATAGTCATGTATGTATACATTTTGTTTGTCTATAATCCCTTATATGTGATATGTGCTGATTTATCTTTGTATTATGTAGACATACAATAGGTTTCTAAATCTATATTGATGCAATTTTGGTTACCTTCATAGACACCAAAAAAACCTGAACATTGTTTTCCGATTATTATCTTATCCCATTTAGCAACTATTTATGCTCATGATACAAAATGCCCTTCTGTTATCTATAATTCACCGATGTTTCAAGGAAAAATTAAAGAGCAATGAACTGATCATGGTTGAAGGTTCTTGGACACATCGAAGAGTGCTGCATTTCCTGCCATACCACAGTCTCAAGGTTTAAAATATAGTGTAACAAACACATTTTTTAAACTGCCGTGACAACTGGGTCAAAGTGAAGGATGGTGTTATGGGCCAGTGAAAGCAGAAGATGAGAGCTTTATTCAAGCTCAACTCAAAGCAACACTCTAAAATATATCCATGTGAATTACAAAAGAACAGATGTTCGATAACTATAAATTTAACATTTTGTAGAAACATTGGTTATATCCGAAGCTAGAAAGATCTGTTTTCTGGAGATTGTGGAGTGTTTTTTTTTTGGCATTTATTAATGACCATTGGATGAACCATTTTAAGAACTCGAAGAAAAAAACTAAACACCTTATACACAGAGAATTGAGAACATTTTAACAGTAAATCTAATTTCTCACAATGTTAAGGAGAGTTATAAAGCCATGTTTAAATCAAGCAAACTATAAATCGAAGTTTCATAGTGACACATAAGACTTCAATTTATACATTAGCTTTATAGCATTGTTATTTGATACTTTCCAAGGGAACGATTCCATGCTTTATCTGTGAACCATAAAATATGTGTTTTAACTCAGTGAAAGCTTCTTTCCATATGTCACCTAGAGTTACGTTGTCCAGTTTGGAAAATGCTCCTGTAAATCGTTCAATGGATAATACTCTGCTGACTGACTGTCTACTAAACTGGTAAAATACAATATATAGATTTACCACGTAAAAGCTTTGAACAAATGCAATTCTGTTGTAAAAGCTGAGCAAAGTTTAAATATATTGATATATAAGACACCTGGAAAAACGTTCTAGGTTGAACAAAATTGATGGCAAGTTTATTCAATAAAGCCACTATTTGAACCGTATATATTTATTTATTTTAATATTCATGTTAATTTATTACCAAAATATTCTATTCTATGTAAATCTTTGATTTGACCAAGCATAATCTAAATAAATATGTGCTTCTTTCTGTACTGTAAGTGATACAGACTAAATGCTAGAAAATTGTACAAATAATGGGTGACACAATAGTTTAGTACAGTGATATAAACTCTTTTATAAGAACAATTGCCTGCCAAAAATATACAGTGTTTTGGCTATATTGTTTATGGAATCAGTATATATACCAACATCGGTTCCATATATATATAGGCTTGTAATTTATATATTGAACTGGTTCCATAAACAATATATATATATATATATATATATATATATATATATATATATATATGTGTATATATATATATATATATATATATATATATATATATATATATATATATATATATATATATATATATATATATATATATATTGTAACCCCAAAGTGAGGCTTGTTTTTTACATTTCTGCGGTGTTTGTGTTTAGCTGTAGTTTTCCTCTTACTCTTTTACTGTTCCCACACATATAATATACCTTGTTTTTTGCCATTAAATGATCTTTCTAAAGATACAATTATTTTCATCATATTATATAACTTAAGACAGGGAACAGATATCACGATTGATAAATCCGTCCGGCGAAACGCGTCTCGGAGAAAGAGGAAGGACCATCCTAGACTGTGGCCTGGTATCACTAGCACTTTGCTATATATTTTACTGTTTAATGTTTTTATTAATAAAGTGTACTTCAATTGTGATTTCAAGTCCCAGCAAATCCTTACTGTTTCCTGCTTCAGCTATACAAGAAGGGAAGTACTCACCTTAAAGGGCACACATACTATAATACTGAGAACCTAGTACAACTGGCTCCCAAAAAAGGCGAGCAATCACTTGCACTTGCACTTTGGTTCTATTATCTACTTCAGCAATTTTGCACTAGGATATTTTGTCTCTATATTGAGGACGATTTGGTCAAGAATCCAGAGAGGGTTTTGGTATTACCTAATATACCCCCGCCTAAGAGATTTGAGCCTACCTATATCATGTGAGTGTGGTCCATATCCCTCCACATATCACTCTGGTGGACTTGATATATTTCACTATTTTGTATTGTTTCCTCTTTTTTAGAGAATTTTGTTATTATACAGTTTCCCCAGATTTTTAGGTGGGGTAAGTGTATCCTATTTTAGCGCTCCACTAAGTAGACGTTTTCATGGTGTGTTCCACTGGGCTCACTTGTTGGGTTCGATCATTTGTGTTGAGCTGCTATCCACATATTTATTAAGCTTGTTAAAATCACAAAGCGCCTAAAATTGATCAGAGCACCTTCTTTCATTCGATATTATATAATTTACTATAATTGTTTTTTAAACATACTTTTTTGAAATTTGACCCCCAAAATCGGTTACACAACTATAGCCACCAAAAAACACCTATGCTAAATAGTTTAAAATGTTTCCTAAGTTTAGAAATACCCAATGTTAACATGTTCTTAGCTTTTTTTTTTCAAGTTATAGAGCAATAAGTACAAGTAGCACTTTGCTATTTCCAAACCATTTTTTTTTCAATTACATTGTAACACTAATATCTGTTAGGAATCCCTGAATAACTCTTCACATGTATATATTTTTTAAAAGAAGACAACCTAAGGTATTAAACTTGGGTATTTTGACTCTTTTCATGGAACCGTTTTACTACCAATCTATGCCAAATAAACAAACAAAAAAAATTGGTAATTTGTTTTGACACACATAGCAATTTAAGAATATATGTATTGAGCACTTTAAGGGTTACTGCCAAAGAACACACCAATATGTGTTCAGCAACATCTCCTGAGTACAGTGATATCACAAATGTATCGAATTCTCTGGGGGCTAAAATACCTTATTTGGAGGGTGCGCATTCCAGTTTTCCAACTTGGAATTTTCACAGCTGGTCATCAGGACCCCGCGATCACATGGCCGGGGGGCGGATCATCTGTACGGGGGATTGCCAGTGATCAGGTAAGTGCACAGATTGCCGTGGACATACCAGGTACGTCATTAACAACCATTATTTGTCGGACTTACCAGGTACGTCTGCGGCCGGGAAGGGGGTAAAAAGAGAGCACTCACTGATTTTGACCATACAGAGCTTTTATCAATCATGATCTTGATAAAGACCTTGTAGAGTATAAATGTCGTTCTTACAGTTGCTTAACACACTTTTTTTGTTTTGACGAAAACCAGTGAATTCTCTGTTTTTACCTTGGTGTGTGTACTAACTACGTTGGGTAGCAACTTGACTTTTCAGTTTGGACTAAATTTGCTGTGTTTTGGTAGAGTACCAGACTATGATTTGCTAAATGTATATATGAGAATGGGGCATGGTAAGGAGTGATAGGTTGAGGTTTTTTTTATGAAAAAATAAACAATTTCAATTCATATTCCCATGCATTAGTTAATTAAATGATGCTGTGTGGTAGACTTGTGCACAGCATAACATTTTGGTTTCTCAGAAAGCATTTTTCCTTTTCTTTATGTTTGTCTACTCATTTTGTATATTTTGTACATGGTTACAACTTAATTTATTACAGTTATACAAATCTGAAGATTTGAAGGTTAAATGTGTGCCTGTGTTTAATGAGCTCATTGAGGTTAAGGTTTGTAACTGCTATTTAAAATTAAATATATTAACTACCAAATGACTTAAGAAAGCATGTCAACACTACATTCGGTACCATACAGATGTAGTTTTTATTCTTACATGATTAATGCAAACTTCATATGGGTCACAAGCCCACACTGAACCATGTTCAGAGCAGCAATACCATTAAATAATAAATCCAGGAATCTTTACAGGTTGGGGTCTCTAGAAACATAGAAACATAGAATGTGATGGCAGAGGGGACATGGCCAACTGCCGACCGGGATGGACGCATGCAAAACAGCTCTGAGCAAATCAGGCGGTAAATTCACAATATGGATGTACCACACAACTATGGGTAACCCTGAACGCTACCAGAGTGGCCACTCCACCACGGGGAAGACTCCCGCAGTGATATTGGGCTCCCTTGTGAAGTTATTCAAAGATTATGTGGAGCAGAAACAACATTAGGGTCAGGGGCCTACCCGCAGGGGAAGACATACCCACTATGTTATCAGAGCTATTTAATTTTGGGCAAGGCTGTAGGCACGTCAGTACCGTTTGATAGAGTTCACCGCTCACTCAAAGCCAGAAACATGGATAAAGAGGAGGTTATACGTGCACTGCGCTCCACAACTACTCCACTGTTGTTCCACGGCCATGAGATCCAGATATACCAGACCTATCGTGGCTGACCTTACATGAATGGAGGTCCCTAAAGCCAGTTACAGACCAACTGAGGGCCCGCAATATCAAATATTGGGAAGGACACCCATGATGAAACGACGGACGGATCCCTCCTACACAACTCAACATTCCGGCAGTTGTGAGCGACTCCAAAATCGTTAATTTACTCCAAGGATACCCATTCAGTGACAAAGCACCCAAGACCTAACTGGATACTCTCATCAACTTTCTCCAGACCTCCCAGGATTTTAACCTTCTCATCCCCCATCGTCTCCAGTGTTCCTACCTATTCTTTACATGGATTACCCACTACATAAGGACTGATCCAGCTAATGGAGATCTCGTGGATAACAGCGAATTCACTAAGCCTTTGATCCCAAAAGGCATACTCTCTGACATTTCCTAGGGACTTTTGGCAAACGAATACAAAAGTGAAGGAGCAATGTAAATAAAGCTGCTTGTACCCTGTCTAAAGTGTTATAACCCTATACACATTAAATCCTCGAATGTCCCTTTACACCTCTGATCTAGCCCCCTAATTCCTAACGGTTCTCTCAATCAAACCAGACCACGATCACATTTACCATAGGGTACACATGAGAGCCCACTCACTCACACCCTCTTCCCGGTTCAATCCTCATTTATACACTATCTACCAGTTCTCGAATGAGAACTACAAGATTATTTTTAATAAAAAAAATAAAAAATGTAATATTTATTTAAAAGGGGAAACATGTATCTCCTACCCTAAACCTTTCCCTTCTCTCCTTCCCTCTTTCTCCCTGTTGGTCTGGAGTATATGTAAATATGGTAGATTGGGAGCTATCAGAATCATACTCTAATACCTCAATCACATTTTAACCAATTTAAGCATTTACACCTGTACTCTCACACCCATCCATCACCACCCAATATTCGTCCAAAACATTTACCTTCATGTCACAATCTCCAACTGAACACACTCTACCAAACCCACTCACCCCAAAAACACTACTGGTCACACAGTAGATAAGTGGTCTCCATGCCTTCATTAACTTGATCCTTTATCTAACTATTTGCGGTGTCAAAAAGTACCAATCTGTTTTCTGTAGACTCTGGTAAATCTCAGGGATCGATACCGGCACTTTTTGTTTACAAATTCTAACCTTAAAGCTCAACTAAGAAAAGTATTTGATTGTTTGATTTTTTATTGCATATAGTTACTGTTATAGTTGCAATTTGTTTCTGAGCCTACAGAATTGTACTTGCATCTCTCTGTCCACTCCCTACTAACCACTGGTACCCACCTTCCCACTGTCCTGGCGGAGACATCAGATAAAACCCCATTCCTAATATTATCACTCATGGCTGAAGTACGAGCAGTCTAAACTGTAAACTCTCTGGAGAAAAGACATATGGCACTTACTGAACTACGCCGCCTCAAAGCAGAGGTGGTCTTCCTCCAAGAGACCCACTTCCGCAAATACATGGCACCCAACTTCAGAGACAAGTATTACCCCCGGGTTATTTTAGTAATTACACAGCATCCAGAGCCAGGGGGTGGCAATCCTCATGGGAGCAAACTTAACTTTTACCTACAAGGATCACATGGTTAACGACAATGGAAGGTACTTGTTTGTGAAAGGGTTGATGGGTAACACAATGGTCACCTTTGCAAACCTTTACCTCCCCAATCGAAAACATTGCTATGCCTTACGCAAAATCCTTAACAAATTAGAACAATTCACGGAGCACCTTCTGCTCCTGGGAGGGGATTTTAACACATCCTTAGATAGCATCCTAGATTTCACGTCTACAACATATACATACCAGACTTCCAAACGCAAGCAGATGCAGACACTTCTACATACAGCCCAACTATTCGACGGCTGGCGAACACTTCACCCCTCGACCAGAGATTACACCTTCTATTCACACTCCACAGGCTCATACACTAGAATAGATATTTTCCTCCATTTGATCACTCACTCTTCTTATGGCTCAATAACATGGTCAGATCATGCGCCCCTGTCGCTTGCCATCCAAATCCCACCCCTTCATCCCTCTAGGGCTCAATGGAAATTGAATGATACCTTACTAAATGATAAAGAAATAGTGTCAACAATCAAAAAATCCCTTGATCACTACTTTTCACTAAGCAAAAGGCCTGACTCTCCCTATCCAATGATATGGGAGGCATACAAAAGCATGGTCAGAAGGCATCATACAATTAGCATCGGCCCACAAACGCAAAAGGGAAAAACAGGCCACCTCACTTCTAGCAGACATTAGAACACTGGATAGCAAACACAAAGCTGACTCAGAGTTAGCAACATATTAATTATTGACTGACAAGAGATCAGAATTGGCCATCCTAATGGTAGCCCAAATCAAAAGGCAACTATTATTAACCAAAAGTCTATATTACACGCAAGCAGGGAAATGCGGACGTCTACTGGCCCATGCATTAAAGACACAGGCTTTTGACAGGGTGGACTGGTCCCTAATGCTTGCTACATTGGAACAGATGGGTTTTGGCCCAAACTGGCTCCGATGGATGAGCGCAATATACTCTAAACTGACTGCAAAACTCTGTATTAATGGCCAACTGTCGGCTCCAGTACAAATCTAAAACGGCATGAGATGGGGTGTCCCCTATCCCCCCTCCTCTCTGCCTTGGTTCTAGAACCCTTCCTTCAAGGAGTAAGAGACAACACACATATAAAGGGTTCCCAAACACACAGTTGCAGATCCCGTACACTCTCTGCCCTACATACTCCAAGAAATGGTCTCTATCTTCCAAGCGAACCTGAGTAAGTGCGAAATTCTGTCATTAAACATCCCACACCCAGTGAAAACAGCTAATAACATCTCACTCCTTCACATGGGCCATAGTATCCATTAAATATTTGGGGGTACCCTTCCTTCCTTATTGTGGCAGATATACAAATGCAACTTCCCACCTCCAATTTAAGTGATTTTCAAAGACCTTTCCTCCTGGCACATCCCCCTTTTCGGATGGTTCTGTAGGATAAATATCTTGAAGATGAATGTCCTACCTAGAATCTTATATCTACTCCAGGTCCTCCCAATTACACTCCCGAAATTATTCTTCGACACACTACGTAAACTATTCACTACATTCACATGGTCCCACAAACATCCAAGATTGTCTTACGCATTACTGACCAGACCAAAGACTGATGGTGGCCTAGGTTTACCAAACATGGAAACATATCACAAAGCGGTATTCCTAGCTAGAATTTACGACTGGACTGATGCTACCATGAGTAAGCAATGGGTTGCAATAGAGCACACATTCTTCCAGGTCCCCATTTACACTGTCCCTTGGCATAAATCAGGGCAAGCACTTCTTAAATTCTCGCAACACCCGACCATAACTCCTACCCTGAGAATATGGTCGCACATCAGGCATCACACAGATATATCACTGTACCCTTCTACACTCTACCCGGTTTCACACAACCCACTTTTTAACCCAGGTGAATCCGGAGCTACTTACAAGGAATATCACACTTCTCCCTACTTGGCCGTGAACAATCTCGTAGATGATAAAGGGATTAAACCGCTAGATGTATGCTTTCCAGACAGGACCCACACGCAATTACAAAAACTCCAATACAACCAACTCACTCACTTCCTCCAAACGGGACAATACCCTCGAAAAGGCAACTGTGCCCTCTCACAATTGGAGCACACATGCTCCACTCACACACTAAAAACAAGTTTCCTCCATGTACTCCGTACTGGAAAACACGCAACCAAAACACTCCCCACTGTTAACTTCAAATTGGGCAAAGGACCTTAACTTGTCCTTAGCGGACAAGGATTGGAGACAGATCTTTTTACTGGTACACGAATCCTCAGTTAACCTGGCCACACCAGAGAGCAATTACAAGAGGATTGTGAGATGGCATTACACCCCATCCAAACTTAAGAAACTGTTTCCAACTTCTCAAAGCCAATGTTGGAGATGCCACCAACCTAACGGAGACCCAGCACATATCTGGTGGACATGCCTGGAAATTCAAAAATTCTGGTCTAGAATTTTCAGACTTATCCACACCATTCCAGCAGTGCATATACCACTAACACCAGACATCTTTCTCTTTCATCTACTACAAGCTAACCAAATGAAAGACACAAATTCCCTAATCAAACATATGCTAACGTCAGCAATTCAACTACTCATAATCCACTGGAAAAAAAGCTAACTCCCTGTCCATAAGGGACTGGATCCAGAGGGTCAAGAACATTAGGATAATGGAGAAGGTACATAATTCCCTCTACAAAAACTTCCAGACATACACGTCCACCTGGGAACCCTGGTGCAAATTCTTGAAAATCAGCCAAGCTGAGGCAAATGACAATGCCCCAAAACACGATACCCAGGAAATTTAACTTGCCCTACCCCTTCAACACAGCTCCTGTACAATGAAAGTATAGTGTCACCTGCATTGCAAACTGCAACCCAGGCTCAGTCAGCCATAAGATTCCCCCCTTCTCTTCCTCCTCCCCCTCCCTTTTTCATTTAGACCCCCAGGCTTCACATCACCTCTAGTCCTTAGACAAGTCAATTGGTGGTTTCAAAGAAAAGGGCTCCGAGGTCACGGAGTACCTACACCTATAGCTCTATTTAAAAAATACCGGTTACATAGTAGACACTGAGCCCAGAAGACAATTTCCAACCACTATCTGGGTCGCAGTAAATTGTTAAGGTCCGGACAAATATTACTGTTTACACCTTCATCTTATACCTGATGCTTATGCTTGTACAACTGTTACAACCAAAAATGTCTCTTGTAATTACATGCAATTTGACAATAAAGAATTATAAATATAAAAAAAAAAAAAAGAAGAATGTGACTGCAGATAAGAACCGTTTGGCCCATCTAGTCTGCGCAATTTTCTGAATACTTTTATTAGTCCCTGGCATTATCTTATAGCTAGGATAGCCTTATGCCTATCCCATGTATGCTTAAACTCCGTCACTGTGTTAACCTCTACCACTTCAGCTGGAAGGCAATTCCATGCATCCAGCCACTCAGTAAAGTAATACTTCCTGATATTATTTTTAAACCTATCCAACGCATGCTTAAACTCCTTCACTGTCTTAACCTCTACCACTTCAGCTGGAAGGCAATTCCATGCATCCACTACCCTTTCAGTAAAGTAATACTTCCTGATATTATTTTTAAATCTTTGCCCCTCTAATTTAAAACTATGTCCTCTTGTTGTGATAGTTGTTTTTTTTTTTTTTAAATATAGTCTCCCCCTTTACTGTGTTGATTCCCTTTATGTATTTAAATGTTTCTATCATATTCCCCCTGTCTCGTCTTTCCTCCAAACTATACATGTTAAGATCCTTTAACCTTTCCTCTATTTTTAGTAAATGGTAAAATATATGGATAGACAGATAGATAGATAGATAGATAGATAGATGGATAGATAGATATTTCTGTCTATTTTTCAACCTTTCTTGAAATGTTTGAACTGGAACCATTCACATTTAAATAGACAATGAGGCGTGAAACAGATTTGTTGATGTGTACAGATGTAAGTGATGAACACCAGAAAATCCTAGTCTGTAAATTTCTTGCACTATTTATGTTTGGGGGATTTTAATTGATTGTCTATAACATAGGTACAATTCCAAAAACACCTTTATATTATTTTCTTCACATAATTAAAGAAACACTTTTGTGTTAAGAATGCAAAGATGTATTCCTAATGCCAAAGTGTCCCTCGGTGCTGTGTCACGCTCTTCCTCCGAAGTCAGCCGATATGGGGACCTAATGTGCCTGCAAGGCAAATGCTTGGTTGACATTAGGCCTTCCTCCTTTGAAAAGCATTGACTAAATGCTTTCCTATGGGAATTTTAATGTTGTTGGACTGTCACACCCACCTGGGGTTTTGCAGCGGTGACGGAACCCAATTGCAGGAGCACCTGGATCAGCTCTGATATTGCTTGCGTAAAGTGGAATAATCCCCACTTCAATGATATATGGAGTAAATTTTGATAGTTGAATATCTGACGTGGGTTCAGCGTTCAATTTGACGTAATATGAACCAGAGGAAAAAATGAAATAAAATATATAGTGCTCACTGTATGTAATCCAAAATTAAAAGAAAGTAAAGTATACTACTCACGTAAAGTAGAGCAGACTCAAAACTGCTCAGTGAAGGCGCTCGGGTGGTATAATCCCCACCTATGGATTCTTTGCACTTCCTGCAGGGTGAGCCGTATGCGTAAAATCAATAAAAGAAAATGTATGTAAAATCAGGTAAAGGAGAAAGCAAATGGCAATAAAGTATTTTATGCCAATAAAATATCTTTATTATAAAATTAAGAACAAAATCTATTAATATCTAACCCACTATCTACTCTTTCCCACTATCTACTTGAAGAAGCCTGTTAAGGCGAAACGCGTTTAGATATTGATAGATTTTGTTCTTAATTTTATAATAAAGATATTTTACTGGCATAAAATACTTTATTGCCATTTGCTTTCTCCTTTACCTGATTTTACATACATTTTCTTTTATTGATTTTACGCATACGGCTCACTAATTTAGTCTTTTATTTTATCAAGTTTTAGGCGCATCCTTATATCTCTGTTTGTTCTTGCTATCTGTAAAATACATTAGTTCATTTTATCTCTAGACCAATGCAATTATTTGAGCTTTGTAGAACTATAAACTGCAATCTATAAAACTGTATGTTTGTGATGCCATGTTAAGAACTATACATTCTGCCACACAGCCACAGTATTGATACATTTGATTTAAAGTGTCTGTCAATGTCTGCATATTTCACATAAAAAATCAAAATGGACAGATCAGGTGTGGGTTCTTGTGACAGCTGCTGTGTTGAACTAAAGTTGACAAAGGAGCTCCTCCTGTTGTCAACTTATGTCAACCTGAGGTGTTAACATGTGACAAAGCAGGGACTTTTTCTTGTGATATCATTGGATTAGGTGGGAATTTCTGTGAAATTTTCTAACATGCCTTAATCAGTATTTGATAAAGATTCTGTCTTTTTGAAATACTGAAAAGGGACAGAACCACTTTAAGTAGTGTCAATCCCACACATCATATTCTAGAGTGTGTAGAAATGCTAGAGGCATGCTAAAAGTTCCACAATCACATCTAACTTAAGAATCATGACTGTCTATCCATTTTTTGAACTGTCCTGTATTGAAAATTTTATTAGGCGATTAACTGTTTTGACCATAAAATGCCTGTTACTAATTAACGGTAAGCCATTTTTATCTTTACAATGACTAATCTAGCAACAGCATGGGTGGTGATGATAAAAACAAATATCAGGATAATCTAAAGAGTTAGAAATACAGAAAAACTCACACTAATTTTACAAAGTTAATGAATCTGGAAATATGCCTGATTGATCACTAATTATACACAAAGCACCCCTATTAGATTTAGTGGTGGTTGTTCTCATACAAAAGAAGTTTAATTCCCTAGTTCAGTTTTCGAACAACAAACCAAATGTTCCTGGCATTCAACAGTGCCATTTGCATTTTAATTAAGTTTGTGGCTTTTTGCCACTATTTACAACACTTCTGTTTCAACAAGTATTATCTAGAAATTTATGTTGATATTTAATTTAAAATAATAATAATAAAAGTGAAGAATATGTACATATATATACATATATACAAGGTCTGTCTGGAAAGTATGCAGCCATGTAATATGAAAAATAGGGACATTTAAGATACAATTAAGATACAAGAAACATTATTCATAGGACAATGGCACCTCAGACCCCTTCGAAGTAGGCACCTTGTGACCTCACATAGCTCTCCCAGTGTCTCTTCCACTGATCAAAACACTCTTCAAAATCGTTTGTTGGAATCGCCTTCCGCTGCCTAGTTGTATTTACCTGAATCTCACCAATGTTTTTAAATCTCTTTCCTTTCCAAGGTGATTTTAGTTTTGGGAAAAGCAAGAAGTCAGAGGGTGCCAAATCTGGGCTCTCGGGGGGCTGAATAATGTGGGTGATTTTATTTGCACTGCACTCATTGCATTGTCCCCCAAAGCCTTCTGAATCATCCAAATAGTTTCTGCGGAGGAATGTTCAAGACTAATGCAAAATTTGATGCTGATTCGTTGCTCTACTTGCTTAGTCATTTTAAATGCGATAACCACACAGTACACATGCTCACTCAACGACGTCTAGAATAGTAAAGTCGTAATTGTTCATGCGTGCAAATACTAGTCCACTCTCCCTGTTAGGTTACAGCAATGTCACTCAAATCATTAAATTAACAATGGCTGGATACTTTCCCGACAGACCTATATATATATATATAATTATGGTAAAGCATACAAAAAGCTCTTTTTTTATAAATATATACTTATCTACTTCAGTATTAGGTGTTCTTAAAAATTTCTAGGAAAAATAATATAATAGAAAAACAATAGTGTAGAAAAAATTAATATTATATAATATGAAATATGTTAAAACTCACTCACAAAAGAAGAGCCAAAAATACACTTGGCTCTAGTGGAGAACGTTTATTGACTTATATGGGTAGTCTTAATCCCCCTTCTGTGACTCTTGGCTTTGTTGACATGCTTCACTATGAGAGAAGAGAGAGCTCTATAGTATAACTCTGAAAAACAACTTTGGTAATAGGATAAGTTTAAGCACTCCCGTTTTTGAGCCCAATATAGTTGGCTCAACGTTTTAAAAGGCTGCTGTTCTCTGAATAATGAGGTCCATTCCAATGGACTAATCTCAATGCAAAAAAATGTATTGTACATACAAATATAAATTATAAAAACAACAAATATCTAATATTCTCATTAAATCCAACTACTAGTAAGAATATTAGATGTTTGTTATTTTTATATAAGTAAAATATACACATAATATTTATATCATGTTTATACTTTGCAGTACCCTGATTGGCCCATATTTTTTATATTAATGAATTTTGGCAAGCTGAATATCACCAAAATATGTCCATCCCAATTTATTTATTTTTGGGGGCAAAATTATTCAGAAGAAACAGATTTTTCTTAAAGGGATACTATAGTGTTAGAAATACAAAGCTGTAATCCTAACACTATAGTTCCCTCTGCCCCAGCCAATAAATGGTTAAAAATAATTTATTTACTCAACCAATTCCAGTGCTGATGTCCCTCGGTGCTGGGTCAGTGCTCCACCTCCTCAGACATCATCCGAGGGAAGGACCTACTGCGCAGTGAGCTCATTATGCCCTCAACATAAGGAATCAATGCTTGAATCAATGCTTTAATATGGGGATTTAACTGATGCTGAATGTCCTCATGCAGAGCGTGAGAACATCCAGCATCAGTTTGGCAACCCCAAAGTCCTGCAAGATCCCAAAAGCACCTCAGGTCTGGTAGATAGTTACTAGAAAGAGAGCAAGGGTGAAACAGCGCTACAGCGTTGTGATTTTAAAATTTGTTTAATAAAAGTAATATTTTTAGACTACCTATTTGTTTGGGTTAGTCTTTTATACTTTTATTGTTTTATTTATACCTGGCACATCATATCACCTGACACATCAGGCTCATCAGTCAAAGAATCCTAGGTGGGGATTGTTCCACCCACGCCTAATACATAGAGCTGTCCGTCTGCTCCTCAAATTGTAAGTATATTTCCTTCTATCACTCAAACTTTCATATATGGAAAGCACTATGGGCCTTTTTCCCTTCTTTTATTGCAGATGACCAACACTACAACTACCGTCAGAGGGATATCCTACAAGTTTGGAGTTTAAATACCACTGTATGCTGTTTTACCGAGAACTTGTCATAGCTCTATAAGACGTGAGTTGGCAATTTTTATCTCAGTGTTGTCTACAGTCCACAGACTTGCAATATTGCACTATTGTTTTCCTATGTTTTCTCTTACATATAAGTCACACCATGGACGTCTTTTGAACACTTGAAGACTTTTATACCTTAAAATACTTTTTTGGTTGCATATTTTATTGCATATTTTATATACTTTTACTGCTATTTTAGTTAGTGGTTTTATTTTGTGCAACCTGTATCCTTTGTTGCATTTGTTTAGACAGCCACAAGAGGCTGTCTTAGTGCATCAATGTAAACATTGTAGTTTCTCTAAAACTGCAATGATTTACATTGCAAGACTAAGGGCAATAGGGATACTGTACTCAGACCCCTTCAGTGAGCTGAATTGGGCTGGGTGTCAATAGATTCCCTTTAAAATATTCTACTGGTACTATGACACCATAGTACCAGTAGAATATAGTACACTATTCTACTGGTACTATGAGAAACTTAAGTTTCATTCCAATAGCAGGGCTCAAAACTTTCACTTGCCACTAGCCATTGGCGATTGAATATTTTGCTCTGGCGAGTACAATTTGACCCGGGTGTGTATGCTATGGCTTACAGTGGTGGGTAACGTTTAAAGCCTGGACAGTAGCATAGGACTTTTAAGTCCTGATGCATTCTGTCATCTACACTTTCTAAAGGCACTATTCCCATCTATAAGAAGAATATCTAATTATATTAATGCCTATGCTTTATAAAAATTAACACGGATGCTTTAAAATGCAATAAGAAGATTTTATATGCATAGAAACATGGGCTAGCTTATGATCTAGCTTATATTCAGGCTTATACTACAGTTTATCTTTTATATAACATAGGATTCATACCATAAACAATTTAATTAAATTATCTTTTAAAATTAAGGTGCACAGTTGTTAAGGATGATAAATGGTACCCAACTAAATTATCAAAATGTTAATCAATGTGAGCTACAACATCTTTCTATATTTTAGGGATGCAGTTTAGAAACATATGTTTTACAAGTTAAATAGTGATACACTAGAATTCTGCAAAAGGATATATCAAGATACTGTCATTAAATGATGAATTAGTTTGTATTTTTGATAAAGGATCAGAGCTACCATTGATTCAGCAAATTCAAGACACATGGGACCATATATTTTACAGAGCCCAAGGATTCCAAAGAGGGTAAATTTGCCATTTGTTATACACATTGCAATGACAGCACCAGGTTTGTGTTTAAAGGGAATTAATGACGTCAATGGGAAAATTAAATATCTATTTGTTTATTGCACTATATAGATAGAGCGCACACACACACAAAAAAAATGTATAATTAAAAAGAATAATGTACAATTGTACTCAGCTTGCAAGAATCTGAAGTTGCACAGGCTAGAAAGGCTAACTACAGCTTTAGATGTTTTACGTTGATGAATTGGGCTTAAGATATTGGGGCAGGTAATTTATTCACTTGGGAGTCATGTCAACTTGACGATCAGTTTGCATAATTTAGGAAAATTAGTTCAGTTCGAAAGAGTAAATTTTTTAATGAGAGACAATTGAAAGGAATTAATCCCAACCTCAATTTTTAATGCATTTGCAGTTGAAATAATTCAGTATGTAATATATTTAATTCAGTATGTAATATATTTAAAAAAATAATACAATAAATAAAAAGTCATTACATTTAACAAGACACGCCCAAATACAAAATAAATACAAAATAAAATATAACGGTTTAGTAGATATACCTTGAATGAAAACATGCTTGCGTTCAATTATGATTTTTTTTCCATTGCAGGCATATCTAAAACAGCTTGCTACAGATCTCTCATCTGTAGCCTTTGCAAGCCCCCCACTTTTAACCCCGCCCAGACGTTCTGTGGCTGTCCAATGACAGATATCCCAATGCAGCTCAATGTGAAATATTTGCAAGGCTCTTGGCAATTGTCTACTTCTTGAGTTTAACTTCACCGAGCTAACCAAACCAGGAAGTAACATAATTTGTTGTCTGATTGACTGGCAGGGGGTGTAAGAAGGTTAGTTACACTCTTAACACATAAAGCTTTTAAGCAACTTAAGGGCTTCTAGGTTCTGGAGTGAGTGCCCCTTCAAACAATGTGTGCAACCCTTCTAGTCACAGCAAGCAAGGGGTTCCAAGTTGGATTAACATTTTAACTTAGGTAGACCCAACATATTTGAAAGCAAAATTAAAACAAGTTCACAAGAGAAGGTGGGTCTACACTCAGATCTCAAGTTATTTTTAGCTTGTAGCGGAGCCCTAGTCCTGACCAGTAATTTCCTCCACTGGATCACCTATAGTAGAACTCAGGAACAAGATACTGCCAAGTAAAGAGCCCACCTCCTCCCCAGTAACTGGACGACACACAGTTCTGGGAGTACAACTGAACTTTATTCTGCTGCACACGGCTTTAATGCACTGGCCCCTGAGCGCCTAACTTATTAAAAAAGTGCTCAGATCAGTTCAGTAGGACAACATGGGCATTCAAATAAAATTTTGACTGGCCGCATGGCTATGCGGCGGTCCCCCCTCTTACCTACTCTCTGGCAAGTATTGCACATTTGGAAATACCTCCTAATGTCCTGAGAGATACCTGGCAAAATAAATTCTGGGTGAGCCGATACTTTGTTATGGAGCGAATAGATCAATAGATCATATCTTCTGAACGTCATTGGTATGAACTACGCACGGGTTTGTAGACTCGCGTGCCCGAAAATAGTTCCAGGCGTTCAACCATGTACCGCTGCCTGTGTTTGGGAGACAAAATGGGAAAAACAAAAAGGGAAGGCACTCAAGCTAATGTGCCAAGTTGTTAGTTTGTGGTTAACAGCAGGGGAGATCGGTGTTCGCTGAGGTATAAAATGGGGAACCACACACCAGTCATTCGGGAGACGAACAAGGGGGTACAGATAGCCGAACACAAGGGAATGGAGTCTGCTACATAGCTCACTTGTGCCGTTTAAAGGAGACCCCAAACCATTTTCATATCCAACCTAAAATTCTGATCTGAAATGCTGGCATGTTCTTTTTGCAACCACAAACAATAACATACTTTGCTGGTCCTGAGCAACATGGAGTTTATAGAATAATACCTCAGATAATGAATTAATATATTATTAACTACATATGTTATAACTGACATCTTTATAGTTAAAGATTAAACTGAAAGATTTTAGCCAGGTTTCCTGTCAAGTACAAAGTTTTTCTGTAAAGTTTGCTTGTTGAATTGTTAGAAAATGTTGAAATAAGGTTCTATCCTTTTTATTTCAATTTATATTCTCATTCTATCAACCAGTAGTTGAAATGGTTGTAATCCAATGCAGTGACTGCTTCCATGATGTGACTACAGAGCATGTGCTCCAGATATTTAATGCATGTGACTATATGCATTGCATTATGGGATGGCTGTTGCCACTGGAATATAGCATGTGAAGGATGTGTCACAGTAAATGGTCTTCATATTGCTGCTGCTAAGTTCAGGAAGGCAGCCCCGACTAAGTACATCATTAAAAGAGTTAATCAGCTATTCACTTCCCTAACACTTTGTTTGGATTGATTTTTACTATTACCCAAAGGAAAGCTTTTTGTGGATGACAGGTCAGCTTTAAGAATTTGTGGTCTGTGGTTTCAATTCTCATTGAATTAAAGAAAACAAGTTATTTGTTCAATTTGGAGCCCCTGATGTGTACAGTAATTTTTCCGGTAGTATTTTTCCAGATAGATGATGAATGGTGTACTTACTGTGCTTCATCGTTGTTGAGAGTTTAAGACGAGGCTTTTTCACAGACATCTTAGTAATCCTCTCAAGGGCTGGGATCTTTGGACTTAAATCCATTATCCCTGAACACTAATCCCTAAACCAACTCTAGATGATAAACCTTGCTCTCTATTTACAGTACACACCTAAATCCAAGCCAAAATTACAGAGACGTCGCTCAATTACTGTAAGACTCCCTATTGATATTTTACTAACGCTTTGTCTCACTGTTCAGGATGAGTTTTCCATAAAGCATACAAATACAGAGCAGTATGCAGCATTCAGCATACAGCATAGAATGACCATGCCTCTGCTATAAATTCTTCAACCAATAAAGTTATATTTGCCAAGATGCATTCTGGGTAAAATGAATTATTGCTGTAAGTATACTAAACCCCATTAAGGTAATGGGTAATCTTAAGCTGAATAATATGGACTAATATTTCAATTGTGATAAACTGGTATCTAAGGCATATCGTTTGATTTAACATTTTACTATTGGTTAAAAAAAAAAAAAAAAGCTCATTAAAAGTGCCATTCCACTTAAAATGATCTAGCAGGCTGAAGTGAACGTGTTATAAAAGTTCACAATTTGTATAATATATGATGTTTACTAACTGTGAAAACAGCACCCGTCACAAACATAGCTTGTATTGTTCAAAAGCTGTAGCTACATTTTTCTTCAGAGACTTTGAGCATTTATACAAATTTGCTTTTCAGCTCTCTCATTGCCTAAAGCACCAGGGAGCCTCTTTTCATTTTTCTCCTATACTCACTGATCCAAAATAATCAATGAGAGCGATGTACATGCAGGTACAAATTCACGCTAATTCATGCACTCACTAATGATGATTTTTATATATATATATATACACATAACTCTTGTACAGAGAAGATCAAAATACTTTTTGGACAGCTCACTAAGAATGCAGCTTCAAAATGAATGCTGTCCAGGAGGTGGGAGGGTCTGGGAGGGAGGGTCTGCTGCTGATTGGCTAGAATGTGTCTGCTGACTGAGGTACAGGGTCAAAGTTTACTCAATGATGAGTCCACGGCGAACCGTTCGCGGCGAACCGTTCGGCGAACCGTTCGAGACATCACTAGTAGTCATGATTGAATTATTGATGCAGATTGAATTGTAAATACAGAGATAAAGCACATTGTTGCCAGTGGTATAACTCCATCGTTGGCAGTGTCATTAGCAAGCCAGGAATTGGTGTTCCAGGCTAACTAATGTTAAAGGATCACTATAGGGTCAGGAACACAAACATGTATTCCTGACCCTATAGTGTTAAAACCACAATCTAGCCCCCCTGGGCCCCTCATGCCTCCATAAATATAGCAAAATCTTACTTATTCAAGTCTAAAACTGTAGATCGGCACACTGTTTGCCTTGGAAAAACAAGCAGTCTGCTGACTTTATCAGAAGTGGTAGCCTAATCCAATCACAGTGCTTCCCCATAGGATTGGCTGAGACTGACAAAGAGGCAGATCAGGGGCAGAGCCAGCATGATTCAAACAGAGCCCTGGCCAATCAGCATCTCCTCATAGAGATGAATTGAATCAATGAATCTCTATGAGGAAAGTTTAGTGTCTGCATGCAGAGGAAGGAGATACTGAATGTTTGGATGCATTTTAGGCAGCCATGACCCAGGAAAGATCTCTAACAGATATCTGAGGAGTGGCCAGTGAAGTTACCCCTAGGCTATAACGTAAACACTGCATTTTCTCTGAAAAGACAGTGTTTACAGCAAAAATCCTGAAGGTAATGATTCTACTCACCAGAACAAATTCAATAAGCTGTAGTTGTTCTGGTGACTATAGTGTCCCTTTAATTCTGTTTATTTTTTCACAAGGACTATGCCAGCAAGATATTTTCTATTCAAAAATAGTGTTTTAATATAAAAACAGTTTTGGGGTGGAATAACCCTTTAAATAGTTTAAACGGATACAAGCATAAATGGTTAAGATGTATTTATGCATCTAAAAAAAATTAAACATTTTGATCTATTGGCGTACTCTCTTTATGTCACATGATCACAAACACACATTAATTAGGTCCACACAACAAGGTCATGTAGACCTTTTTTTCCAAGAAGAGCTTTCAGTGTAAATATTAAATTTTCCTACAATTTCACTAATTTTATTAAGTTCTTCATTTCTAATTTTAATATATATATCTTTTTGTATACCTCATTCCTCATCTTTTGAGAGCACACGCATTTCTGTCTATATTTAGTCTTTATAAAGACACTTCAGGCTCCAATCAATACTTTAAAAAAAAAAAAAAAAGCATTATGGATATAATGCTTAAAATTATGAAAGAAAATATAGAAAAAATAACATTAAAAAGGTTTTTGACATGTAACACAAAGTGAACTTCCAGCTGTGTCGAAATCTGTCGCATTTGCAGGGACCAAGACTTCTTTGCACCTCCATTTTTTTTTATTTTTTTTTTCTCTTGAATTAATAATTAAGCCAGTACTGTAAATAGTCCAAAAATCCCAGTTAAATATAACTTAATTAATGACAACATAAAGCATACATAGCTATTGTATTTCGAGTGTGCCTTTAGAATTTGGAAATGCCCCTTAAAGGAAAAAAAAAACAGCCAGGACACAAATTTTACAAGAACAAGCAGTGGATGTTAACATTTATTTATTAGAGCTTTATTTACTATTTTTTTTTTACTCAGTGCATCTGCCTTCCTGGAGGCTGAATAAGATGCCTATTTGGTACATTAACCAACTCAACTATCTCACCAACATATGATCATTCTAGTCAATTCTTCATTAGACAATTTAGTTCCCTCAAAGTCTGCAATATTTTTGTGCTCACAGTTGTCTCCTTTGTGGATCTCCAGTAAGTTAGTTATCTATCTGTATATTATAGCTATCTATCTGTATATTATATGCAATTAATTTTAGCACAGCAAATATCGCTGCATTATTGTTGTGCCCAAGCACTTGAGACAGAAAAATTGTCTGACTTTAGGAGTCATGTCTTCTCTTCTCATAAATCCTCCATTTTATGAAGTTTATTTGAAATCTGTGTTCCTTCCAGTTATTCTAGAGAGCTCTATTCCAGGCTATTACACAATTATCCATCTAAAACATCCAGTTCTATCCAGTATCATCCAATGTCACCATTCACACACGTGTAAGCACAAGATAAACTCTTCAATATGTCAGTTTCACTAATGCATCAATTCAATATCCCGACCTACAAAATAGATCTAAAATGATGCACCTGTAGAGATTGATCACTAAACAGGCAATTATTGGGGACTGAAAACTGGTTTGCAAAAAATTGCGCAGAGTTGAGCTGGTATAGGAATTATTGTTAATATTGATATTTATATAGCACCAGCTTATTCCGCAGTGCTTTAGAATACAAGGGGCATTTAACACATGAGACAATAGCAAAATGTTACAGGAGCAATAGGTAGATGAGGACCCTGCTCAAACAAGCTCACATTGAATAACTTTTCCACCACAGCTGCTTTTGCTTAAATTGAGCAATTCCATTTTCAATTGATCACAATTTACTAGTGTGTGAATATTAATTAATTACATCAACTATTGGTATGTTTTGAGATCAGCAAATAAGCTAAGTGCTGCAAAAGACCATGTCATCTTCAGTCCATTATTTTATTCCTGCTTAGCAATGGTTAAAGGAATATGTGTGAATAGTGTGTCCTCTTTTAATTCTACAGACAGTGCAGAGTTCAAAAGAACTGTCGCACTGTTAAAAATTAACCTTGTTACAACCTTCCCGCTGTCAATCAGACAGCCAGTACTACTTCCTGGTTGTCTATCTGAGAGGAGCTAAACTCAAAAGACAGCAATTGTCCAGAGAACCTGCCTTGCAAATACTTCTCATTGAGCTGCATTGGAAAGTATGTGATTGGACGGCCATAGGAAGTCTGGGAGGGGTTTAGAAGGGGAGGGCTTGTAAAGACAAGAGGTCTGCAGTATTTACAAGCTGTTTTTAAATATGCCCCATATTAAAAATGCATAATTAAATGCGTGCATATTTTCATTGGGTTATATCTACTAAATAGTGATTGTTATGTATTTTTTGTATTTGGGCAGCGGAGAGTTCTTTATAGCACACTTTTCTCATGAACATTATGGAGAAGTTATTTAATTGACCAATGTATGTATATGTATAACTGACCATTTCCCAATGCCTGATATAAAGCCTATAGAATGGTACCAGTGAGCAAATGATATCCCAGGGAAGTGATAATGCAAGCTTTGTTGTTAATAGGGCATGATAGTCACTAAAACAACTTTAGCTTAATGAAGCAGTTTTTGGGTTGGAACAGTATGGATGCAATTGTTACAAAGTGGGGAACATATATATATATATATATATATATATATATATATATATATATATATATATATATATATGGGCTCACTGGGTGGAAACTTACCAGTCAGCTGGGAAAAGTGCAGGGATCCTGACTTTCCCTCCTTGCCTAGGAATCTTGGTCTGTGTCTGTGTGTGCTTGATTTTTGATTCTCTTCTTTTTTTGTCACAGCATGCGGAAGTCCTGGCCAGCGCAATCATAGGCAGAAAAAGATGCTGAGGTGGCTTGGGGAGTCGCAACCTGCTGAGAGCTGATGGTAGGGGCAGGCTGCTCTGGACTCATGGTTCAATGGGATGGGTCTGTCTGTTGGTGAAGCATCCCAACAGCCGACAGGGTTTAAGAAGTTGCTGGCATTTGTTAATGAATAAAGCTGTGGCCGTTTCCCTTACCCAACATACTAAAGTCTCACGTGTTTTATTGGGGCAATGGGTGTGGGTTTGTTGGTTTAGTCAACAGTCATGGAGAAGTCATTAGAAGTTGCATTTTCAGTTGAATTTGGGGAAACCACTAGAGGCATTCGTTGGTGAGCTATTACAATTGCTCGTTTGATTTGTTCATTGCAAACAGCTGAATGTCTGTACATTTTGACAAACTTGATTTTCAGCGGGGGTTGAATAATTTTGATTACAACTATAGATACACTTGAACAAATATTTATTTCCCTGAAAATTTTTTTTTTATCCTTTCACCTCCATGTGTTAAGTACAATAAGTTCCTATTAACTTGTGACTTGTGTAATAAAAAATACATCATATTTATAAATATAGATTACGCTAAATATATAAACATTAATTGTAAGTTAATGTAGTGGAAATATTCAGTGCTGTGCTTAACAGGTCTAAGTGTCAAAATATGTGTCAAAATATACATTAATATTTAGTACTTGTTATGACACAAGGTTGTCTGTAATTAGTACAGATTGGTCACAAGCTTCAGATGATTTGTCTACCAGTCATACCCATTGATGAATTTGGCCATGTAAAGCAAACAGTCCCTAATGCTGTAAAAATTACTTCCTGTAACAAGGTTATTTGCAAATCCCCAGTTCACAGGGAGTTAATATAAAATAGGCTAAAAAGTTATTTGAAAAAAAATCCCTAACTTCGTTATAGTATTGGCAGGGCTAAATTTTCCTAAAGTTTGCAGATTGGAATTCCGTTCACCATAATTTGAAGTTAAGTAGAAATCTTTGTCTTGTTTAAACAGAAATAATACAATAATGGGATCTGGTATATAGCAAATATTATACAGATTACACTATAATTGTATTAACCTTCAAGTATGTTATTTTAAGAGTAGAAAGACACATTCATTTTTCAGTAGTAAAATACACAAAAAAGGCTGTATTTGCTTACCATCTGAATACTATAGGCAGGGCCACATTTACATGTGAGATTTCTGTAGTTATAGAATTCTAATGCACTCTCTTCATTTCCAAAAAAATAAACAGCTGTTAAAGTGACTTTTATGAATTTATGGTTTAAGAAGGGTTAACAACAGAGTTAGTTTATCTAGGGTGTTAAGTTGATGGTAAACAAAGAGTTTATGATATAAGGGGTGTTTAGAATTATTTAGTTTGGGGTAAGAGCTAGGTAAAGATTAGTGTTGGGGTACATTGGGTGCTTAGTGTTTAAGAGGAGTTAAACCTAAGATTAAGGTTAAGGGATTTTTCAGGTTTAGGATTTGAACGCTTAAAGTGACACTAAAGGCACCCAGACAACGTCTGCTCATTGAAATGGTCTTGGTGCAGTGTTCCAGTCCCCATTAGTCCTGCAATGTAATTCAAAGAAACTGCAATGATTACATTGCAGGACTAAGACTGCCTCCAGTGGCTGTCAATCAGACCTGCACTAGAGGCATTTGTGTTCTACATGAGGACAACCAGCATCAGTTAAATCCCAATAGGAGTCATGTCTTCTCTTATAAATCCAGCAATGCTTTCCTATGTGGAGGGCCTAATGCGCCAATGGAGATTAGCTGTCTACTAAACACTGGTAATAACTGTTCCTGAAGCTTTGCTAGCAAGTATAGGAGGCTGACTAGGTTATATAGGACAGTGGACAAAATAAAAGACTCTCACATTTAAAATATATGTACCCATATTTAAAGGAACACTATAGGGTCAGAAACACAAACATGTAGTGTTAAATAATGTTAAAACCACCATTTAAGTAGATTTCCCCTCTTAAAAGGCAATACAATGTACCTTATTTCCAGTGTTGACTCTGCCTCCAATACGTCTCTATGTTGACAGCATTTTCCCATAGGGAAAGTATTAGATTGGCTGAAATCAGCAAAGAGGCACTATTGGGGCAAGGCCCAATGTTGGCTTGTCCAATCAACACCTCCTCATGGAGATGCGTTGAATCAATGCATCTCTAAGAGGGAAGTTAAGAGCGTGGCGATTTTGAACGTCCCTTGCACCAGCACTGTCCCAGGAAGCACCTCTAGTAGTCATCTGAGGAGTGGCCACTGGAGGTGCCCATGGTTACAAGGTAAACACTGACTTTTCTCTAAAAAGAAACTGTTTGTATGAAAATATCTACAGGGTATGGTTGTACTCATGAGAACAACTACATTACAACTACATTAAACTCTAGTTGTTTTGATGACCATAATGTCCCTTTAAAGTTTTTCTTTATTTATTGGATCTGATAGCTGGGCATTAGAGTGTAATGGACAAAGGTTATTCCAGGACAATAATCTATATACAATATATGCTTTGTTTTGTGTGAACAAAATTAACACGGTTTCAGTTCCATCTGACAATTTCAAATGACAGAATTAGAAACAATTTATACAAAATTGGAACAAATTTCCCACAGAAGCACAGTGAAACAATTAAAGACTACAATATGTTTCAGAGATAGTGGCACATTCTAATGACTAGCTAAAATATTTTGTAAAATAGTCAGATGTGTATAGAATGCAAAGCTGCTCTGGCACAATTTGCTGTTTATTCAATTAAACCCATCCATTTCACCAAAAGAACTAGATACAAATCTATTACTTTCTTAAAATCTTTAATGATGAGAAATTAAAATTTAACCCTTTTGGGTACTATGATGGAAATATTTTACTTCTTGCGGCCCAATGTTGGATCATCCATGCAGATTACCGCCGATCCTCCATACCGAGTGCTTTGAATGTGCACATTCAGGATCGGCGGTACTCTCCAGAGAAAATCCAACATTGGACCACAAGAGGTGAAATGTTTTGTCTGATATATTAAGACATTGGACCGCAAAGGGTTAAATGGACACTGTAGCATTAGTAATACAAACCTGTATTCCTAACTCTATAGTGTCCCTGTTCCTACTTACATTAAGTTGTCCTCCCTCTGTGCATTATTAACAAATAAATTAAGGTTTTATTTACTCACCATTTCCAGGGCCGAGGCTCCCTCTGCATTGCTAACCTCTCTGTCTCCTCTTATGGCATGGTCTGCTCTGCGATTGCCCAATCCAATGCTTCTAGAGGAGTGGTGAGTACTGAACGCACATTCATTCCTTTGGGGGTTTATGTGAGTTTTACTGCCTCTAGTGGCATTGGTATTAAGTGCTCTTGGTGACTAATGTGTCCCTTCAGCAAAGAATATTTTCTATGTAACATGTAAGCTTTGAATGCAATTTGAACTGATATAAAGGGGCACCATAGTCACCCAAAAAACTTTAGCTAAATGAAGCAGTTTTTGTTTACAGATCATGCCTCTGCTACATTTTCTGCTATTTAGGAATGTAATAACTCTTGTTTCTGTCCATGCAGCACAAGCCACACCTCCCTGGCTTTGACTGACACAGCCTGCATGAAAACAAAATGGTTTCACTTTCAATCAGATGTTAACTTACTTTAGACATTTTTATCTCCTGCTTTTTAAATTGAACTTTAATCACAGACAGGAGCTCTAGTAAGCTAGTAACAGTGCGGGAGATAATAAATACTAAATTAAGCAGACTGTACAATAAAGGAAATGTAAACATTAGAAGACTCTTTACAGGAAGTATTTAGGAAGGCTGTGCAGGCTTCATGCAGGGAAGTGTGACAAGGGCTGCACAAACTCCCAAATGGCAGATAATTGAGCAGTAAGATTGCAGTGACATGATCTATACACCAAAACTGCTTCATTAAGCTAAAGTTTTGGTGACTATAGTGTACCTCTAATCAGCTTCTGTGAGGTTATAAATGCTAATAAACATGATTTGCAGTTATAAATTAAGGCTGTTAAAAACAGCTGGTATTTAGCTGTGGCTTCTTACCGACAGATTTCTAATCATGTTTTCGTTATAATAATTTTTATAGTGCCAACATATTCTGCAGTGCTTTAAAATTTAACCCATTAAGGACAAAACTTCTGGAATAAAAGGGAATCAATATTTCCGTCATGTGTCCTTAAGGGGTTAAGAAGTGGGATATTTAGAGATGAAGAAGACCCTCCTCAAACAAGCTTACAAACTATGAGGGTTTGAGGTAGGCAGATATATAGGCATGTTGTTCAAGGACACTTACTGCTAAGGACGTCTGGCTCTGTTTTGAACCTGGGTTTTGCCATTTCTAAGACAGTGACATTACCACAGCTCTAAGCAGCCAAAATAAAATATATAACGAAGAAAGCCCCAGCGAGATTTGAGGCTCTAACTCTTAAAATGGAAATATCATATGATCATAATACATTTTACCAGAATAACATGATATATTACAATTTCAATGTATCAAGCATAGATGCTGCAGAGGCCATGTTTTTAATCCTAACACCAATACAAATATTAATATATTACTGCAACACCACACTGAATGTGCTATTCCTTTGCACTAATCTGGGTCTGCAAAAAAAAATGTACTTTAATAGTATTTCTGTGTGCTCTTACATTTTTGTACATTTAAAAATTGCAAAAAATAGAGCTTTTTGTCCATTTCTTGGTCTGCCACTTTTTCTGACATTATAAATAAGATTAGTTTGAAAAGCATTTAATTAAATATTAAAATGTAATTCTAATTACACTTTAACAAATTGAGGTTACGCTTGTATATGCATGCAAAAACAGTCGTATAATTAATTTATTTCACATATAATATTACATGAAAAACTGATGGATTGAAATAATCATTTTGTGTCATTACAACGATAACCCCAATAGAAAGTTTTCAGTAAAAGTCAGAGTTTCAGAGCACATTCTTTCATGAAAGTACAATAGAAATTAAAATTCTGTTTCCTTATTCTCTTGAAAAAGATTATGCCAAGGACAGAACATGCCCCTAAATTAATCCATCATTCTGACAGATTATAATGAGCAGAAAATGGCAAAAATGATCCACTTTCATTATCATTTTGAAACCAGTTTATCACAATCCAATCCAGACAGCTAAAAAAAGAATATGTAGTTTTATAGACTTTGAGAATATAGGCAATGTGCTAAAACACATATAATTCTCATTTTATATTTTCCAAAGGAAAAACCTTTCAGTTGTTTTTCAAATGAGATAAAGAGGAAATAGTGTCACCCAGTGGCCAGTATTCCAGTAAAATGTATCCAAACATATTAGGTTTGATGCTTTTTAAACAAAAAAGAAATGTTTTAGAAATGTAAAAATGATGCTGAATGCTAAGATTTAATGGAATAGTCTTGAATTACAAAATTAAAATAATTATGCACAAAATAAATTTATAAACAAAATCCTTGATTGCTAAACTGATTTTTTATGACATAATATATCAGGAAATGTTTATTGATCTACACATAGGATACATAAAAACAATAAAAGGTAATATGCATATTAATTTATATACATTACTCATCTTTAGATACTGGTGTTGTTACTTTAAGTTACTCTTTGAATCAAATGATTTTCAAGTAGCTTTGACAGATTTTCAAATCTGAATCACAAAAGAATTTTTAAATAAATTTTTTAAAAATCCATGGGAGGCTTTCAAAAATAATGGTCACCTTATAATTAACAGCAAATTCTAATTGCTAACAAGTGGCTCATTCCCAGCCTTGGTCTTAAATAAAAGGAATACTATGGAGCTCCCTTTGCGCCTGCCCCCCTTGCCCCACTGCAGTGTGAGGGTTAACAAAACCCTTACTGTACTTACCTAATTCCAGCATCGTTGTCCCTCGGTACTGGGTCGGTGATCCACCCCTTCTTACGTCACCCAACAGGGGAGTGCGTAAGGACATCCAGTGTCAGTTAGGTGACCAAAACTCACCTAACCACCAGGAAGTGCCTCTGATTGACAGCCACTATAGGCAGTCTTAACCCTGCAAGGTTAAGGGGACAGGGTGCAAGGGAGGTGTTATACCTTTGTCATACCCACCCCCCCTCTCCACCCTCCCACCCAGGTTGTGGCATGTCTACTAAACAGTGGGCATGTAAAACCATCATGTTCAGCAGGTGGGGCTCTATCAAGTTAAAAGCATAGTGACCATCTTGGCTCCATCATAATAAATGGTGGGTAATATTGTCCTTTCCCAGCCCCAACCATGAGTTGTGGATGAGGGCTCTAATTATACTTATTATAATTATACCCCCAGACTTCACACATTGCAAGTGGGTGGGGTATAATAATATTACAATAACTCTGAGGTGTCCTAATTTCCTTACATCACCTTCCTATTGGTGGTGGGTGAGGGCTATTAATATTATTATAACCTACGGGGGACCTAATGTCCCCCAAAGCCTCTGCATATTGGTTGTAGGTTGGGATTATTAATTACATATAGAAGGGGATGGCAATGCCTTTTTCCACGCCCCTCCCTCCCAGGTGGCTTGTGATCCTGCTATCCAATGCAAATTCTAAATTCTCCATGTATAATTCATGGAAAACTGGAGAAGGAATTCTCGATCAAATACTAACCTTTATATTTTTACCTTTGCCACAACCTCGCCCTTTAATAGGTTTTGGAACTGCTTATGGCAGCAAAAGGATGAATTTTAGAAACTACCAAAACATCTTGTCTTCTCAAATCTGAACAACTAACTAACCAGGGGAACTTCATTAAGTTTACGTTATGTTTTAAAAAATATAGGTAACAGCAAATAAAGAAAGGTACATATGATGCAGGAGAGACACTGCTTGCATTAAGATGGTTAGTAAAAATTTATATTTTTACTGCACCGGCTCCACATGTTCTGGAAGTGCAGAAATACAGAGAAAGTGATGAATGCATTTGAAATTTGTCTGCAGAGCCTGCATATGGCTCCAAACATGTCAGCAAACTGCAAAACAGATTATCGTCCCCCGACCATAAAAAGTTATACAAACATTTTACTTTCCTTTGTTTCCATGGCCTGCTGGCATGCTGGCTTTGCCGTGGCTACTGGCTGTCCACACAGTCACTGATGACCTCAGCCAATCCAATGCTTCCCCATTGGATGGCTCGTGGGTGTGCACAACTATGGCCACACTCCACCGATCAGCACCTCCTCATAGATATTAACAGTATGCATCTCTATGTGGGGCATTCAGTGTTTTCATGCAGACCATATAGATGACAAACGTCAGTTCTGAAAAGATTGCAGGACCCCACATAGGAAACCACAGCCTCTAGAACAGGCATAGGCAACCTTTTGGCACTCCATAGGCTTTGGACTACACCTCCCACGATGCTTTGCCAGCATTATGGGTGTACAAGCATTATGGGGGATGTAGTCCACAACATCTGGAGTTTCCTCTCCCTGCTCTAGAAGAAGCATTAGGCAACAATATAAGAACAGTCTCTTTGCCCCAAAGCTGTAGGGTTTCTAGTGCTAGAGTGTCCCTTTAACAGTCACCATTGCAATTTTATTTTTATATTTTAAAATATGTTAACAATCATTCTTGGAACATTATATAGTGGTAAAATAAGTTTTGAGTGCATATTTGAGTGCTACACTCAACAATGTATTTGCATATGTCACATCAATTGAATCTATCAATATCAATCAGAACACAAAACCAACATCAACACAAAAAGTACAAATGACTCATGATAATATTAAATGTATGCTTACTAATGCAAGGAGCCTATATAACAAAATGGGGGAACTAGAGGCAATAGCATACACTAAACAATATAACATAATAGGCATAACTGAAACATGGTGGGATGAGACACATGACTGAGCAGTTAACTTAAATGGGTACATGTTATTTACGAAGGATAGGAAAAACAAGAAGGGTGGTGGGGTATGTTTGTATGTCAACCATGAGTTAAAGTCAAATCTTAGGCATGTGGAATGTGATGAGGAAAATGTGGAAGTTGTATGGGTAGATATCTGCTTGGGACAAAAGAAGGGAAATCAATTATTGGTTGGGATATGTTATAAACCACTTAATGTAAATATTTATGAGGAAGAGTAGCTGTTAGAGCAAATTGGGAAAGCTGCAAATCTGGGTAACACGTTAATTATTGGATATTTGAATTACCCGGGCATTAATTGGGATAGAGGGACTAGTACTTCAGCAAGGGGAATCAGGTTTTTTAATGTGTTAATTGACACCTTCATGTCACAACTGGTACAAGCACCTATAGAAAGGATGCTTGTCTGGATCTCGTTATAACAAACAATGTTGATCTTTGGACCAACATTCAAGTAGGGGAGCATTTGGGAAAGAGTGATCACATATGGTAATTTTTAAAATAAACTCAAAAAGGAAAAGCATGTGGGGTATACTTAAACGTATCATTTAAAAGAAAAGCCAATTTCAATAAGATTAGGGCATCGCTACAACATATCGAATGGCATAAACTCATTAGTGAAAAAAAACACTGAGGGTAAATGGAAACTCTTCAAACAAATATTAGAAAGGTACATTTCTCAGCATGTACCATTGTATAATAAATATAAAAGAAACAAATTAAAACCAATGTGGCTTCGTAGAGAAGTAAAATAGGAGATTACAAATAAGAAAAGTGCATTTAAAGCATTTAGATCTGAGAAATCAGAGGCATCCTATATAAGATATAAGGAAGCCAATAATGCCTACAAAAAGGCACTTTTTTAAAACTAGAAAATGTTAACTTGATAGCCAAAGAATGCAAAACCAACCCCAACATTTTGTTAAAGTACATCAATTCTAAAAAAAAAAAAATGAAAGTGTAGGTAGACTGGAAACAGAGATGGGTCTGTAAGTTAATGAAGATCAGGAAAAGGCAGACATTTTAAATAACTATTTTTCTTCAGTATATATTAATGAGGATCCTATTGCAAGAGACATGCAAATGATTGCTGCAAAAAACTTGCAGATAACTTGTGATCGGATGACTCAAGACAAGGTGCTACAGCAGTTAAAGAAAATTAATGTAAATAATGCTCCGGGGCCTGATGGTATTCACCCACAAGTACTTAAGGAGCTAAGTGGGGAAATAAGTGAACCTCTGGATTTAATCTTTCAAGATTCTTTTGATTTAGGTATTGTACTGGATGATTGGAGGAAGGTAGATGTTGTTCCTATATTTTAAAAGGGTTCAAAATCCTTGCCTGGAAATTATAGACCTGTGAGCTTAACTTCTGTGACTGGGAAAACATTTGAAGAGCTAGTAATGGATAATATTCAGGAATTAATTGGGAAAAACTTTGTTGTTAGCAATAATCAGCATGGTTTTATGCTGATTATTGCTAATTTGTTAAGCTGGACAAAAGTGGTAAGTGGTGTCCCTCAGGTTTCTGTTTTGGGAACGCTTCTATTTAACCTATTTATAAATGATCTTGAAATAGGCATTGAAAGCCATTATTTAGTGTTTGCAGATGACACAAAACTTTGTAAAGTAATAACATGTGAGCAGGATATTGACTGGGCACTAAAATGGCAGATTACATTTAATGTAGAGAAATGCAAAGTTATGCACTTTGGGCTCAAGAATGCTCAAGCAACTTACACCCTAAATGGTAGTGAATAAGGGTTAAGCACACACGAAGGATTTTGGCATTGTTATAGACAACAAATTAGGCAGCAATATGCAATGTCAATCTGCAGTTGCTAAGGCCAGTAAGGTTTTGTCATGTATAAATAGGGGCATAAATTCTCGGGATGAAAATATAATTTTGCCTCTTTATAAATCGCTGGTAAGACCACACCTTGAATATGCTGTGCAATTTAGGCACCTGTTCTAAAGAAAGATATCATGGCACTCAAAAAATTACAAAGACAAGCTACAAAATTGATAAAAGGAATGAAGCATTTTAGTTACAAAAAAATGTTAAAAAATGTAAGTCTCTTTAGTTTGAAAAAACAGTGCCACATCTGGTGGCAATGGTGGGATGGCTTCCTAGTGAGAGGAGAAGCACCCTGAAGACACCATTTTTGGATTTATAATTAAGGGCAATGCTTGCATTCGTGCAGCGTCCCTGGATGCAGAGGACCTAGTTTGTTGCAAAATTAGAAGCGCTTCAGACTGGGTTTTTTGCCTTCTTTTGCATCAGCAGTAAGAACATATGTGAGGAAGGCTAAACTTGATGGACGCAAGTCTCTTTTCAGAGATGTAACTATGTAACACCATCTTTAAAACACCTGCACAAAACTTACATTTATCAGCAACCATACTCATACCATACTGCTTCAGAGTTAATGACAGGTTGGTCAGATCAATTCAGTAAGCCAATGCCACCAATGGGCAGGCAGGAAGCCCATACACATAACAGTCACACCACCCACCAGAACTATCTCAGTGCCAGGGATACCACAGTCTAGGACCTCAAGGGTCATAGCTGAGGTGAAAACAGCATTCATGGCTTGTCCCAGAAAAATGAGAAAATGAATAATGGAGATACATCAATATTATAGCATATTTCATATGCAAGAATTCTACTCTATCTGAAAACCAATTACAGTGTAAGTAGGAACTGCTGAGCCCCAATGCAAAAGTAAAAGAAGGTCTGCCTTTTTGGTCCCACCTAAACAATACACCTAAGTAGAATATGTGTGGTTACTGAGTTTGATTGTGGTAGTTGGCTGAGCATGACATGTATGTATGAAGTTGACTGAGCATGATATGTATGTGTGGAGTTGGCTGAGTGTGATTGTTTGTATGGGGTTGGCTGTATATAATTTAGTTTGAGGACTAAATGAGAGTGATTATGTTTGAATATTGCTGAATGTAATGGTGTGGGGGGTAGCTGAGTGTGATTATTCATTAGAGCTGACTGAGTGAGATTGTGTGCAATAACTGGCTATGTGTGATTAAGTGTGGATTTTGTCTTAGTGTTATTGGTGTGGAGTTGGCTGATTGTGACTGTGTGTAGGGGGTTGGCTGAATATAATTGTGTGCTATAATGGCTTCTATGCATCCCCTGCATATCTCAAGTATCTCAAGAACTTTGTGGTGTCCATAGTCTCAGATTTCCCAGCTTGGCATGCAAATGTGCACAGACCGGCATCATGTTCCCCACTTCATACTGCATTTCTGCAGATACCTTTAGCAACTGGCACTGTTTTAAACAAACTTCATTAAATCAAAGTATGAGCTATGATCCTAAAGGCTCAGTGACAAGAAACCAATCATGGACTGCAATTTCAATCTTGTTGGTCTCATCACCATGGCACCAGTTCTGGTCTCTAAGTTGAGGTCTCTCTGAGGACATATAGCTTGGTATCAAAAAGATTGTTGTAAGGCTAAACATGATACAACCCCCAACAGTGAAAATATAAAAATTACTGTTATGCATCACCTGCATATATCACGTTGGACTTTAAGAGGTCCTTCTTGGGCACAGAAACGCAAGAAATTATGTTTCTCAAAGTATGCCAGAGTGGCCAGTTTGACATGCAAATGAGCACAGACAGACATCGCATTTCAGACTTCTAACTTATGCAGATACCATTAGCAATGGATACTTTTAAACATCCAAAATGTCCTATAATCCAAAATGATCAGTGACCATAAACCAGCCATGGATTGCAATCTTGACCTTGTGAGTCTCATCAGCATGGCACAACTCTGGTCTGGAAGTTGAATTCTGTCTCTCCCTCCCTCCCTCTCTCCCCCATGCCCCCTCTCTCTCTCTCTCTCTCTCTCTCTGTATGTATGTATATATATACATATACACAGCAAAGGAAAAGGCTATACTATATATGTGTGTGTGTGTGTGTATATAGGCTATACTATATATGTGTGTATATACAGGGAGTGCAGAATTATTAGGCAAATGAGTATTTTGACCACATCATCCTCTTTATGCATGTTGTCTTACTCCAAGCTGTATAGGCTCGAAAGCCTACTACCAATTAAGCATATTAGGTGATGTGCATCTCTGTAATGAGAAGGGGTGTGGTCTAATGACATCAACACCCTATATCAGGTGTGCATAATTATTAGGCAACTTCCTTTCCTTTGGCAAAATGGGTCAAAAGAAGGACTTGACAGGCTCAGAAAAGTCAAAAATAGTGAGATATCTTGCAGAGGGATGCAGCACTCTTAAAATTGCAAAGCTTCTGAAGCGTGATCATCGAACAATCAAGCGTTTCATTCAAAATAGTCAACAGGGTCGCAAGAAGCGTGTGGAAAAACCAAGGCGCAAAATAACTGCCCATGAACTGAGAAAAGTCAAGCGTGCAGCTGCCACGATGCCACTTGCCACCAGTTTGGCCATATTTCAGAGCTGCAACATCACTGGAGTGCCCAAAAGCACAAGGTGTGCAATACTCAGAGACATGGCCAAGGTAAGAAAGGCTGAAAGACGACCACCACTGAACAAGACACACAAGCTGAAACGTCAAGACTGGGCCAAGAAATATCTCAAGACTGATTTTTCTAAGGTTTTATGGACTGATGAAATGAGAGTGAGTCTTGATGGGCCAGATGGATGGGCCCGTGGCTGGATTGGTAAAGGGCAGAGAGCTCCAGTCCGACTCAGACGCCAGCAAGGTGGAGGTGGAGTACTGGTTTGGGCTGGTATCATCAAAGATGAGCTTGTGGGGCCTTTTCGGGTTGAGGATGGAGTCAAGCTCAACTCCCAGTCCTACTGCCAGTTCCTGGAAGACACCTTCTTCAAGCAGTGGTACAGGAAGAAGTCTGCATCCTTCAAGAAAACATGATTTTCATGCAGGACAATGCTCCATCACACGCGTCCAAGTACTCCACAGCGTGGCTGGCAAGAAAGGGTATAAAAGAAGAAAATCTAATGACATGGCCTCCTTGTTCACCTGATCTGAACCCCATTGAGAACCTGTGGTCCATCATCAAATGTGAGATTTACAAGGAGGGAAAACAGTACACCTCTCTGAACAGTGTCTGGGAGGCTGTGGTTGCTGCTGCACGCAATGTTGATGGTGAACAGATCAAAACACTGACAGAATCCATGGATGGCAGGCTTTTGAGTGTCCTTGCAAAGAAAGGTGGCTATATTGGTTACTGATTTGTTTTTGTTTTGTTTTTGAATGTCAGAAATGTATATTTGTGAATGTTGAGATGTTATATTGGTTTCACTGGTAATAATAAATAATTGAAATGGGTATATATTTGTTTTTTGTTAAGTTGCCTAATAATTATGCACAGTAATAGTCACCTGCACACACAGATATCCCCCTAACATAGCTAAAACTAAAAACAAACTAAAAACTACTTCCAAAAATATTCAGCTTTGATATTAATGAGTTTTTGGGTTCATTGAGAACATGGTTGTTGTTCAATAATAAAATTAATCCTCAAAAATACAACTTGCCTAATAATTCTGCACTCCCTGTATACATATATAGTATAGCCTATATACATTTTCCTTTGCTGTGATGCATACTTGGTGATAGGTTTGAATTTTTGAATTTACTTTTTACTAATCATGTAGATTTTAGCAGGATATACAGATCTTATTTTGGAGTGAATATTAGATGTTTAAAAAATGTTCTTTCATCAACATTTCACATATTTGTTGAATGTCATTTTTCCAAGGCTTCGTTTTTCCATTATTATTGGTTCGTATAAGCCAAATAAACAAGTCTGAAATCCCCAACAAATACTTTTAAATGCAACAGGGATGCAGACAAATCAAATACTGACATTTTTCATCTGGATTGGGGTATATATTTCATAAATATCTTGACTCCTGGGGAAGCAGCCGCTGTAAAATGGAAATAGGATTCTGTGCTTACATTTCTGCCTAATATACAGTGATAAAATGTACAAAACTGACAAAAAACTGACTATCTGGGAATTAAGCTATCCAACATGCTACGGCTATTTACATGAGACAGTGAATTTCCATAATAATGAAACTGAGCAATCAAGTGCCTAATGAATGTAAAATTTTCAGTTGATTTCCTTTTTTTCATCATAATTTAGTTTTATGTGGAATGTTCAAAATAATAATATGAAGCTCCAGATATTGTGTGAGGCTGAAGATTATTTTTTTACCATGGGACTAGATTAAGGTTATCGTTACAAATTATAATACAAACACAATGGTTTTTATGCAAAGTAGAAAATTATAAGGGTATGCTTAATTCTATTAGTATTTTAAAGAATTTAAAACAATTTAGATGCCGGAAGGCCTTAAATATACACGGGCCTGAGTAATAGTTTCTACGTATTGACATTTTTCATTCTAATATGTAAGCATGCGTACATGTTGCCAATGAACCTATTCTATAATTAAACTGCAGATATGGTAACTCAAGATAAACACAGTTTATATGATATATCTCCGATCACAGTATGCAATATCCGTTGTGTTTTGGGCTACCCAATGATTGGGACCAGTCTATGTGTGTATATTAATAATGATTACAAAGTATTTAACCAGGAAAGATACATTCAGATTACTCTGGTTTCCAAGTATGTCCTGGGGATGTTACTGTTGCCCAACATCCAGTGGACGTTACATATTTCCTTAAGATTGCTTGTTATCTCTGATTAGACTGCTTGCATGTGATGTAAACATTGCTAGGTCTAACTCAAGCTATAGATATTGATCCATTGTTTACTGTGCATAGATGGATATTAGCCACACTTTACGTGCTAAGGCCGAAGAGAGAAGTTGTTGTATGTCTCATACAGAAAGGATCTTCCTGACACTTCACTTTTAAACTGAGCCTGTTTGTGTAAACAGTCTCCTGTACAAATGATATAGGTTTATCCTGTATGGCACAGTACAAGGGATTTAAATCATGTTTGAGTGTCTGTTACAAGCAATTCTGTTATTTTCAATTCTTACAGAATGTCTTAAACCATCCATTTATCCTTCAAGTAAAAGGTGTGAATTATACTGGATACGTTTAGTTGTCTCTCATTTATGCATATGTACATCTGGTTATTCCCATGGGCTTGACCATTTATGCATATGTCTGATAGACAGCTTCTAAAGGTGAACAGATTTACCAATGTACATATTGCCATTTCTCAAAATAAACAAAGCTTACAATTGTCGGCCTACAGGAAAATTATCTAGTCACCAAGGAGAGGTATCTAGTCACCATTAGGCTTAACTGGTCTTAGTGCTTGGAGTGTTCATCCTCTATATTTTCATGTGCCACATGTTGCTTATCTAACTGCTGGCAGCCCATTTTCGGTCAAAGTTGAAAAGGGTTATTACTAGAAGATTCATGTTTTTGAAGAAGTGAATAATAGTATGGATCCATAGTGGGAAGGTAAAAGTCTAACAAGATGACTATAGGTTACAGAAACTAATGTAGGGGGCCACCAATTATGTTACACATACTACGGTGATATAATACTGGACAATTAATAAGATAGATACAAGATTTAGGATATGAAAATGAAAACCTACAAGATTTAAATATAAAATCTGAATAAAACTAAGCACAATAATGTAGTTGTGAATATTTCATACAATTTACAATGTTAATCACTCCAGACTCTAGTCAAGTTAAGGTCTTGTAGTATATAGTAGGTAATTATGTCTTTACACGATCAAGCATTATGGACAAGTTTCCTAAACAGTCAACTATTGTTGCATGGATATCATGGTTGAAAAATTCAGAACTTCTTCAAAGGTTCAGCCTTTCGAATTACACAGAAGAAAATTATGAAAAATTATTGAAGAATTCAAATATTTTTTTCACTGTCCCAGTTTATTAATTTACAAAGAGCTCCTTTTATGTATAGAATAAAAATGTATACACTCACAGGACATATCAACATAAGACAATAAACTATTTGTTAACAATTCTAGGACAACTTCCGAGTAAATTAATATACTTACTGTCATATAATTATATAAGATTTTTATTTTTGTCATATTATGCACAGCGAGCCTTAAGTGTTATAATCATGTTATTATTGAAGATTTAATGATGAAATCCATTCTTCAATCACCATTGTCAAAGTGTCAGGCCAGATCTTGGCGCAGTTATTAAAAGCTGTCAGATTGCATTGGGGTCATTCATAATAAAAATAAATGATAATGAAAAGGCAATCATTCATGTAGAATAATTTTGCATGTTTTTCCAAGTTCTAATGGCAACACATTTTGCATAACTACTAGGTATCATCATCAACATATAAAGTCCACCTTCTTCACAGAGAAGAATGTGCAGTCACCCAAGAGACTGAGTTCAATCAGGATCCAAAAATGAGGCCAAATACAGTATGAATAGAAATGCACTTAGCATATTTGTCTTCACATTAATGTCTAATTTGATTTTTAATGAGCGAACTCATATTTTTGATTCTTTTCTAGTGTATATTTTCATGGTTACCTCACTACATTGCTGCATGTGTATAGTTAAAACCCAATTCTAGAACTGTTTACAGATATTGCTTATGTTATACTTGCCGTTAACTCAAACTATGCATTATTTTTCTCTGTGATGTTATATTTAAAGTGTTTCTGTCATGTCTTACATGACTTGATGTCACTTTAAAGAGACTTCATTTCATCTAGACACAGAATCACTGGTAAAAGAAAGATTTTTACTAAATAAGCCTAAGAAAATATTGTCACATTCCCATCACCTGTAAATACATTTTCTGCGTACACTACTAGACAAAGAACTGATTGATTGACATGTGAATAGCTTGGAAACATTCCTCTATGCATTTCTCCATCTTACTTTTACTTTAATCACAGCAAATGCCCAAGATTGCTTTGTAGTTGCTGTCATGATGCAATGAGTTCTGCCCATGTGTGCTTCAGGGCCAGGCCATTGCCATAAAACATCTGCCATCTTTTTCCATTACTAAAGCTGAATGTGGACACATCTTTGCAGCTCTATTGTTGTGAGATCAGAAGTGCCTTAACCAACAGGAGTGCTATACGGCATACTCTATCTCTCATTTCCCATTCCTGCAACACCAGGTTGCTGGATTCGAAGGGAAGGTGGAAAAACAAGGTCAAAGTTCCACCTGCTTCCCAACACCAGTGCTATATTGAGAACATTTTTTATGCAAGCACTACTATCAGAGGTACCTGGAATGCAAGGGGAAGTGAGAGCAGTCTGCATCAGGAGATAATGTGAAAGAATGACTTGAGGAGATGATTGTAGACAATGTGGGAGACATATAAATGACAGACAAAAACAAGGAAAGGATATGCAAAGGGATGTGGTGGGAATTAAGATGAGAGAGTGACACAAGTGAGGAACATTTACTTTGTTGTGCTTGTATGTGCTTCTGAAGCATATATGTGTTTCTCTGTCTGTGCCTGTCAATGAGTGTGCATTTTACTGTCTGGTCATAACCTTTGTGTCACTTTACCCCACTCCCTCTAGCATGTAAGCTCATTGAGCAGGGCCCTCAGCCCCTCTGTTCCTGTGTGTCCAACTTGTCTGGTTATAACTACATGTTTGTTCATCCACCCACTGTAAAGCACTGTGGAATTTGTTGGCACTATATAAATAATGACATAATAATAATAAAGTGTGCATGTGTGTCTCTGTACAAGACTACATCTGTATGAATGCCTCTGTATATGCATGTGCCTCATTTTGTGGGTTTGTCTGTGTTTTGTTATTCTGTATGTGTGTCTTTGACCTTGCATAAATGTGTTTTTCTGTGCATGAGTATGTCGGAACGTATGACTTTATCTGATTAAAATGGTGCTATTTTAGTTCAAGAAAGACAACAACAAAAACAAAAGAAAAGGGGGAAATACATATCCCTGATATAATATGAGCAAAGCATACTTATCTGGTAATACAACCAGTAGTTTAAACTGGGCATGTGTGATATAAACAGAAAAAAGGCGATATTTAAAGGGACACTCCAGATCCCTAAAGCACTTTAGCATGGACACACTCCATGCAGTACATAGTCACACTCCAGACTACTTGTGCAGTTCCAGACTACTTGTTTACAATTTTGTGGACAAATTAAATTAATTTGATAAATTAAAGCAGTGGTCCCCAACACACTCCTCATGGACCACAAACTGTCCAGGATTTATATATTTACATTTTTTTATGCTAATGAAGATACTGATAAAACCTGGACTGTTGGTGGCCCTTAAAGACTGGGTTGGGGACAACTGAATTAAAGTACCAAGTTAGCAAACAGCCTTTACCAGGCATTAGACCACAGTCTTCTTTACGTACTTTTGAAAGATAGGTTCACTCACTCAGCCAGAAGAGGGGAGGGCTCCTTCCTTGCCTGCAGAGCCAAGGCTGCACCCACAGAAGGAGGAAGCTGTTGCTTCCTTCATCAAGTGAGAATGGGCAGGGATAGATTGAGGCAGCAATTGGCTCAGAATCCATTTCTTCCTGCTACGTATGGAACTTTGCTTGATAGTAATAAATATACTCTCACCTAAGCTCTCCCTCCCTTAATGGGTAGCCAATAGTGGACACCTAAAACTCTTGTTGGTCCTGGTACAATTTCACTTTCAGCACCTGCAATAGTTCTACCCCTGAAGTCATCATTCTCAGTGCATGTTTATGTTCTTATGTTCTAGGCACTCATGTATTTTTTAATGGCTTAGTTAGTTTTACAATCTATTTTTGTTTGTTATCTTGTATGTACATGTTGCCAAATAGGGTTAATTTCTAACAAATATCATCATCGTTTATTTGTCCTTTTTTTAGTTTGTCTGTGAATCATCTGTTTTTGAGTGTATATTCATGCAAGATTGTTTATAATCTATGTAACTGAGGCTTTTATGTTAAGAACAAATTGGTCAGGAGTATATAAACCCTTTAACGGCAAATGTGGTTTCTCAGTGAACTTAAAGGGATGAGCAGACATACCTTTAGTACCCATTACTTGCTCTGCCCCCATGCTCCTTTGATAAATATGATCCAAGAGTAAGCATACATAAAAAGAAAGTAAATTATATTACTATCAAGATAACAAAAAAACACATTATTTGTGTTTAAATTAGCTGTAGCCTGTCTCAGAAGAACTTATAAAAGACAATTGGGCAGGTCAGAGTACTTACATTGTTAATTTTAACTTGCTTTCCATTCACGTAGAGAATGATTTTCACATAATCAAAGTTTGATATTTCTGGAGAGATCAAAAGAGACTGTGAAGTGGTGAGCAGGTGCATCAGACATCTTAAAGGATCTGAAAATGCAATTAACCAGCAAATGAGCCTTGGAAAACCTAGTCTTCCTGAACAGATGAGCACAATAAAAGCCTCTGAGAAATCAGATGACCAAAGCACTCAAATAGCCGCATTGAGCCGATAGGCAGCTGCCCCCATATCTTGACCTTTTGAAATACAGAACAAATCTGATACAGTGAGGATGGCAGATATAATTATGTAAATATCCAAGCCTCTTAGAAATGATTAAAGAAAGTATTGATTGTTTTACACAAGCCCTGCTAAAGAGAACACATTTATAGTGCCTTCACACATTTGAAGAGAATTGATGGCAGGGTTGCGCTACCTGTGGAAAAAGGCAGGAATTTGAGACAATATTAATGTGATTTAGTAATAACACATATCATGGCAAAATGAAAACATGTTTTGAATGAATCTTGTCTGAATAACCACATTTTGGTAATTTGTGATAAAACATCCAAGGTCCCTATCATTTATTGTAATATGTAAATAATCAGCCATTAATACAAGCATGAGAAAAATATATATATACACACTATTTAGGAAAAACAAGTGACCACTAGAAATAGTGATATAAATGGAACTGGGTACCTCACAAACCCCAAATATACAGATAGTCGCACAAAAAATTGTGGGGAAAAAAGGATTTTATTGGACTGCTTATGGACTTTTATTTTGTCTGTTTTAATTTGTTTGTTCATTACTTCCTGCTGGTTTTGTGAAGACTTTGCTGCATTTGGTTCCACATTGTGTGGATATATGCTCAGATTGTCTACCTGCTTGTAAGTGCAATTTTAAATACATTTTTCTATACTCTATGTACTTCACCATGTATGGCTGTTTCTCCTTCATCCATTCAAGGAGTTAAAGAGGAGTGAATCTGACCAGCCTTCCATTTCGTTTTAACCCCAGTGGGGAGAGAAGCCTTTTTATGCCTGTGTTTGTGAGTGCACACAACTCACTCTTGGAATTTACTGTATTACATTATGTAGTGTTTATTATTATTATTACTACAGGTTAACACTTGTTAATAGTATTATTATCCTGGTTCATCTATCCAGGTTGTATTACATTTATAATTTACTCTCTGTGTTTTCCCATAATTTTTGTGTGGATAAATATCTACCTGTAACTGAACCGGTGATGTCTACCAAATGTGAGATAGGGGTGAGTAGTGATGTGCCTTTATCAAAATACTGTGAGGCTGGGATGTCAGAGAGTAAGGGGGAGGAGGAAGGTGAGAGCCAGGGATGTGTACCACTAGTCGCAGTGGTAATAAGTCAGCAGTGGGTCAGGGCTGCAGCAGGAGAGTCTGAGGGGCTATGTGAGATTGTGAGAGGATGGCCGGCCTTGGAGAAGAAATTATGTGAGTGTGTGCAAAATTCTGTATCTGATCAAGGTCAAATGTATCCTGTGAAAATGTATGGGAAAAGCCTTCCAGCGAGAGGGTGCTGAATGAATATGTGTGCCAATATGTGCCTGAAGCAGATGTATGTGATGCGCTGGGTGAAAAGGTGAAGGGACAGCAAGGCTATGAGGGAGGGCAGAGGGTGTGTGAGCTTTACTCTGCGCCAGACTTAGCCAGTTTCCAAAGTTCGATATGTGTGATGACCTGGAGTGAAAGTGAGGGGCACGGACAGACTCAGCCTGTGGGTCCAGGAAGGATGGCTGCAGGGAAACATACTGTTTGAGGAACCAGGAACCCTGTCAGTTTATCGCAACTCACGCATACACCTAAGCAACTTTCTGATTGTGAACCAAAGGTTCAGAGTCTGATGGTGCAACAAGCCCAGCAGACAGACCGCAAAATGAAAGAGATGATGTGTGTTGATACAGCACATCTATCCTGGGAGTGTTCTCTGTCTGCTTTTTTGTGCGCTTACCGGGGATTGCTGCAGAAATCCATTGGTTTCTTCCCCTTACAACTACTACATGAGCGCAGTGGGTGTGGTTTAAGGGATATTACCAGAGATCGATGGGAAATTGAAACAGGCAAATCAGGCATGTTTGTTGATGTAGCTGTGGTATGGACTGATCACAACCTGCTGCAGGTGTCAGGTAACAATGATAAACTGCTCCGTTGGAGCCTTATCCTCCAACAGTATAATTTCACTGCCCAGCACAAAACGGGCAGCTTGCATGGGAATGCAGATGATCTGTCTCTGCAGGGGGAAGTAGAGGGTTAATGGTAAACAGATAAATCAGCCTGTGGCTGAATTTTTCTGTCCACCATCTTAAGGGGGAGGTGTCATGCCAAAAGCATGAGTTGGTGTTTGATGTATTGATATATGTTAAGAGTTGTTTTTTTGTAAACCTTGCGATGACGTTTATTGTGGTCTTTGATCCGGCACCAGGCCTAGACCATAAAACATCTAGATAGCCATCACCAGAGCTGGAAACAAGGAATTGCATAGAGTGGGCAATAAACTGCCAGACCAACCCCCTCTGATTCCACACCCCAGGGGTCTGCCCACTGAGCAATTACTAGTTTAGATATATGAGGGTGTTGGACTATCCAGGGGGTTATTCATTTTTCTTTTGTCAGCAACTTCTAGGAGACCTATACCACCTTAGACTCCCACAAGAATTCTATATGGGGTAAATACATGTAAGGAATTTCTTGTGTTTTCTCCTATTTTATTTTATGTACTGTTTTGCAATTTGTTATCTGTATGTCATTTATTTCTGTATTTTGTACTCCGCACTGTGAATCTTTTTTGTCAGATTAAATGTTTACTTAATCAGCTTGTGTCTCTGTTTTCCATGAGCTTCACTTTCTCCAGAGGAAAGCTCAGGTAAACACTTTACCAAAAAGGGTTAATTATATGTGTTTGATCAGTAAAAGTAGAACTGTGATTCTATAATTCTCCTGTGTGTGGGGTAACCTAAGACACCCGGGTTTAAAAGTCTTGGTGGTGGCATTAAAGTGTGTACTAGGGGGTTAGTGTAGAAGGGATTGCAGGGGTTAATTGAGTGGTTGCTGAGACTAGCAACAGGTAACCAGGGGTCTGGTGTCAGTAACCCTGTCACTTCCACACTCTCCCCACTGTCTCGGCTGGGCCTATAGCCCACGCTCGTGACACTTGCAATATCATTATATAATGTCATCATGTCAGCCACTCTGTCGTTATAAAATGGAGCAGCGTCTGTCTTCAAATCTCTCCTCTCTTTGTTCTCTAATATTTAAAAGTACACCTATTTATACCTTAGGTGTCTTCATTTTAGGGTTACCGTAGTTCATATATGAAAATGTAACACTTCTTTTGTTTTTGTTCATTCTAGGGACCTCCCTTAACTTGGCAAAAATACAAGGCCATAACTAAAACATAAGGGTGCCCACGTCATGGGAAATACCCTGACTTAGGACTAGATGGCATCTTAAAGTCTGAACCATCTTTATCTATTTAAGGTTACCTCAGTATATTATGTACTGAAAGAGTCGTAGCATAGCCTTGAAGCTTGTTTATGCATTATTGTTATTGTATTTCGTCTGGGACAAAATGGCGTAAACATATTATACACTGAAAGTAGGTAAAAGGTTATTGCTTAAAGAAACATGTATGAAAAACAATATGTTCCATTTCTAACACCTTGTCAGTTTGCAATATCTCTTAAAGACAAAGTACACAGTTTGAGAAATACAATATTTGCATTTGCCCATAACATTTTTTAAGAAAATATATATAAAAAAAACTAAATAATAGGTAGTATATATAGATAATAGATACAATTATAATAGATAAAACAAAAACAAAAACCTTTTAAAGTCCTTTAATTGCTACAAATCCCCCAATATTGAAGCTTCTACAATTAACATCATATCAGTAAGACTTTAAAAACGTTTAGTCAACCCTGCTATTCTCAATATTTGCTGGGCTCAGCAGAAATGTATTAGATACAAAGTTCAAAAAACGGCAACAGTTTTTTTCATGAAATTACATGAATGAATCCACTGTGCAAGGCAAGATAATTCGATAATTCTATTTAACGTGTTTTAGAGAAATAGATGAGTCAGAGAAGTGTTGCATTCTGGATATTTTGTTCTAAAGGAAAAACTTGTATGGTGAATTGAATTGTTAATTATTTTTCTTTAAAAAAGAGCATGCATCACTTTGACACAGCTTTCTTTTTCGGGCTACTAAATGAGACAGTTGCCTCACTCTGCAGCCTAAAAAAAAGCCAGGAAAGAAGATATTTTTTCATATTTATCTGCTTCTCCTGCCTTATGCTTTCCACACCTGCTCCAGTTGGGACACTGATCTAACCAATCTGTGTCCTATCCTTAGGAATGTTGGGCAAGTACAAAGGGCATGCCTAACAGATTTACACATGTGCATTTGGACGATTTCTTTCCGTGCAACATGCTAATGGGGGAGAAGAGAGGGAGTTTGAGCAGGCTCTGTTGCCGTGTTTCCCTCTCCTGCTGCGCTACAATGCCCTGTTTCTGTCATTAGTGGACTGATCTAAAACTGAGATGGTCTGTAAGAGTGATGGGGGTTGAAAGCTTAGCTGAGAGGTGTGCCTAACAATGCAATGTGACCAAGTTTATAGTATGTGTATCAATAATTATGACATACTTTTAAAAGTTTTTATTGCTTTATTCACTATTTTTTATATTTGTTTAAAAGTGTTTGCTTGCTGTTTAAAAAAAATGTCAAGTAATGCATGCTCCTATAATGTGCCTACAGCCTAAACCTAGTCTGTCCCAAAGAAAATATTAATTTGGATGCTATTGATTGGATTACAGAATTGTATCTGGGCAAGGTCCGAATGAGCAAGAGGGATTATAATCATTCTAGATTTAATTATTAAAGTGTTATATTCTGCAGAGTAAAAGTAACAGCAGTACATCTATCACATACTCAAAAAGCTTGGTGATTAATTACTTCATAAGTATTTATATATGTGAATATATTATACATATGTACAAGGAATGTACTCAGTAGTACAATTTAAACCCCCAGACTGCAGCTAAATCCATTTTCTATTAATTGTGGAAATACACAGAGGTTTACAACAATATACATACCTGGAGATGTAAGGTCCACCTTGTTATCTATGTCAAGCATCACTTACATATATTGATGTGAAGCATATGAAATGAGCTTCCGTTGAGTGTTTACACTTTAAATTCTGCTAGTTGGAGATCAATGAATTAAAGAGGAATCCTGAACATATACATTGTATAGAAATATATGCCTTTTTTTAAAGAAAAATGTCAAAATGTTTACTGAAACATGCTGTTAATTTCAGTTGATGTGTTGGTAACATATATGGCCTTTTTATTCGCTTTTTAAAAAAAATGTGTGTGGTTGATCCTTGTGTGTTCCATGACTATATTGCATCAATAACATCTGGTGTTTTATATGCCATATCATGACCAACGTCTCATTAAACCTTGCATCAGCCAGGTATGGTAACATTGTACATACTCACACAGCCTGGTCAGCCCCAGATGTTACAACCCACTGGGGTATGCCCCAATGTTCCAACCAGTCCTGGAGAGCAGCGAGTTTGTGGGTCAACAACCCATGGCCAAATCCACTAAATGCAGCTAACAGGCATCCCAACACCCCTCCTGAAAATGTAATACTCATAAGAATGGTCCGTGGCTTTTTACCCACAACTCCTTTATGCTAGTAGGCTAGGAGGCAGTTCCTTGTCTGCCTTACTAGCCCTCCCATGTAGTCACATGAACTCCCTGTGGCATTAAACATTATCTGGCTCATCTTTAATTCCACAGCACCACGTTGTCTGTTAATAAAGCCCACTATTGCAATTTCTGCTTGGATCCAGGCATAACATTATGTGCACCCTATTCTTTAAGCTGTGGTTTCCTGCATTTTAAAAAATGAAATTAGAAGATGGCAACCTCTACGCTAAAAACTAAAACCGGTCTTCAAGTGATAATTACAGCTACCTTTATTAAAGCTTGATTAATACTAAAATATTATTAATATCTTTAAAATATTGTTCTGAACAGATGTAATTCAAAATATTTTAAGAGATTATTTTTTTAAAGATTTTTTTTTAAACATTTAATTAGATTGTAATTCACAGTGCCCATATAATGCACATTTTTTTTTCTCTTGCTGGTGGTGCATTTCCTTTTATCTTGCTCTCTCTTAAAATGCTAATAAAGTAAAAACTATATATATATATATATATATATATATATATATATATATATATATATATATATACACAGTGGACAAAAAGCCTTGCACTCCTACCAAAAAAAGATTAGGACCCGGTGCTCGATTGCACAATAGATACAAAACAAATAAGTAATCAGCACTCCCAGGATTTATAAATGAACCAAAAAAATACTTTACTCCATATGTCAACGTTTCAGCTCCTCTTGGGAGCTTTCATCAGGACAGCATCCTGATGAAAGCTCCCAAGAGGAGCTGAAACGTTGACATATGGAGTAAAGTATTTTTTTGGTTCATTTATAAATCCTGGGACTCCTGATTACTTATTTGTTTTGTGTGTATATATATATATATATATATATATATAGGCTGTCAGCTTTTTTCCAGTCTAATGTTTGCTTTTTTTCTCATCACAGGTTGTTTAAAACCAATACAAAAGTCTGAAAGGCATACAAGGAATGAAAATGCATGTAATGTGCAGGAAAATCTCCTAACACCTTGCAAGGGTTTAAAATTTACACATCAAGATTAAAAACAGAAATATACAGACCTTAGATAAAGGGATTGAGAGAGTAATTTGAGAATTTGAACACAATTAAATCCTCTGTACAAAGCTTTTTTATATATTGAAAAACTTGACTTTCTCACCCCTCCTTGTGTTTTTTGTGCATTCCTCGTTTTTGGGTCCTCCACCAGAGGCCTAGAAGTCTGAGTAATCTGCTCAGTATCTTAGCTGTTGCTAGATCAGCACTTCTCTGGACAGCGATCTCAGATGCCCCACCTGGAATCTACTAAAGCCACTCAATATTGGGTGTCACAGCTCCAAGTGCTCCTATCACAACTGTGATTACTATTAACTTAACTTTCCGCATGTTTTCAGTCCTTGGTATTTGTCCAACTTCTCATGTTGTCAGCATTGAAGAGATATAAAGCTTTTTATTATGGTGCACAATAGATAGAAAGAAAGATAATCGGCACATATTCCACACTTCCACCATATACTAAGGCTCCTTCCTCACTCAAATCCCATCTTCAAGGACACATACCTGGAATGCACAAAGATTGTCTTTTCTCTTGGTACAATTCAAAGGTTTATGCATGCATACGATGGTAACGCCTAAAACAATATGGAGTCAAAACGGCGCACACAATACCAAGAATACATTAACAATAATATGCCGCTTAAGGTAGAGTAGCAAGCAAGAATCATTAAAATTTCAGTGTATTGGATAGCAGTGTGTGGAAATCTGAAGGACGATGTAGAGGAACTTGATGGAGTGCAGTCGATGGAGCTGAGATCATGGGCTGTCAATCTTTAACGTTGTCAACTTCAAAACTTGAAACTTTATTGTTATAGTCTTGAAATGTTATAGGTTATTTTAGTTTTATGTGGTTTCCCAGTTTAGCAAAATTATTCAAAGAGCAAGACACTCAACTGAGGTCCAACATTTCTAGGACGTATTAAACATTTTCATGCTGTTGGTCAGCATATAAAAATATTGTTATTGCTATATAAAATTCATATACTGCATGAGTGAAATCAAATAATTAACAAAATAGGGCTTCCAAAGGGATGATTTATTTTACATTAGATACTTAGAGGGAAACAAACTTGTTTTCCTGGCACTATAACTTCCCTCTCTGTCAAGGCCCCCTCCCGTGGCACTGAATGGGTTGATAACACCTTATGATTGACCTTTTTTAAGTATAATAGTATAAAATAATACTTTATTATGCAAAATCTAAAAACCACTGACACCTTTTTCTTGATTTTGAAATTTACAGGAAAATAGAAAATACAGTACTTTATAAGGTTTCTCTACTAACAATGACTTATGCACAACCTGCCTTGCAGAGTGGTGTTTGTAGCATCTGCTTCTCCAGTCTAGCAGTGCTTGCAGTCATATTCTATATCTTGATTCTAGCATTACCTAAACCATACTTAGGTTTGCTACCTGCAGTAAGGGACTTGATTTTATATAGAATCAATAGAAAATAAAATAGTCTCTAATTGCAAAAGCAGTACACTGTCAGCCTGTTAACATACATCTTACTGTGCCCCATCTCCACAAGCTGTTGATAGGCTGGGATTGCAGGGTCGTAGTGACCCGTTGTCGTTATTAAACAACATGAATCCATACAGATTTTTGTCTGTTTTAACAGCAGTGTAACTTTTTCTTATATTAGATAAACAAACTTTAAATCAAACTTTTTACATGTCTTTAATTTCATTGGTAACAGGTTCTTTATTTTTATTTTAGCAAGCATTATGTAACGCACTTTTGTCTACATGGAATATAATAGTTTTTGAACTGGCCTTTTTTCAGTGTAAGGAATCACAGTACATTATTCACAGGAATTGCCTGCAATGATTGTCGGTTTCCAAATAAGTCCTCAAGGACACCAATGGGCGGACTAAGAGACACGTAATTGTAAACAGGCAAATGGACGCACAGGAACAGAGGAGTTGAGGGCCCTGCTCAATGAGCTTACATGCTAGAGGGAGTTGGGTATAGTGACACAAAGGGTATAAATAGTGGTAATGAAATAAGCTGCTAGAAAAGTATTCACTGGGAACTTAGTAGGTTATTTTTGACAGTTGCAGGAGAGGAGTCGTGGGGGTGAATGAAAATCTGCTAACAGTTTAAATGATATGCTTTCCTGAAGAAGTGTGTTTTCAAATATTTTTTGAAGGAGTGGAGACTGGGTGAAAGTCTAACAGAGAAGGAAAGGGAGTTCCACAGAAAAGGTGCAGCCCTGGAAAAGTCTTGGAGGCGAGCATCAGATGTGGGAGTATGGACAGAGGATAGACGTAGGTCTTCGGCAGAACGCAGGGGCCTCAACAGGACATTCTTGTGTATTAGTGAGGATAGGTTGGAGCAGCATTATGTAGGGACTTGTAAGCAAGCACCAGAATCTTAAATTGAGCCCTATATCTAACTGGAAGCCAATGTAGGAACTAACAGAGGGGGGAGATGTGGGTGGTGCGGGCGCACAGGAAAATTACGTTCATAGATTAATAGATTGCAGCGGTGTAATCTTGGAACATGTAAGACCACTGAGAAGGGGATTGCAGTAGTCAAGACGAGAAAGAACAATGGCATGGACCAGCACCTTAGCCTTGTCTGGTGTTAAATAGGGGCGGATGCGAGCTATGTACTGTTCCAACCAAATACAAGTAACATATGATACAAAACAGGTGGTAATGAATAACCTGAGCCCATCACAGTTTTTATTGACTATACAATATAAAGCAGCCCATTACATTAAATTGTGCACCTATTGTTATTCATCTAAGAAACTAAAACCTAGCAATATACAATATTTTTAAAATGTCCACATCTAAAAAAGACACAAAATGTATTTTTATGATATATAGTGTATAGATATAGGCAATCAGTTTCATTATTGGGCTAATGTAAATTGATACAAAATGTTTATTGGGGACATAAAGGGAAGAAGTGGACAGTTTTGCCATGTATTGGTGTGTGCCTTACCGCACCCTGACATAGTGCTTATTATCACTTTTGATTATGGTCTTAAGGTTGCAAGACTTGGAGTAAGTGAGTGTGCAGGATTATTGGTATAAATAAAAAGGTTTCTAATTTTGAGGATAACTCTGCCCAAAATCTGTGTTTTCTAAAAACAGTCTTTTATTAAGTATTTGGAGTAACCATTTAAGTACAACATGGCACTATATATATCAGGGATTGCAATCCCAAAACCCTTCTTCCATTTCACCCTTAACTAAGGTAATCAACAATGGGAGGTAGAGCGAGTTGGAGTTGTTTAATTTATTGTTGGGGTTGTGAATCCCTAATATATTTTTTTAGAATGCACTTTAGTTATGGCCTTGAGCGCCCATTTAAAAAAAAGAAATCTTCTTTGAAATTCTTTTTCTATAATACATTATCTCAGAACTGTTCCTTTCAATAAAAATGCAGTAGGCACGTTTAATGTATGATGTGTGTTAAATGACTTTGAGTAAGACAGCAAGAGATCCTCAGTCCATCATATATAACAGACTAATTGGATTGAAATAGCCTCTTCTTATTCTCTTTCTATTTCTTCTCTTAGTAACAATACAATAGTCATGCCATGGCCATGTACTTTTTCAAAGTTTTATGTCCTTCTTGACACAATGTAGAAAAAATATTTTATACTGACAAGAATAGCAAAGGCTGCAAATTAAGCACTTGTAATTTTGTTCACTACAAAAGAGTCAGTGGTTTACTTTTCATATTCCAGTTGAATGTTCACCTGGGGCTTTTATACGGAAAAAAAAAATGTAATCCACTGTTCAGATGTTTTCTTTGTATACATAGCTTTGCCACATCAATAGACCTGTGTCTTAGCCTGCCCTCTCCCACTGCTATTAAGAACTTCCCACACCAACGATTTGTTTTAAAGATGTCAGTATGACTGTCGAATGATTTTGTCTTTTAAAAATTTGCATGAAAAAAATAAATATATTAAAACATCAATTGAAGCACAAATCAAATATTTTCCACACATTCCTTTTTTTTTAACACATAATAGAACTCTGAACTGCAGTGCACCTAGCCAAATTAATAATCATGTTTCTAATTATTTATTTATTAAGACAGAGGACAAAGCCACCTGTCGAGCAAACATTTACATATGCAATTAGCAGGTTGGAGTCCGTTGATTAGTGGGTATGATTTCTGTAACTGCTTTGGCAAGAAAATTGTAGTCACTGTTTACTTCCCATTATATTAAGATTGGTAATAGTAGGGGTTGACAATAAATAAAAAGACTTAGCAATTGTTTTTGAATGGAGAGAAGAAAAAAAGGAAAATTCACCTAGTGCAGCATTTGTGGTTTTAAAATTATTTAGGGCAGATTTGCCAGTAATTATGGAATTCAACTGCCGCCATTCTACTTGATGCAATGCCACTGGTAGTAAAGCAGTAGCTTAAATGCGAAGAATATAATGCAAATAATATCAGCTTCTTTAGTTGATTTCCTAACATGTAAATCAAAGAATAGTATTCCAAAATTTACTACGATTTTTGTGCTTGTAAAAATTATGCCTACAGTTCTGATTTCCTTTTGTAAACACTGTACACTGTGGTATGAATCCACTAAATGATTAACTGCATGAGGTGAAAACTAAATTGCTAAATTCCCTCTAAAAAACCTGTAAGGTTTAATCTGAGATGAACTAACATTCCATCACTGTAAGAGTTAATGTGAGATTGACTAACATTCCATCACTGATAGGGTTCAATTTTATCACATGACAGGAGGCTTCCTATTTTGCATATCTCTCTTTACTAAACTCCACAGCAGTAAAGAAAGTAAACGTTTAACCAATCAAAATGCAATAGGGAGTAAGGTATTCCCACCAAATAGGCTCCTCCTCCTCTTTCTTTACTGCTCCATCGCAGACAGGTCAGAGTTTTGGGCTCTTCCTTTACCTTTATATGTCATTATACTATTTATGTTTTATTACACTTATTGAACCTCCTTTATATGTTTTTATACTATTTATACTTTATTACCCCCCTTTTTTACTTATTGTCAGTAGTATACCTGTAGTATATTTATTTTCTTGTTTATGGTTTTGGACTCCCTTACTTTCTTCTGGGCAAACCTTTCCTGCCCCATTTACTCTCCCGCCCATGGACGGACACGGCCGGGCCCGTCCCCCGGCGGCTATCCATCGTTGCCCGCCCTCCCCCCCCCTCCCCAGTCCCGTCCGCGGTATCTATTCCCTTCCTTGCCACCCGTGCGGCTCGCCGTCACCTTCCCTCACAAGTCCGGCGGCCATTTGCAATCTCGCATCTCGCGAGATTGTGGACGCCATTTTGGATTCCTTCACAGTGCCGCGAGGGACACTCAGTTTTCAGTTAGTGCTTGCTCGGTTAGCTAGCACCTTCAGGGAATCCTTTAGTTTTTTCTTGCCTTACCTACATTCTGAGGTCAGTCATTAATTCTTTGTTACTGTACTGAGGCATCTCCTGTGCCTGCTTGGGGTGCTGCCCCACATATTTGCTGCTTATTTGGAGGTCGCCCTGTGGCTACCTCTGTCTCTCTGGGTGAAGCCCAGCAATATAAAAAAATCCCAATATTGTGGTGATTTGCTATGTCTGAGCATTTTTTATCTAAAACTTTTCTCAGTGCCTATTATATACACCCTGCTGGGGTTTTATTATCCTCCCTCCGCACTGTAATTGGATTACTCCTGGCATTCTAAGATCCTAGGGTCTTTATATACAATACACCACAAACCCTGCTGGGGTTCTTATTATTATCACATTACCACAATTATATTATGAATTATTGTGACTTCATCTGCTTGTACACCACTGTACCCTGCTGGGGTCAGCATAGTGTTACTTACAGTAAGACGTACAGCTACACTGACCTCTATTCCTATAACTATATTTTACGCCCTGTGCCACATACATTAAAATGGAAGCCTCTCAAAATTCGGTGGACTTCCAGAATATGATTAACGAGGCGATAGCAGCCTCAATGGAGAAAGCCCTCTCCAAAATGATGGCCTCTAATACAGAAAAGAGCATACCATCAAAAACCCACCAATCCCGACATGATTCAGACTCAGACGATTCTGAGCCACATAAGAGCCAAGAACCCTCCATTGGCAAACGGCACTGGAAAGGGGAAAAGGGTCTACAGAACCCGTCTAAGGGTAAAGCCCCGGCTAAAAGATGTAAGCCCTCTTCAGTCACTGCTCTGACTCCGCTACCTGACTACTCCTCTGAGGAGGAAGACACGCAGTCCAAGTCCCTGGCCATTCTAGACGAGTGGCAAGCTGACGAGTCGGACGAGCAAGACGACACATGGGATACCGACTCAGAGTCCCAACCCGGGCTATTACCTCACACTCTATTGGGTGACTCCCAAGCACAGGACGCTACGGATAATCCACAGGAGGACGAAGACGCCATCTTCGACCCTTCAGGTCAGAGATTATTCAATCCAAGAAACCTACGACACCCTCGCTCAGGGGACTGGACACCCCCAGACCACCTGGCAAAATTTATGCATCTCTGGCTTAGGAAATCCATGGATAAGACAGTTTGCAACAGACTGCGTTCCGAGTGTCCTAGGCCCTCTCTACCAGACCACGTAGCGGAGACACCAGAGTTCGACCAGGTGATGACCACCTTTATGTCCCGTGGGGGCCGAGACCCACGCAAAGGCGTGGAGAAAGGATTCAGAGCAGTCCAGGACAAACTAGTGGATTCAGTGGGACCACTTTCCAGGATAATGTACCTGGCCGATGATGCTCTCACTAAAGCAGACCAATTTGACTCAACCATGGTCCGGGAATGGGCTCACGATGTACGGGAGTGGGCACAAAGATGCTTTTGCTTTGAGGGTAATACTAATGCCGCTCTCTCATCCGAACGGCGCAAAGCAGCTTTACTCCGCATTGACGGAAAGTTGGTGGAATTGGGCACCAAGGAGCTGGGTCCGTTGGCACAGGGCAAACTTTTTGGAGACCCTTTCCTCAAAGACAAATATGTAAATATATTTACTTCGCTAAACAAAGCTCAATCTTCCATGAGGAGAGTCTTTAGACATAACCCCTCCAGGGGTGTTTTTGGAAGGGCTGGCCGCCAAAGGGGCTGTGCTGCCAGCCGATTTTGGCCTTCAGGCCCCCACAATGCGAGACCCCAACCTTTCTACCCCGAAGTGCGATATCGACAACAGTTCTCTTACACCAGAGGAGCAGACAGAGGACGGGGACCACGTACCCGAGGCAGAGCACGCTTCTCCACAGGTAAGCAATCAGCTAACCCATTGCCTTCCCTCTCGCATTGCAGGTCGCATCTCCCTTTTCTTTCAGGAATGGCAGGGCATCTCCACAGACAGCTGGATCCGACAAACGGTGCAGGGCTACATCATCGACTTTGCAGCCTATCCGCGGCAAACGTTCACTCCATACCCTACCAGATGCTCAACAGAAGACACCGAGCTCATTCACAAAGAGCTGCTAGAACTACGTGCGAAAGGCGCAATCGAACCTGCCCCCGAATCACAAGGCTTCTTCAGCAACATTTTCCTGGTGAAGAAGAAAACAGGGGACTTACGCCCGGTCATAAACTTAAAAAGTCTCAACGAATACGTTACGTACAGACATTTAAAAATGGAAGGCATTCACCTCCTGAGAGACCTGTTGCAAGACAAAGATTGGTTCACAAGACTGGACCTAAAGGACGCATACTTTTCAGTACCTGTCCACCAGTCCTGCCGACAGTTCCTACGTTTCCACTGGCAAGGCCAACCTTGGCAATTCACATGCCTCCCCTTCGGCCTCAGTTCGGCTCCCTGGTGCTTCGCACACCTTCGAGCTCAAGGCATCCGGTGCATCATCTATCTGGACGACCTCCTGCTGTTCTGCTCCGAAAAGTCCAGGCTGATACAGCACACGAGCTATGCCACAGAATTGCTAGCATCCCTGGGATTTGTAGTGAATTTCAACAAATCGGCCATGACACCATCTCAAACAGTACAATTCCTAGGATTCGAGATAGACTCCACCACAAGCACCCTGCGGCTACCGGCAGCAAAGATCTCGAACATTCGCAAAGAGCTGCGCAAGACCATTCGCGCCCACACCATTCCACTCCGCACTCTCGCTCGAATAGTGGGACTCCTCTCAGCTTCTATACAAGCTATATTCCCAGCATCTTTCCTCAGGCAAACCCCATCTTACGACCAACCGATTCCAATAACGAAGGAAGTCAGAGACGAACTCGGCTGGTGGCTATACAGCATGGAAGCGTGGAACGGTCGGGCCATCTTCGGGAGCAAGCCCGACATAGTCTTGGAATCAGACGCCAGCCTCTGGGGATGGGGCGCCACAAGCAACGGTACATCAACAGGCGGTGCCTGGAACTCCCGGGACCTCAACATGCATATAAACTGCCTAGAACTCCTGGCAGGGTCCTTTGCCATCCGCAGCCTCGCCAAAGAAAAGACGGACTGCTGCATCCTTCTGCGGATGGACAACATTTCGGCGGTTCGCTACATCATCCGCCTTGGCGGGGCAAGATCGCGCATCCTGTCAGAAATTACAAAGGAGATTTTCGACTTCTGCTTACCCCGCAACATCTCCCTCACAGCGGAGTATCTCCCGGGGGATACCAACCTCACAGCGGACTGGTTCTCACGCCACTGGAGGGACGTCAGCGATTGGAAACTGGATCCCCAAATTTTCCAAGGTCTACAACATCATCGAGGTCCATTTCACCTGGATCTCTTCGCGTCTCACAACAACAGGCAAACACAGACATATTTCAGTTGGCTCCCGGATCCGGAGAGCAAAGCAACAGATGCATCCCTTCAACCATGGCCGACCACGGGGGCATACGCTTTTCCCCCATTCGCCATGATAGCAAGGACCATACATTACCTGAGACGACAACGAATATCCCTTCTTCTCATCACACCCCTATGGACAGGACAACCATGGTTTCCAGACCTCTTAGCCCTATCTTACCAGGACCCCCTCCTGCTACCTTCACACCACTATACACTCAGAGATCCGAAAGGGAGCCCTCACCCATTGATCCTGTCCAACCGACTCCACCTGGTGGCTTGGACTCTTTCCGGGGTGCCTGGCAAGTCGGCGAACTATCGCAGGCTGCTAAGGACCTCCTATGGGACTCATGGGCTCCAAAAACCAGAAGATCATACCTATCCGCTTGGAATTCCTGGTCCGATTGGTGCTTGAAACGGAACCTCGATCCATTTACGGCCACTATTCCTTCCATCTTAAACTATCTAACCCATCTATTCTCCACAGGACGATCGTACAGATCAATCCATGTGGTCCGTTCCGCTATCTCAGCGGCCCACGTCCCTAGCGCTGGGATCCCAGTGGGGAAAGACCCGCTGATATGTCGACTTCTCAGGGGCATCCGCCTTCAATGGCCCCCTGAACCGAAATATTCACGACTCTGGGATGTCGAAATAGTCCTGCGCTTCCTGAGGGAATGGCCGACCAACGATAGACTCTCTCTCCGACAACTCTCAGCAAAACTAACGATTCTGTTCTGCCTGGTGTCCTTCCGCAGAGTATCGGACGTCCGGGCATTTGACGTTGATGCATTCTCGGTCTCCCCGGAGGGAGTCACATTCCACATATCTCGTCACACGAAATCCGACTCTTCAACAGTTTTCTACCCCTTCTTCAACTCCGATCCACAACTATGTGTAGTAGCCACTCTACGACGCTACGTGGAAGTTACACTCCCAATCAGGACTCCACCTTCGGGTCAACTCCTCGTGTCATATGTTCGACCACACGTCCCCATCACTACTACTACACTCGCAAGATGGGTCCGCTGGATACTTTCACTAGCAGGTGTGGATGCTTCCTTCGGAGCCCACTCGGTACGAGGAGCTGCAGCATCCTCAGCCTTCGCAGCAGGGGCCTCACTAACGGACATCCTACGTTACGCAGACTGGTCGAGAGAATCCACGTTTCGCACCTTTTACTTTCGTCCGAACTCTAACGCAGCCATGTCACTCCTACTTCAAAGTTAAAAATGCAAAATAGGAAGCCTCCTGTCATGTGATAAAAGATTATGCTAGCGTTAGTGTATTTATAATCTTAATTTTAATAATGACAGGAGGCGAGTATTTTCCCTCCCTTCCCACCCGGGAAGAGGGAAACGTGTTCATCCTTACATTATGACGTTTCTTCCTCATCCTTATCTCACATCTGTCTCTTCACTACCTCTCCATGGGTTAGGGACAGTATCTGTGTTAATTTTGCCTCTATGTGCACATATGTTGCTAGTATTACTGCGGGGTCACGATAATTGTTACAACCAGTAAGAGGCCGGAGTCTAATCCTTCTCACACTCTCATTTCAGTTTAACTTCATCAGCTTCTGGAGTTTCAGATGTTACCTTGGCATACTACCCAGCCGACTACGCTCCAGAAGGACCGCCTAATATCGGACATTCACCTTTGACCGTGTTTACAGTTTGATCGTTATACCACTGGATCTTCCAACGTTATACCTTCCAGATGTCATTGGAGGACTTTTTTCTCTATGTTCCGTTATTCTAAATTTTCTCTGTTATGATGTCGCTTATGAAAGAGGAGGAGGAGCCTATTTGGTGGGAATACCTTACTCCCTATTGCATTTTGATTGGTTAAACGTTTACTTTCTTTACTGCTGTGGAGTTTAGTAAAGAGAGATATGCAAAATACTCACCTCCTGTCATTATTAAAATTAAGATTATAAGTACACTAACGCTAGCATAATCTTCAATTCTGCTTGGCTGAATCTTAAAACTAACAAGCCATGTACATTGCAAGGTCATCACATACATAGTTTTGCACCTGACCATGCCAGAACATCACATATGTCGTCTTGGTACATGACCATCTTTGTCCTCTTCAATTCTAAGAAGTCACTACCCCTCCACCCGCCTATTCTAAGAAGACCCAACCTAGAAATGCCCCTCTAGATACGTTTTATATCTATGATTTCTTATGTGCTTTCACCAATGTTGTGAGCATGAGGCTGACATGCATTTCTACATCGCATATTCACTTTCTGTTGGTTCATACACCAAGACAGCTCTCTTTCACGAGGCATAATTAATGTATTAATTTATTGATTATTATTGTTTTTATTGCTGTGTGTGGCATCCACCTAGACACACCTTCTTTGTATAAAACCTTTGTTCCACCATTAAACAGGCGGAGTAAGCTCAGAGCGACATTTTGTGTCAGTGATTTTATTCCATAGCCATGTTTTAATTGGTGGTGTTCCTTCCTGGGCAGAAAAATAAGTCCATGTCAAGGCTGAAGTTTTAGAGTGATTGATCACTTTATGGGAAGGTTTCCAACTTTTATAACAATAACCAGATTGTGACTCTAGCTAATTTGGGCCTACATTTTGCAATTTCAAAGTGTAAATTCAGGAATTCAAAGTGTATTGAAATTAAACATTTAAATGTAGGGCAAACTTGTCCAAATACAAAAAAGCAAACTTCAAATCAACTAGTCTATACTTTGGCCTATAATTTTATTTCCACTTGGGATTCACTTTGTATTCATGACAATTAACAATTCAGTGAATACTCATGGCAGTGAATTTAAAGATTTTAACTCTATTGCAGTATAATATAGATTTTAATTGATTATGTAATGCTATTTATAACATTATCTTTAGAACATGGAAGGATAACCTTTGACACTACTCGACTACCACATTACTATGAAAACAATCAGTTTAGTTATCTACACATTCAGAATACACTGATTGCAACTAATCTAGCACAAAACACACAGACTATTACATAATACACAGACTAACTCTCACACCAGATAGTATTCAGATTGATTGAGATATATATATATATATATATATAATGCACACATACCTCCCAACATTCCAAATGAACAAAGAGGGGCTTTAATATTAGAGGTGAGGGACATGATTAAGGACAGGCTGTTCTGAGACATTTTAGGTGACTTACTAATAACAACTGATGCAACAACATTGTAGTTTAGAACAATAACAAAGTATATAATTTACACAGATTGATTTCTAGACACACTTATTGTAATTTATCTTTTAATCTGTTGTCTGTTTGCTTTACCTCCTTTAGATGCCATCTATAAACCTGCCTTAAGATGGTGAATACCACCTCCCCCCACTTCCCATGCCCGTACTGCCATGCCAATTCTTAACTTTCCCGGCTGATATTCTATGTGTGGCTATCTGCACCAAATGACTGCAAAGGTCATAATAAACACACAAGATATATTTGTCAAAATTATACCGTTTTTACTTTTTCTTACTTCTGGTATTTATGACAGGACTGTTACATTTTTTTATTGGGCTTCTTCTTATATTACCAAAAGCTATTTTTTTCCTTCCTACCTTTATTTACAAGGTCTGTGTAAGGTTACATCATGTAAGTGCCCTTTATAATGCGATTACACAGTTGATTTATTGAATGTGCTATCCTGTATCAGGAGGCAGTGAACCTGTACAGGTCATGTTGCAAATTTCTATCCTCTACGTGGGGATGCTCTGTTGCTTAATTTATTGTTTATAATTTACTCCACTTATGCATTATCCTGTTTGATGAAATTATTACAAGGACATATACACCATATTTTACCGTAGAACTATATGTGACATTGCCCTTGAAAAGACGGATAATTATATCCTCAACTGATACTCGATTATCTAACCTAGGACAGTAAATGATAGACCACCATGAACTGATGATAAAGATATTTCTCACCACTATTACAGCAGAAATTAGATGCACAATTACTAGCAGATAGGAATATACATCATTGTCACCTAGTCAGGATGAAGGGATGTAATCATGTCCGTTAAACTAATTATTGCAGTGCAGTTTGCTATAATGAAATTAAATTGATACACTGCTGCTAGAGTACACACGCACTCACATACCCTCACACACACACACATATGCATACACACACGCACAAACTAACACACACACACACAGATATAAACTCACACACACAAACATACGCATACACACATATACACTCACACACGTATTTGTAGATAATATTGTACTGTACATTATTTTGTACGTCTTAATTTTGATGGGTCTCTCGATTATACTCACAGAATGCAATATTTAAAAATCAGTTGCTATCAATTTCTTTGTCTTCATCCCTCAGTTCAGTGGCATTAATGTAAACCTGGATCTTAACTCCCAATCTTCTTCATAGTGCTACCCTTGCCTTATTATTTTATGATGGCTATTGATTAACTCACATTCCATGATCGTGTGACAGCATAGGTGTGTGTGTTCCTTTTGGTTCATTTATATATATAACATTTTACATGTGACTACACTCCATTATTAAAATGGCCCAAAGAACGTTGTGAAAAATACAATGTTTTTATCTAAGCCTGAATAACAGTCAATGCATAGGAACATCATTTAAAGGAACACTCACTGCCCACACTCCCCAAAAAATAAAACAAACGTTGTAGTAGATATACCCCAATAAAAACATGCATGCTTTTACATTTTCATTGTGAGTATATATATATATATATATATATATATATATAAGCAGCTTGCAAAATCTGTAGATCTCTTGCCTGAAGTCTTTGCAAGACCACCCCATCTTCTAACACCGCTCAGATATTCTGTGGCTGACCAATCACAGACTTCCCAATGTAGTTCAATGAGATGTCTTTGGAAAGCAGGTAAGTGACAGCCGGGGGAGGTATAAATAGATTAATTTATATATGTGCCAATTTCTATTGAAATCTGAAAAAAAAGAGGACACACTTTTCACACATAAAGCACTTCAGCTAAAATGCTTTAATAATCTGGAGTGTCCCTTTAATACATTTCCTGTCTCAGAGGGCAGATCTGTTTATGGAGTTTTTGCTCATAATACTAGATTTGAGCATTGCCTCTTCCCTTTCCCTCCTCATTTGAAGTTCACCAATCCACCTGTTCTATGCCATCTCTGTGTGCATTGCTGTTATAAACCTCCTCCTGACTCTTCTTGAGAAAACATCTGAATTTTTGGACTGATATGTAACTTAAATACACAAAAATAAGTCCTGCGCTCAAACTCCCACTACTACTGAGTGGTAGCAATGACCATAGCACTAATTAACCCCAATACATACAGTAAAAAAAAAAACAAAGAAAAAGGTTACCTGCACACTAGCATATTTAAATGAATGGAGGTTATTTAGTAACTCCAATGGCCATTAGATGTAAGTCAACCTGCCACGTCAAGGCAAACCTCTTAGGTGGGTTCTATACTACACTACACTAGTGTGCAGGTAACTTTTTTCTTTGGTATTTACTGTATGTATTGGGGCTGATATGTGCTATGGTCGTTGCTGCCACCTCTGGGCTTTGTTGTGAATGGAAAAAAGTCAGTGCTGGTTCTTGCTCAGTCAGTCAGTTTTCTAGGGTTCGAGATAGATGCTGTGCATTCCATCCTGAAGCTGCCAGAGTCCAAGACTGTTCATATAAAAAAGTAAATCAGATGTCCTTGGTCTCCTGTCATCTTCTATACAAGCAATCTTTCCAGGCCCTGGAATGACTCAAGGCAGAATATCTTTGTCAGTCCACGTCTTACTACCAACCGATTTCTCTGGCATTGGACATTTGCAACAACTGTCACTGGTGGTTGCTTCACATGGAAGTGTGCAACCACTAAGCAAACTTTGGATGCCAACCAGGCAATGTATGACAAGGAGTTATATGTCAACCAAATCCCACCTGGATTGTCCTCCACCTGTGGCACTCTATCCCCAAAGGCTGGCGTCCGATTCCAACAAAATCTAGGTGGTGTCAGAAGATTGTTCACCTGTTTCATGCCTCCATGTGATTCATCAGATACGCCTTGTTTGGGTCTCTGTGGTACTTCTCAGTCTGTCCTTGAGGCATCAGCTGTGGTTCCTGGACTTTCTCAGCCTATCTGTTGCCAATCTGCTTCTGCTCCCATAATTTTCTCTTTTGTTCAGGGATCCGGCAAGGAATCCTCATGATTTGCAAGAGCGGCTCTCCTTGGTGGCTGGGCAGATTTCACAACTCTTTCAGGACCTCCTTTGGAACTCGTGGCCTCCTGGCAACAGATGCAAGTGTCGGTGCTTGGAAGAAATGGTGTTTGGCAAGGCACCTTTAAGCTCCTGTTGATTTGATTTCAATTTTTTTGCTCTCTTTCCAATAGAATTAACAGAACTATTTATAAACCATACATTTTTTCAGTAATTCACTTGGGAAATAAACATTGTAGGCCAAAATGATGAACCAAAAATATAGCTGAGAGACTTTTTCCAATGCAATATTTTTTCTTAAAACTCAGTGTACCCTATTAAATTCCCAAAAGCTAAAGGTTTAGTGAATTACCCTGTTGACACAAAAAATACAAGTATGACTATTGCTTGCTTTATCTATTGATTTATTTTTTACATTTAGCAAATATTGGTTTGCTTATGATGGCCAAGGAGGAATGGCCTTCCCACTTATTAAAGCTGTATACAGCGCTAATATTATTTTCCATATTCATAAATTTCAGATTTCAGATTCGAGAAACGAACCTTGGTATCAGATAGAATGAATTAGAACAAAAGAGAAAGATTTGGGATGACAATACTAACTACAAGGCCCATTTAATTCAATCTAATTCAATTATTGTATCCCAGCTTATTGAAGAATGGCAACGAATCAAAAAATGTCTTAAGATATCCAAAAAAGTTGTTGAAGGAGCGAATATTTGGGTCTTGGAAAGAGTCATCCCTGATCTAAATCTCGCTACATGGAGAGCTCATAAAAAAATGTATATTAAAGATCTTCTTCAAAATACTAGGTTGCTATCATTCGATAACCTCAAGTTAAAAATTGAGATTCCGGATAGAGAAATCTTCTCTTACTTAAGAGTAAGAGGATTTCTAACTGAGTCCTTATTGAGAAATGAAGGGGACAATAATAATTTGTTATACAAAATTTTTGACAAAAATGAAACTAAATCAATATGCTCCATTGCAATGGATCTAATAAGACAAATGCCTTCAGCTAAAAAGCAATGGGAAAAAGATCTTAATGACAAATTATCTGACAAGATATGGTGTTCCCCTATGAAACTACTTAGAAAACACATACATTGTTTAAATCTAAACAAAACTTTTTTTAAAGTTTTGCACAGATGGTACCTAGTTCCAACAAGGATGACTAAAATATCTCTGTCTAATTCCCCCCCTGTGTTGGAGATGTCTAACTCAGGAGGGAAATATGTTGCATATCTGGTGGGGTTGCTCACGAATATGTCCTTTATGGGAATCAATTTATCTTTTTTTGTAACTTTTAAATATTAATGTTAAAAAATGTCCAGAAGCAGGTCTACTCCATCTCAATTGGGGCAGACTTCCAAGAGATCAATTAATATTGACTATCCACTCCTTTATAGCGGCGAAAATACTAATCACAAAAAATTGGAAACAAATAATGCCAGATATTAAACAGTTTATAGCTCAACTGGTATTTCAGCTTGAAATGGAGAGAGAAGTTGCATACTCAAATAATAACTGTAAATACATATATCATTTGGATAAGTGGCTAAAAAAGATTAAAGATATAGCCTAATAAATATGTATCCTCCCTAGCTTATCAGATAACATAAGTTTCTCTCAAACTCTTTTTCTTTTTCTATATACAAAGATACCATCCAACAACTGATGAATGTTTGTTATGTACGTTAAGTAAGTCTAGTAAGTCATGTTACGTGTTAATTAAATATTCTTTTATATTAATGTTAACTAAAGTAATTTCATGTATATATGAATGTAAAATTATTTCAATAAAGAGAAATTAAATATAAAATCTTTGTTAATGGTAGTCCTTAGAATGAGAGTCAGTCAGTTGAGTCGTGTTTCATATCATTATATCAAACGTGATCATGTACCGAATAGTGTAATTCAAGATGTCCTGTATGTGTATGTTTGCAATAGAGATGTTGCATGTATTGAAAACAAGTTGACATTACCTGATATCCGGCATAGAGGTTACAGATTAAATTACTAGATCAACCATTTTCCCCTTCAGATGACAGCAACCAGCTTTCATTCTAACATTCGATAAAATCTGTACAGAAAATAACTTCTAAATCTCTTCCACTTATTAACACGTATTAATGAATTCTGTTAACCTGATAGCTTTTGCAGTTTTTCAATTGCCGTTACTAATACAAATTATAAAACACTCAAATCATGTGGAATGGTTAATGGACATTAGGAAATGACTGCACATATTTCATGTATCTTCTTAAGTGGGCAACCTCCTGGGTCTTTAATTTTTAATGGACCAAAGCTCACCTACTCTAAATGTGCAGTATTGATCTTGGGAACAACCTTCGTTACAAATGCATACATTATAGTGTATGCTATTAGAAATTAAAAAGCTCTCTGCAATTTTACCTGCAGTAAAATTAATTTTTTTGGAAAATTGCAAAGAAAAATCTATAAACAAAAATGTCTTTATTCATTAAACTAGTACTTGTGTAAAATTTACAAAATAAACTTTTTTGCCAAAATAATTCATCTAGCTAACATTTGCATTTCCTGCGTAAAATACCAGTTTAATGTAATACTGTTAGAATGTTACATAGCACATACATTTACATCATTCTTTCCAGATCCGTAACTGCACCCTGATGTCTCTCAGCAAAAAGGCATATAATTATTACCAAAATGGATAACATACTTTCCTGGATCCCAGGCTGCAACCGGGCCTAAAGTTGGCCAATCCTCACAATGTGATTTGTTGTGGGCCGAAACGTTGTTTCGATTTTGCTCCAATAAATCTGCCCACTGGATTGAACTTGAGTACCAGGATCACCATTACTTTTTTGCAAATCTCAGCAAAAGCAAACATTTCCAAAATTGTGCAATATAATCTACAAGCAATTAAGTGAGTTCAATTATTTCAAGACAGAAACTCCATATTGTTTTTACCTATCTTCCTTATTGTACTTTTGTAACTATTACTATTGTATGCCTCATGACTGTTAATTTCTGTGTAGTTTGTAACTATCACTTTCGTATTGTGTAACAATATGCATTGTTAATTTCTTAAAGTAACAATATGCATTGTTAATTTTTAGGAATATAGAATGTATTCACTGAAATGCTCCAGTCTCACACCAAATGCTATTCATTCCACCACCCTTCCCTTTTTTACCTACTGCGGTTCCCTCAATTCCTACAGAACGTTTGTGGATTCTCAACCTCCTTTGCATTCCTTATTTCTCCAAATCCAGACTTGTGCACTTATTTCCCTCTGCAAAAGCAAAGATTTCCAAAATTTTCCAGTACGTGTAAATTCTGTACTTTAGATTAAGATGGCGATTAGTCAAGGTAACAAACCTACTTTAGGATTTGTCCACCATACATGCAAATTTGTGTGTAAGTATCTTTCTAGAGAGAAAAATTAAAGGGCAACTATTGTGTTACTTTTAATGTTGGGACAACCTAAAATCTAACCATAGACAGCTTCATATCTTATGTTATCTTATGATTTCCAATTAGCCTCTTCATTGCACTGGTTTTTACTTGGCTTGTACGTGTACGAATACCCCGTGTATTGTATGGGGTATTTGTATTTGTGTATTTCTGGAATCCTGACTTTGGCTTCATTTTAGATTAAACTTAACCATCTCTGTGCATTCTGCTATTTTGATAAGCTACAGTATGTATTCAAACTGTATATATCTACTCCTTTATATTTTTTTACTCTATGTTGCAAGACTTGATCAAGAGGGAGAGAGAGTATTCACTGTGTCTGAATGCTCCTCAAGTTCCATATAAGTATACATTTGGTGTATTAATCTTCAGTTCTTTTTCTCATTTCTAAAAATGAAAGGCATATTTAAACATCTTTCAAGACTGCATCATCCAGTATCTATAGGGTTGATAGTTAATGCTTTACATTTCTCTTTTTTTTTCTACTGCTTTAGCTGATATTAGAATAAAATGTTATAAGAAATGGCATTGGTGCTTTGCCAGTCATATATGGATTTATGCAGACTAACTGTCCTCATGCTCAACAATATAATTTTGTTTTTTATTGTCTGTGTTTATTATTAACCCCTTAAGGACACAACTTCAGGAATAAAAGGGAATCATTACTGAATATTTCCATCATGTGTCCATAAGGGGTTAAGCCAGTCGACTGGTCCTAAGTCCTGAGGACCATTTCCTTTTTTTAGCTCAGCTCACTTGATGGAGGGATGACCAAATCAGATGTCCATGCTCCCTCCATTTGTTGGAACTTATAAAGATGGAGAAGCACCCATATTTGATTTTTTTAATTTACTTACTTTGCCAGAGGGTCTATTATTGTTTTCAAGCATCTGTAAAAACAATTGTCCTCTGTTTTATTTATTTTTCTAATATTCAATTTACCTGCATATCTTATATTAATCTGAAGTTGATTAAACATTTTTTTCTTAAACATTTCCTTTCGGTATGCAAATACACATGTCTTAAATGTATGTTAAGTGCTTCAATCCTCTCTTTTGTGTGTATGAATGGCCTCTTCTGCCTTTTTGTCTTTGAAGGGCTCTTAAATGAATTCATCCTGCTCTTAACATGTTACATTCTGGCTCCTGTATGAAAGTGAACAGTGATTTCGAGAATTCTAGGTGGATGTTTCTAATTTACATTCAGTTGTCTCATTCTCTTGGTAGTGGCCACAATGCTTTTCTCTAATTACTTAATCGTGCCCTTTTATCAAGCCATCCATTGCATCTGTTCAAACTTTTAAAGTGGTTCATTATTTCTTGAAAAAGAACAATAAAATAATATGAAAGAACAAGTCCTTTCAAAATATCAAAATTAACTAGTGCCATCTAGTGGACAACTTCTTAATGCACTCTCGTGTTTTAATGCAATTTGGATCTTACCATTCAACATTTTGATATTAAAATATTTAAAAAAAAATTCAGTTCTAAACTGAAATTAAGCAGAGTAATATTTTTATATTGAACAAAAGTATTAAGGTAAGACATCTAAGGTGGGATCTGGTTTAAATCCTGAGCTTTATTATAATATCATAAAAACACAAAATAAAATATAATGCATTTTAAGCTGTAACAAAGAAATGGAAACAAAAAGTGATTTCAGTGATCCTTTTTTATACTTGATTGACTAATGTATATGCTTTATATGTAATGTTTTATGAAATAGCACACTTTAATGAACTCTATGTAATGTTCCTTCGATGTCTCTAGCCTATCTAAATATTCACAAGACAGAATGGAAAAGGCAACAAAATAAACTTCCAGTAAAAAAATGTCCATAACTTGAAGACATTAAGCTTAAATGTTGCTTTTTAATGTTATGAGACAATAAAGGTGAAAGTGTTTTTGCTAAGTATGTACAGTCTGCTACATCTTGTGTAAGCCTTTGCCTTAGGAGTACCATGCAGTTGTTAAAATTCCTTTTTAGAGGCAGCATGCTTTTTAAGCTTTATTGTCAATTTTTTTTTGCTTTTTTCACGCTCTTGCCAATATTGTCTTCTTAATATTCTCAGGGAAACAATTAAAGTCCCGAGACAAGTCACTGGATAAGATTCCTTGTGTCACAACTAACAATTATCATAAGACAAAGTCTAAGCTCTATTGAGAACTTCGAGCATCAAACACTCCTTGAGATATATCTTGGTGGTCATGCCGCCAGTGCCTCCAGTTGCACCTGGAGTTGGCAGACCCTCACCTTTATCTAGGTTTTACTGTAAATTTACAAATAATGGCATCTTTGAAACAGCTACATGATCAATCATTCATTCCAAGCACCGCAGGGAATTCCAGCACCTCACGGATGAACTGAGACAAAGAGGGATACGCTACAGATGGGGATTCCCTGTAAAAGTACTTTTTAATATGGACGGTCGAAATTTCATGATTACCACTCCTGAAGAACGGTTGGAATTCGTTAACACTACTAATAGACGACAGACTCAGCCTCGTAGTCTTTCACCGTCAACCCCACACCATGCTCATAAGAGAAGCAAGGAAGACAACACTTGAGCCCACTCACGTTTTTTTTTTCTTTTTCTTCATTGTGTTTATAAACTCCAACGAGATTTGATTCATGGCTGCAACAAAATTGTTATAGGACCTGGTTTACAAGCTGTCAGATTTTCTTTTTATAATGTATTGGATGTACTTCTTCTATTGTTCGAGTATTTGTATTACTATTTCTAATTTCTCACTTTTTGTATTTTTACACTACGCTTAATTAGTTGCATGACTTTATGACAACTTTGTTTCTTCATAATGCTATTGATTTTTTTTTCTCTTCTCTTAACCCTGGGATAAGTTAAGACGATAGCGGTCTATCTTGTGGATTTTCTCAGTTTCACGGCAGTCTGCAAGAATTCTTTTCTGATGTTTTTGATACAGTTTTCTTTCAGACTTTATTCTGTAATTGCATAAGATAATTTTTCTTTCTGTTTGACCTGCCCTAAAAATTATCTAGCTTAGTAGAGATCCCAGGACTGAAAGGTCTTCTTTTCTTTTGATTATTTTTCTTTATCAGATTGTTGTATTCTAGTTTTTTTCTCAAAGCTTACATCGGTCCCTTAGTCCCAGATAGTCTTTCCTCCCCCCAACATGTGCCTAATACCCTGAGATGGAGACATTTTTTTTATTCTCCCTCATGGCCCTTTTTTTCATTAACGTTCACAATTTACCCCTGATAGGGGTTCTTTCCAAAGTTTTTTTACCCCTGTTTTTTATTGGTTTTTTTTAGGCCCATCCATTCTCCCGCAAATTTTGGTTTTCAAAGAAAAATCTATAAACAAAAATGAGTTTATTCATTTAGTAATGTGATTTACATAGTACATGACTCAAATGTTTTAGCAAAGTTAACTTTGTCTCAACAAATTAAATTTCTGTCACGATTGTTGGATTTTTTAACACCTCTCTTGTGGAGCAGAACTTCGGGCCCTCGCATTATAGTTAGAGATGTCGCGAACTGTCCGCCGAACTGTTCGCGAACTGTCCGCTGGCGAACAACAGCGTGTTCGCGTTGGGCGAACATATCCGATTTCCGCTCCGCCCCCTATACGTCATCATTGAGTAAACTTTGACCCGGAACCTCACAGCCAGCAGACACATTCCACCCAATCAGCAGCAGACCCTCCCTCCCAGGAAGTGTCTGCTGACTGTGAGGTTCCGGGTCAAAGTTTACTCAATGATGACGTATAGGGGGCGGACCGGGAATCGGATATGTTCTCCCAACGCGAACACGCTATTGTTCGCTGGCGGACAGTTCGCGAACAGTTCGGCGGACAGTTCGCGAAATCTCTAATTATAGTCATTTTGCTTTCATTAGCAATGCTCTCTGAATTAAAATATGGTTCTTAAATTTTTATCATTTAATGTGAGGGGCCTGAACACCATCCACAAGAGACGATTACTGTTTAAAGAAGTCAAATCCATCAAATCGGATATCATATGTGTCCAGGAGACACATTTAAAAGAAGGAAAGGACTATAACTTCATGTCACGACTATTTCCTTCCCAACACCACTGTACTTATAAAGTCAAATCTAGGGGCACTTCTATTTTATTTAGCAGGAATGTGGCCTGTTCTACTGAAAAGGTTCTGAAGGACAATGATGGGAGATACCTAATTTGGATTGGTAAAGTTAACAATGTCATATACACGATAGTCAATATGTACTTTCCTAATACCGGTCAATTAACCTTTTTTAGAAGAATGATGGATTTGATGAATGAGAATCTGCAAGGAACTTTGGTTATGTGTGGCGACACAAATTTTATTATGGATGGTGATTTAGATATTGCAAGGAAAAACTTACTACAATCTTATAGGAGAGACAGCGAAAGACTAGCGGAAAAGTGTTCAAAATTTATGATTGAATGTGGACTGTATGACCCTTGGAGATTGATGCACGAGAATGAAAGAGACTTTACTTTTTACTCTAAAATTATGTACTCCAGGCTGGACAGATTCTTGTTCTTATCCCGCGCATCTCAAAATCGGAGATCTTAGTTATCAACTGGTCCGACCATGCTCCAACTATTTTACATTTGGAGGAAATAATTTCCTCTTCTCCTAACAGACGTTGGATATTGAGCGATTATTTACTTAATGATATTGAAAATAAGTCATCAACAGAAAATATTTTAAATAATTACTTTTTAGACAATGCTTCTTCTGAGGTTCCTGGCGATGTGACTTGGAATGCGCATAAGGCTGTATTGCGAGGTCATTTCATTTCTAGAGCGTCTCACCTGAAGAGAATCAATAACGACAATCTGAGAAATTTGGAAAAAGAATTATATAATTGAAACCAAGCAAACAAATTTGGCCTATCTTCCTCTCTATCAGCAATGATAGGTGTGATTAAAGCAAAAATTAATAAAATCAATTTAGACGGTACATCTCTCATGGTGAGACACGTTAAGAAAACGTTTTATGTAAAAGGCGTCTAAACTCTGGCACGTGAACGCCCGATCAAAAATAGCTTATTTATTAGATGATAAGGGAAACAAAATATTCCATCCAACCAAAATTAGTGATCAATTTGCAAATTATTATAGTGACCTTTATAATTTGAAATTGGACTCAACTCTCGCCCAGCCGACAGAGGCAACAATTAATAATTTTTTAGATAAAGTGTCATTGCCTCGGTTGTCTCCTGACAATTTAAAACATTTAGAGTGTGATATCACTGAAGCTGAGATAACCGAGGCAATCAAACTTAGAAAACATAGAAACATAGAATGTGACTGCAGATAAGAACCATTCGGCCCATCTAGTCTGCCCAATTTTCTAAATACCTTCATTAGTCCCTAGCCTTATCTTATAGTTATGATAGCCTTATGCCTATCCCACGCATGCTTAAACTCCTTTACTGTGTTAACCTCTTCCACTTCAGCTGGAAGGCTATTCCATGCATCCACTACCCTCTCAGTAAAGTAATACTTCCTGATATTATTTTTAAACCTTTGTCCCTCTAATTTAAGACTATGTCCTCTTGTTGTGGTAGTTTTTCTTCTTTTAAATATAGTCTCCTCCTTTACTGTGTTGATTCCCTTTATATATTTAAATGTTTCTATCATATCCCCCCTGTCTCGTCTTTCCTCCAAGCTATACATGTTAAGATCCTTTAACCTTTCCTGGTAAGTTTTATCCCGCAATCCATGAACCAGTTTAGTAGCCCTTCTCTGAACCTTCTCTAAGGTATCAATATCCTTCTGAAGATACGGTCTCCAGTACTGTGTACAACACTCCAAGTGAGGTCTCACCAGTGTTCTGTACAATGGCATGAGCACTTCCCTCTTTCTACTGTTAATACCTCTCCCTATACAACCAAGCATTCTGCTAGCATTTCCTGCTGCTCTATTACATTGTCTGCCTACCTTTAAGTCATCAGAAATAATCACCCCTAAATCCCTTTCCTCATATGTTGAGGTTAGGACTCTATCAAATATTCTGTACTCTGCCCTTGGGTTTTTACGTCCAAGATGCATTATCTTGCACTTATCCACATTAAATGTCAGTTGCCACAATTCTGACCATTTTTCTAGTTTACCTAAATCATTTGCCATTTGGCTTATCCCTCCTGGAACATCAACCCTGTTACATATCTTAGTATCATCAGCAAAAAGACATACCTTACCATCAAGACCTTCTGCAATATCACTAATAAAAATATTAAAGAGAATGGGTTCAAGTACAGATCCCTGAGGTACCCCACTGGTGACAAGTCCAAGCTTCGAATATATTCCATTAACTACAACCCTCTGTTGCCTGTCACTCAGCCACTGCCTTACCCATTCAACAATATTGGAATCCAAACTTAAAGATTGCAGTTTATTGATAAGCCTTCTATGTGCAACAGTGTCAAAAGCCTTACTGAAATCTAGGTAAGCAATGTCTACTGCACCACCCTGATCTATAATTTTAGTTACCCAATCAAAAAAATCAATAAGATTAGTTTGGCATGATCTCCCTGAAGTAAATCCATGTTGTCTCTGATCTTGAAATCCATGTGTTTTTAGATGTTCAACAATCCTATCCTTTAACATGGTTTCCATCACTTTCCCCACTACTGAAGTAAGGCTTACTGGCCTATAGTTGCCCGACTCCTCCCTATTACCTTTCTTGTAAATGGGCACAACATTCGCTAACTTCCAATCTTCTGGGACCACTCCTGTTAACAATGATTGGTTAAATAAATCTGTTAATGGTTTTGCTAGTACACCACTAAGCTCTTTTAATAGCTTTGGGTGTATTCCATCAGGTCCCATTGACTTATTTGTCCTTACTTTTGACAGTTGAAATAGAACCTCTTCCTCTGTAAACTCACGTGTAATAAATGACTCATTTATCCTTTTTCTCAACTGAGGTCCTTTTCCTTCATTTTCATCTGTAAATACAGAACAAAAATATTAATTGAGGCAGTCAGCTAGACCTTTATCCTCTTCTACATACCTTCCTTCTTTTGTTTTTAATCTAACTAATTCTTGTTTTACTTTTCTTTTCTCATTTATGTATCTAAAAAATGTTTTGTTCCCCTTTTTTACTGACTGTGCTATTTTCTCTTCTGTGTGTGATTTGGAAGCTCTTATAACTTGCTTAGCCTCTTTCTGCCTAATCTTATAGATCATTTTGTCTTCCTCACTCTGGGTTTTTTTTTTTTATAATTCCTAAATACTAACTTTTTGTTTTTAACTATTTTGGCCACATCTGTGGAGTACCACAGTGGTTTCTTGAATGTTTTGCTTTTACTGACAAGCCAAATGCAATTTTCTGTTGCCTTCAATAGTGCAACTTTTAAATAATCCCATTTCTCTTGGACTCCATTGAAATTGCTCCAATCTAATAATGACTCCTCTACACATATTCTAATCTTAGAAAAGTCTGTTTTTATAAAGTCTAAAACTTTTGTTTTTGTGTGGTGTGACTCAGTCACTGTTCTTATATTAAACCACACTGACTGATGATCACTGGATACTAAACTTTCACCTACAGTAATATCTGATACCAAATCTCCATTTGTTAACACTAAATCTACTATGACCTCTTTACTAGTTGGCTCTTCAACAACTTGTTTTAGAGACAATCCCAGTAGTGAGTTTAGAATATGTGTGCTCCTGGCACAAGTAGCTAATTTTGTTTTCCAATTTACATCAGAAAGATTAAAGTCACCCATGATGATAACTTCCCCCTTCATTGTCATTTTAGCTATTTCCTAAACTAGTAGATTATCTTACACTTCAATTTGTCCTGGGGGCCTATAAATCACACCTACACGAGTTACTGTGTGATTACCAAATTCTAACGTAACCCAAACTGACTCTATGTTTGTCTCACTAACTTCAATTAGGCTAGATTTTATGCTATCCTTCACACACAGGGCCACCCCTCCCCCTTTCTTGCCTTCCCTATCTTTTCTATATAAAGAGTACCCTGGTATTGCTATGTCCCAGTCATTTTTCTCATTATACCATGTCTCAGTAATAGCGACTAAATCTACACTCTCAGTTGCCATTATTGCCACAAGTTCATGGATCTTTTTCCCTAAACTGTGAGCATTTGTAGACATGACTCTAAGCTTATCATTTTTTAACACACTTGCTACAGGCACCTTCTGTCCTTGTTTTTGGGGACAATTGGATTGATGTTTTATCACCCTTTTGCCCCCCCCTCCTAGTTTAAATACATCCTAGCAAAACCTCTGAACTGCTCACTGAGAACATTTGTTCCCTTTTGAGAAAGATGCAAACCATCTTTTTTGTACAGCTTATTTCCATTCCAAACAGAGCTACCATGAGAAATAAAGCCAAATCCTTGCTCCCGACACCATTCACCAAGCCACAAATTAAAGTCCCTAATACGCATCCGCCTGTCGTTCTGAGTGTTATGCACAGGCAGAACTTCAGAGAATGACAGTGTGGAAACAACCTGCCGTATATCATTGGCAAAAACACTAAAATCTTCCTTAACCTCTGAAACCTCATTGCAAGCCAAGTCATTTGCACCCTGGATGGACAAGTACATCCAATTCCCCTTCCTGCTTTGCTTGCTTAACAATATTACAGATACGTCTCCTGTCTCTGTGAGCAGTAGCTCCGGGAAGACACTTCACAAGACCACCATTGTCCATCTCCACACCTCTTATGATGGAATCCCCCAAGAGCAACTGGTTTCTATTAGGCCTCACCATAGTCACCAAGCCGGTCTCTACAACACCACTAGCCTCAGTGCCTCTCTCCACAAAACCACTAGCCTCATTGCCTCTCTCCACAACACCACTAGCCTCAGTGCCTCTCTCCACAACACCATTACACTCTGAAAGTGCAGAAAATGAATTATGTAGAGCAACAGACTGTGCAAAATGCCTTTTATCCACAACTCTAATTCTACCAGATCCTACAGTAATCCATCTGCCATTCTTGGTATGTCTCTGCAGCAGTGGTTTTGCAGCAGTTCCAGTCTGAGTTTGTTCACCAGATAATTTACAAATCTCAGACTTCAAAAATACAATCTCCTGCCCCAAGATAGAGAACTGTCTACATATTAGACAACAACCAAATCTCCAAAAAGTAGAACGTGAAACAAATGCATAGCAACTATTACACTGAACTAAGTCTGCCATTCCAATGAGGAAAATAATTTAACTCAAACTAATCTTAACTTTTTTCTTTATCCTCCTGAATACCTCAGATTACCTCCAGTTTATCTCCAGAATATCTCCAACTACATACTTAGACGCAACACTTAGATGAAGCAACCAAGCTATATTAGCCAAGATAATGACGACAAGCCTTAAATAACTCCTAAAATCCCACCCACTAGGAATGTTTAACACCTGGGTAGGCCTCTGCTTATTTGCAAACAATAGCTAATTAACCAGCAATCAATAGCAAGTAACTAGCTTAATCAAATCAAATGCCTTATAATTACCAACAGGAATTCAAACCTTGTGCAATCAGTAACCTTTTCCTACAGATGAATCTTACCTGTAACAGTAGAAAAGAAAGCTCTTAGCACAACTCTTAGACAGCTGAAGCTTCTGCAAAACTCTCCAGAATATCTCCAACTACACACTTAGAAACAACACTTAGGTGAAGCAACCAAGCTATATTAGCCAAGCTAATGACAACAAGCCTTATTTAACTCCTAAAATCCCACCCACTAGGAATGTTTAACACCTGGGTAGGCCTCTGCTTATTTGCAAACAATAACTAATTAACCAGCAATCAATAGAAAGTAACTAGCTTAATCAAATCAAATGCCTTATAATTACCAACAGGAATTCAAACCTTGTGCAATCAGTAACCTTTTCCTACAGATGAATCTTACCTGTAACAGTAGAAAAGAAAGCTCTTAGCACAACTCTTAGACAGTTGAAGCTTCTGTAAAACTCTCCAGAATATCTCCAACTACACACTTAGAAACAACACTTAGGTGAAGCAACCAAGCAACGTATGCCTACTGGAAAGGCCCCTGGTCCAGATGGATTCACTATTTTATACAATAAGACCTTTCCAGAAATTTTATTTCCCCATATGACCAAATTGTTTAATTCCTATAAGTCCGGGGGGAAGATACCGGAGGAGTCCTTGTGCGCACAAATTGTTACATTGCCAAAGCCAGGAAAAGTACCAAATAGATGTTCTAACTTTAGGCCCATATGACTGATCAATAATGATTCGAAAATATATTCTAAAGTACTAGCCAATAGATTAGCCAAATTGTTACCTTTGCTGATTAACAATGATCAAGTGGGTTTTGTTCAAGGCAGACAAGCTCCCGATGGCACACGAAGATTCATAAATTTAATTCAATGCATTAATTCAACAATAACGCCTTCTCTGATCCTTTCATTGGATGCAGAGAAGGCATTTGACAGAGTACATTGGGGGTATTTATGGACAACACTACAGAAGTTCAACATACCTTCGTCCTTTATTGATTCAATTAAAGCACTTTATAGTGTCCCTATGGCACATGTTTTGGCCTTGGATTTTCAATCAAGAACTTTTTCCCTTACTAATGGGACACGCCAGGGCTCCCCTTTATCCCCAGTTCTCTTCGTCCTAGCAATGGAACCCTTGGCCGAATTAATTAGACTGACCCCGGGCATCGAAGGTATAGGTATTAAAGGATCTACCCACAAAATTAGTCTCTTTGCGGATGATGTCATCCTCGCGCTTAGAAATCCGAAAAAATCCTTGGCATGTCTTAAAGATATCTTGTTACAGTTTGGAGAAATATCTTATTATAAACTGAATGAATCTAAAACACAGGCCTCACCACTCCATATGAGTAAATCTCACATAGCCGCCCTAAAATCAATTTATCCATTTGATTGGAGTGAGGAATATTTAGAATATCTGGGAATCAACTTATGTAAAAGCTTAACCAATATGCATATACACAACTTAAAAAAAGCTTAGCCGGACCTACAAAAAGAGATGGAGTGATGGGGAGGGATGGAAATTTCATGGTTAGGGCGAATTGCCTCTATCAAAATCTCCATCCTTCCAAAAATTCTGTATTATTTTAGGATCATACCCTTATCCATCCTGCTGTCCTTTTTTAACAAAATGCACTCAACAATACTAAAATTTATTTGGAAAAATAAGCCCAGTAGAATAAGCCCAGTAGAATTAAGCTTTCATCCCTGCAACATCATAAAGCACATGGGGTATAGGAGTACCTAATTTTCAAGAATACTATTTCGCAACCAATGCTGCAGTGGTGGTAAGTTTTAATAGCCACTTCAATAAACCTAGATGGATGGACATAGAAGAATATAAAATTCTCCCATTCCGACTCAAAGAATTGCCTTGGTTAAGTTCTGGAAGAAGGCCTGTAGTTCCTAAATTATTCCTTACCACCAAAACTACTCTTAAAGCTTGGGATATAGTGCACAAGAATAATTGTCACGCAGCAAAAGTGTATAGAGCTATGCCGATAGAATTAATTAAGTATTATTTGCCCTCTTTAAATCCGGATTTATTGAAGACTAACCATTTGAACAATGTAGAAGATTTTTTCCACGGCAATGCTATCCTATCATTTGAAAAATTAAAATTCAAACACAAATTGGGAGATGAATGTAAAGCTGAATGTTTATAGGTGATTGATAAATTGAAAGAATTATATGAAATAACAGACACAGACAAAAATTAAAAAAACACTGGAAATTTCACCATTGGAAAAATTGTTTTTACATGACCCGGATAGGAAAGGTACGATATCACTATGTTATTTAACGCACAATGACAAACTTAATGTCAAACTTAAACACATGCTATCCTGGGAGGCGGAGCTGGGTACCCAATACGAATTAATAGAACGGTTCAGTTTTTTTCAACGCTAAAAGGAATCTCTTTTTGTTCCGATCATTTTGAAAATCATTTTAAAATCTTATTCCGCTGGTACCTGGCTCTGTCTAGACTACCTAATATGAATAACAGGTATTCAGATAGATGTTGGAGAGACTGTGGTGGATTGGACAACATGGCCCACATGTGGTGGTACTGCCCAAAAATAACCAATTACTGGAGAAAGATATACCAGCTGATTTCCAAAGTAGATAACAGTATTACCATTTTAACATCAGAACTAGCTCTATTTAAAAGTTTTCCTGAGTCCGTTAGTAAAATTAATAAAATAATAATAGGCCACATTCTGATAGCTGCCACTTCGTGCTTACCTAGATATTGGAAAACTAAACATACACCTTCGATAGTAGAAGTGCTACAATTGACTATTGATAACAAATCTCACAAACTGTCACATAGAAACAATTCAAACATTTTCGCTACATTAAAATATCACTGGGATTTATGGGAAGTTGAAGTAAAAAAAGTCTATAACTTGTAAAAACTTGCTTTATAAATGTACAGTATCGTATGATTTATATGCCTAATACAATACTGCATTGATTGTAATAAAGGATGGACCTCCCCCTTCCTTCTTCCAAGTAATTCCCTCCTTTTCCCCCCTTCTTTTTTATTACAATGTTTTTATAATTTGTTGTAAAATTTGCAAAACCTTCAATAAAAATTAGTTGAAAAGGAAAGCACCTATGGACACTTTGAATGCGCGCGCGGCACTTGGCACGCATGCGCATTCGGCTCCGCTGACGTCAGACGGGGGAGCTGACTCCAATGGGGGAGGAGAGGTCACCAGCGCCAAGGGAGCTCGGCGCTGGAAAATGGTGAGCTGCTGAAGGGGTTTTAACCTGTTCAGCACCACGGGGGGGAGACCCTGAGGGTGGGGGCACCCTCAGGGCACTATAGTGTCAGGAAAACCGCTTTGTTTTCTTGACACTATAGTGACCATTTAAAGCAGTATATCTGCATTGATCCTGCTATGGTGGTCCATAGAGTATGAAGCTCTAAGTTGTGTAAGTTGTATTATGTTGTATGTGTTATAAAATATTTTTATTTCATTCACTATGGTTTAACTTAACGCTGGTTAACAAATGCTGCTTTTGCGCTTACGTTTTTAAGAATCTGAAAATACATCTTTGCAAAGTAACCTTGGAAGGTCACAGGTGCCTACCTCCAAAATGATAGATGAATAGGAAGATAAAAATACAATTGCTTTATAGATGAAAGGACAGCATTTAATATTAACACTGATGTATTTAAATAAAACATTTCTTGTCAGTTAAGACCTGCTCTCATTTAAAATAGCTGCTTTTTAAATGAACTAATTGGAGTTTTCCAATAAAACAGTTAGCCTTTGTGCCTCACTGAGACTAAATGAAAAATTATTATAAATTATTTTGCTTGTCCTGGACAGGTTATTGTCCAAGCAGTGAATGTAAGGTGAATGATTGAATTAAAGGGTTAATAGCAACCAATCTTGGCACCTACCTGCTATGTTATCCTTCAATCTACCAGACTAAAGTGATTTTTTTCTCTACCTTGTTGCAGCATAAGGGACATATGTTATGGATCCAAAATACCTTACAGGAATACAAAAAAAATAAAAAAATATTAATTGAAGACATCTTGTTAAGGGCACTCTGTTGGCACCTATTGGAGACTGTCAATTTGATTCTTTTGTAGAGAATTTAGAAAGAAATTCAAATTTCAAGCCAAAATAAAAAAAAAAAGCAAAAACAAATAACTATTTTTTAGTAGGTTAAAGCAATAGCTAAGTGCAGTGGTTTGTAAAATAATTTTTTTAACCCTCTTCTATTACAATATTTTTACGAATTAAGTAGATAGAAACAAAGCTAAGTAATGTAATTAGCAATTGTTGCCTGAGAAAACATATTCATGTGCAATTTATGTATAAATAACGGAACATCCCACACCTCTCAAGCACGTCAGCTTACTGTGATTGCCATGCATGTGTCCTACAGCCCAATGTTTCTCTATGAGAAGTATCAGACTGGCTGAGAGATCATCAATAGTAGTGATCTCCAGCCAATAAAGCTGCGGTGAGAAGACCATCTCACAATTAGCTTAGACATAAGCTGTCCTTGGGGAAAGAGGCCCAGGAGACTCTGCAAAACTCCAGCATTACAAATATATGTATTCATATCTAACTCCGCAGTGTTCGTTTAAGAGTATAAATATATACACTGAGCCACAACATAAAAACCAGGTGAAGTGAATAACATTGGTTATATTGTTACAATCGCACCTGTCAAGAGGTGGGATATATTAGGCAGCAAGTGGACAGTCAGTTCTTGCATTTCATGTGTTGGAAGTAGGAAAAATGGGAAAGCAGAAAGATCTGAGTGATTTTGACAAGGGGCCAAATAATGATGACTAGACAACTGGGTAAAAGCCTCTCCAAAAAGTCTTGTGTGGTGTTCTGGTATGCAGTGGTTAGTACCAAAGAAAGTTGTGCAAGGAAGGACAACTAGTGAACTGGCATCAGGGTCATGGGCACCCAAGGCTCATTGATGCATGTGTGGAGTGAAAGCTAGCCTATCTGGTTCTATCAAACAGAAGAGCTACTATAGCTTAAATTGCTGAAATTTGTTAACATGGCCTTTTATGGCAATGATTGAAAGGTGTCACACAGTGCATCACATTTTGCTGTTTATGGGGCTGCATAGCCGCAGACCAGTCAGAGTGCCCATGATGACCCCTGTGCACTGCCAAATGTGCCTTCAATGGAGACGTACGCATCAGAACTGAACTATGGAGCAATAGAAAAAAGTTGCCAGTTCTGTTGAATAATGTTTATTTTACATCAGGTGGATGGCCGGGTGCATGAACATTGTTTACCTGTGGAAGAAATAGCAGCAGAATGCACTATGGAAAGAGGTCAGAGCCAGCGTTATGCTCTGGGCAATGTTCTGCAGGGAGACCCTGGGTCCAGGCATTCATGTGGATGTTACTTCGACAAGTACCACCAACTTAGAGATTATTGCAGACCACGTGCACACCTTCATGTCAATGATATTCCCTGATTGCAGTGGCCTCTTTTAGCAGGGTAATGCACCCTGTCACACTGCAAAGATTGTTCAGGAATGACTTAAGGAACATAAAAAAAATGTTGTGTTGCCTTCTCCGAGATGTGCTGTGTGGCGGCTTCCTCACAGGAGACCCAAGTGTCGCTTATCAGTGTATATTTGTAAAGGGACATATATGAACAGATCCCTGGAAGATTTGGAGCCAGTTTGTGACATCTTCAATTAAACGTTTCAGATTTCCATCAGGGCCGGCCTTAGGCCTTTAGGCACCCTGTGCGAAAAATCATTACACCACCCCTCCGCCAGTCATACCCTTTCATCCATGTGTAGTGTGTGTCAATATTTTTGTGTTTGTATATAATATTTATTTTAATATTTATAATATATTATTTATAATATTTATTAATTTAATAAAAACAAAAATGTATTCCCCCTTCCCTGTTGTTACCTTGCAAGGAGGGGTAGGGGGAGGGGCATGCTGATTTCTGGTGATTCAGTATTCTGGGAATTTGGTCGGCACCTCTCCCAGGTGCATAATAATATAATGTAGTGTGCGTTGTGTCTGTGTGTGATAGGCGTGTTAGCTGTGTGTAATATTTGTAATGGTTGTATTGACAATGTATGATATATGTGTGTGTGATATTTGTGCTGCATACAGTCCCAGGCAAAAAGTCACACACACAGTTTACAGGTATATAGTAAAACACAGTTACAGACAGCCACACACAGGTACAGGCAGATAGTCACACACAAACAGGTACAGGCAGTCACACACACAGTTAAATGTAATCACACACACACAAAGTTAAAGGTAGTCAGTCTTACACACACACACACACACACACACACACACACACACACACACACAGTTACAAGCAGTCAAACACACAGGTGCAGGCAGTCACACACAGTTACAGAGAGGAACACACACACACAATTACAGACAGACTGTTACTTATTTCAGTTATGGACTGGAAGGGGGAGCAGGGGCACAGTGGAGGTGAGTGGGGGAGCAGAGGCACAGTGGGTAGCTATTTAGCAGGGGCACAGTGGGTAGGTGGGGGAGAGAAGAGGCACAGTGGGTAAGTGAGGGACAGGGGACACAGTAGGTAGGTGGGGGAGCAAGGGCACAGTGGGTAGCTGGGGTAGCAGGGGGTAGGTGTGGGGAGCAGGGGCACAGGGAGTAGGTGGAGGGAGCAGTGCACAGTGGGCAGCTGAGGGAGCATGGGCACAGTAGGAAGGTGGGGGGAGCAGGAGCCCAGTGGGTAGGTGGGGGGGAGCAGGGGCCAAGTGGGTAGGTGGGGGGAGCAGGGGCCCAGTGGGTAATGGGGAGCAGGGTGTCAGGGTTTCTTTGCTGTTTTAAACAGCAACCCTTTCTGTGTCAGTGAAAGAGTTTTCAGCTGCAATTACTATCAGCTCCTTTTGCATGTTGCCACGGTTACTCACCTGAGAGTAGTAATCAACCCTGCTGCTAATCAGTGCTGCCTATTTAAGCAGCAAATCCCAGAACCTCCTTGCCCTTGCGTGGTTTCCTGTTCCCCAGAAGTCTCCTTGTTCCTGTGTTTCCTGTTTGCTCCTGGTTCCTGACTCCGGCCTTGTTCCTGACTCCGCTGCTCTCCGTGCTCCTGATCCTGGCTTGTCTGACTACCCGCTCTGGTGACTGACCCCTGCATGATTCCTGGACTTTGCTTTTGTTATTTATTTGTTATTTATTAATAAAGGTGTGTTTGCATCTAGTTCTGTCTCTGTCTGGTTCCTGGTCCCTGACATTACGCAAGGGCCATGAATACAGATGGTACAGGCAAGACACCTATACCTAACCTACTTACCCGGTGGGACCAGCAGAACCACTATTTGGACCAGTATGCCCATCTGGATCCAATACCCGGCCAGCCTGCGATTGCGGCCGTCTCTGCCTCACTTCCTGTTCTAGCACCGGTTGTAGCCCCCAAACCTGTAGCGGCTAGAGGAATGACTGGGTCTGTCCCGCTCCCTCAGTGTTTTGGGGGCAACCCAGCTCAGTGCAAAGAATTTATAAATCAGGTTAAAGGATACCTTGAAATCCTGCCCCAGGCATTTCCTACAGACAGTGACAAAGTTCACTTCATGATTTCCTTGCTGTCTGAAAAGGCCCTAGCTTGGGCAAAACCTCTCTGGGAGGCAGAGAAGCCTATTATTTACAATTACCCTGAATTTGTTGCGTCCTTTAAAAGGGTTTTTGATATTCCAGCTCGCTCCACCCCTACTGCCGAACTACTCTTGTCTAATGCTCAGGGCACAAAAACTATTGTCGAGTATGCCAGTGAATTCCGTACCATGGCAGCAGAGGGTGGCTGGAACAACGAGACTCTCGTGGCTGCCTTTGCACAGGGCCTCTCCGATGTGTTTAAAAATGAGATTGCAGCCAGAGAATTACCTAAAGATCTCGAGGAACTGATATCAGTTGTCACCCTCATTGACATCAGACTCCGAGAGAGATCCTCATCCAGGGAGCGCCTGCGGAGGCCTCCTGTATATTTGGCACCGAGCTTTTCTTGCCCACCCAAACCTCCCTCACCTCCCATGCCTCCTGGTCCTGAGTCCTCTGTCTGTGTGGAGCCAAGGCGGTTAGGCTTCTCACGCCTCTCGGTTGAGGAGAGAGCCTTTAGGAGGAGGGAGGGCCTGTGCCTATACTGCGGACACCACGGTCACATGTTAAAGTTTTGCCCGATTCGTCCGGCAAAGGGCCCGCACCCAAGATACTGTCAGGGGCAGATCTTAGGTGGTCTTTCTGCAGACCCAAAGATATATGTGGGCAAACCCTTGGTGCCTATTATCCTCTCCTGGCCTGATTCATCCATTAAAACCCGGGCATTTCTTGATTCTGGGGCCGCAGGCTTGTTTATAGATTGTGCATTTGCATCAAAGCACTCTATACCCTTACAGCCTCGCGACTTTCCACTAGCCTTCGAAGCCATCGATGGCAGACCAATACAGCCAACCCACGTGACCCAAGAAACCGTGCCCATATCTCTGGCTGTAGGGGCTCTACATCATGAGACGATCCAATTCCAGGTCATTTCCTCTCCATATTACCAGGTTGTTTTGGGATACCCTTGGTTACAGAAGCATAACCCCATAATTGATTGGCGCAAAGCTGAGATATTATCATGGTCCCAGCAATGCACATTTTCCTGTCTCCAGAAACCGGTCAAAGTTTTGGGCACATGTTCTGCCTCTTCCTTACCCGCTGAGTACCAAGAATTCCAAGATGTATTTGATAAAGGTCAAGCCAGCGTTCTTCCACCGCACCGTCCGTATGACTGTGGTATCGAACTCCAACCTGGTGCCATTCCTCCCCGTGGCCGGATTTATCCACTGTCTGTAGCAGAGAATCGAGCCATGGAGGAGTATGTTACCGATGCACTTGCTAAGGGATTTATTCGGAAGTCATCTTCTCCTGCCGGGGCCGGCTTTTTCTTTGTGAAAAAAAAAGATGGCGAGTTGAGACCCTGTATCGACTATAGGGGTCTCAATCGCATTACTATTAAGAATGCCTACCCCATTCCATTGATCACGGAGTTATTTGACCGCCTCAAGGGAGCAACGGTCTTCACTAAACTTGATCTGAGAGGGGCATATAATCTCGTCCGGATAAAAAAGGACCACGAATGGAAAACCGCATTTAACACCAGGAGCGGCCATTACGAATACCTAGTAATGCCCTTTGGTCTTTGCAATGCTCCGGCGGTTTTCCAAGAATTTATAAACGACGTCCTGCGAGATATGCTGCAGCAATGTGTGGTGGTTTATCTTGATGATATTCTTATCCATTCCACATCTCTCGAGAACCATCACGCAGACGTTTCTCGTGTTCTACAGAGACTTAGAGAAAATAATCTGTTCTGCAAATTGGAGAAATGTGAGTTTAACTGCAAACAGGTCACATTCTTGGGATATGTTATCTCAGATGCTGGATTCTCTATGGATCCAGAGAAACTTTCGGCTGTACTAAAATGGCCTCGACCTACGGGTCTTCGCTCTATACAACGTTTTCTGGGCTTCGCCAATTATCGGAAGTTCATACGCAACTTTTCTTCCTTGGTTAAACCTCTCACGGACATGACCAGGAGAGATGCTGATCCACAGCATTGGTCACAGGAAGCCATTACTGCCTTTGAGTCTCTCAAAGTCGCCTTTGCTGCTGCTCCTATACTGGCACACCCTAACCCTGCCTTACCATTCATTCTGGAAGTCGATGCGTCTGAGACAGGAGTAGGCGCCCTCCTGTCTCAACGTCCTAACCCTGAGAGCTCCAGGCATCCGTGCGGGTATTTCTCGAGGAAATTGAACCCGGCGGAATGCAATTACCAGATTGGTGATAGAGAACTTCTAGCCATAATTTTAGCTCTCAAAGAATGGAGGCACCTTCTTGAAGGTACTTCAGTGCCAATCCTCATCCTCACAGACCACAAGAATCTTACATATCTTTCCGAGGCTAAGCGGCTTTCCCCCCGGCAAGCTAGATGGGCTCTTTTCCTATCAAGATTCAACTATGTGGTTTCTTACTTGCCCGGTACTAAAAACATTCGGGCTGATGCCTTGTCTCGACAGTTCTCCCCTCCATCCAGAGAGGAGATAACCCCTACTCCTGTGATTCCTCCGGACCATATACTGGCAACCATCCGCACTAGCCTCACATCACCCCTAGGCGAGGAGATTCTGGCTGCACAAATTAATGCTCCTCCAGAGAAACCTAATGGCCATTGTTTTGTACCGATTAACCTCCGTACTAAACTATTAAGTACATACCACGACTCCAAAGCAGCTGGACATCCAGGCAAAAACCAGTTAATTTGGTCCGTCTCCCGGCAATTTTGGTGGCCTAGTCTCCGTTCGGATGTCACCGCTTTTGTAGCTGCCTGTCCTGTGTGCGCTCAAAATAAAACCCCACGACGCCCTCCAGTGGGTCTCCTGCAAACAATACCTAATGGTGAACGACCCTGGACCCACTTGTCCATGGATTTTATCGTAGATCTTCCGGTCTCCCATGGCAATACAGTCGTTCTCATGGTTGTTGACCGATTCTCGAAGATGTCACATTGCATTCCCTTGAAAAAACTACCTACTTCCCAGGAACTTGCAACAATTTTTGCTCGGGAGGTCTTTCGTTTGCATGGGTTACCTAAAGTGATAGTCTCAGATAGGGGTAGCCAGTTCGTGTCCAGATTTTGGAGAGCCTTTTGTACACAAATGGGAATTCAGCTTTCCTTCTCCTCGGCCTACCACCCGCAATCCAATGGTGCAGCAGAACGAGCTAACCAAACACTGGAACAGTTTCTGCGTTGCTACATTTCTGACCACCAGAACAACTGGTCTGATCTGCTACCCTGGGCGGAGTTTGCCCACAATAGTGCGATTAATGCCTCTTCCCGGCTATCCCCATTCTTGGCGAACTATGGGTTTCAACCGTCCATGTTGCCTGATACGTTTTTGCCACAGGGGATACCGGCATTGGAGGAACATCTCAGGGAACTCCGTTCCACTTGGGTGCAGGTTCAGAACTCTTTGCAACGCGCAATGCAGAAATACAAACTCCAGGCCGACCGCAGACGCCTTCCTGCTCCTACCTATCAGGTCGGAGAGAGGGTCTGGCTGTCTTCTCGCAACCTACGCCTCCGTGTTCCCTCACAAAAACTGGCACCCCGATACGTTGGGCCATTTCGTATTCTTCGAAGGGTTAACCCTGTAGCTTACGCACTTGACCTCCCTGCTAACATGCACATTTCAAATGTTTTCCATGTTTCCCTCTTGAAACCGTTGGTTTGTAATCGCTACACCACCTCAGTGCCACGTCCACGTCCTGTTCTGGTTGACAATCATGAGGAATATGAAATACGCAGCATCATTGACTCACGAGTCTTCAGAGGACAGATCCAATACTTGGTGCACTGGAAAGGATACGGTCCAGAGGAACGCTCCTGGGTTCCAGCCTCTGATGTCCATGCACCATCCCTCCTTCGTTCCTTTCACGCCCGCTTCCCCATGAAGCCCGGACCCACCAGCAGAGATGGGGGGAGTCGTTGAGGGGGAGGTACTGTCAGGGTTTCTTTGCTGTTTTAAACAGCAACCCTTTCTGTGTCAGTGAAAGAGTTTTCAGCTGCAATTACTATCAGCTCCTTTTGCATGTTGCCACGGTTACTCACCTGAGAGTAGTAATCAACCCTGCTGCTAATCAGTGCTGCCTATTTAAGCAGCAAATCCCAGAACCTCCTTGCCCTTGCGTGGTTTCCTGTTCCCCAGAAGTCTCCTTGTTCCTGTGTTTCCTGTTTGCTCCTGGTTCCTGACTCCGGCCTTGTTCCTGACTCCGCTGCTCTCCGTGCTCCTGATCCTGGCTTGTCTGACTACCCGCTCTGGTGACTGACCCCTGCTTGATTCCTGGACTTTGCTTTTGTTATTTATTTGTTATTTATTAATAAAGGTGTGTTTGCATCTAGTTCTGTCTCTGTCTGGTTCCTGGTCCCTGACACAGGGTCCCCATGGGTAGGTGGGGGTAGCAAGGGCTCAGTAGGTAGGTAGGTAGGAAGGTGGGAGCAGGGGCACAGTGGGTAACTGAGGGAGCAGGGCACAGTAGGTAGGTGGGAGGAGCAGGGGCACAGTGAGTAGGTGAGGGGAGCAGGAGCCCAGTGGACACAGTAGGTAGGTAGGGGGGAGCAGGGACACAGTAGGTAGGTGGGAGCAGGGGCATATTGAGTATCTGAGGGAGCAGAGGCACAGTGGGTAGGTGAGGGTGAGCAGGGGCCCAGTGAGTAAGTTGGGGAAGCAGGGGCACAGTGAGTAGGTGGGGGGAGAAGGGGCATAGTGGATAGCTGAGGGCGTAGTGGTCCAGTGGGTAGGTGGGGGGAGCAGGGGCACAGTCAGGGCCGGATTAAGAGCACAGTGGGCCTGGTGCTGACAATTATGATGGGCCTAATTACGGAATCTTATTGACCAAAAACACTAAAACAATCATACCTCCCAAGCGTCATGTATCTGATAGAGATGGTGCTGGAGGGAAACTCATAGGATGCAGCTATAAGAAATCACATACTCTATGCTAATCCCTCTCTAATTTATGATTTCATCTTTCAAGTAAATCCATAACCCCTAACAGCGGTGTCCAGTGAAGCAGGAAGTCAATGGGCGGGGTAAAAGGGTGTCACGTGACAAGACCTGCCAAAAGGGGTGAACATGCCCAAAAAGGGGAACGTTTGTCCAAAGAATTGGAAGGTCAGCCTGGCATGAATGCATGTCAGGCTGCCTGCCAATCCTGCAGGCTGTCCAACTAAGGGCATACTATGCAGGCAGCACCTTGAGCTTGACATAAATGCGTCTAATGATGCGCTCATTCCATTCTTTCAAAGGACTGTCCCATAGCACTCGCTGGTCCACTTGTCTCCTTACCTTTTTACTAGCAGGCAGAAGTTCCTGGTATATAGTCTGAGACAGAGAAAAGATGTCTGTAGTGAGTGTAGAAGAAAGGGGACATGCCACAGTGTTAGAGAGACCAACATCTGCATTACCTAAACTAACTTTAATGTCAGCACGTGCACACAAGTTTTGTTCCAATACATCCCTCTTAAGCTTCCAAACTTAAAGGGACACTATAGTCACCAGAACAACTACAGCTTATTTTATTTGTTCTGGTAAGTAGAATCATTCCATTCAGGCTTTTTGCAGTAAACACTGTCTTTTCAGAGAAAATAACTCCACTGGCTGCTCCTTAGATGGCTGCTAGAGGTGCTCCCTGGGGCAGTACTGCCTAGTGTGCAGCACTGCCATTCAGTGTCTCCACCCTCTTCATGTAGACACTGAACTTTCCTCATAGAGATGCATTGATTCAATTTATCTTTATGAGGAGATGCTGATTGGCCAGGGCTATGTTGGACTTGTGCTGGCTCTGCACCTGATCTTCCTAGTTGACAGTCTTCCTATGGGGAAGTATTGTAATTTGCTCAGACCACCACTTCTGAGCCAGCAGCTGCAGAATTGAATACAAGTAATATTTTACTATATTTAGGGAGGCAAGAAGGGGCCAGGGTGGTGGTTTTAACATAATAGGGTCAGAAATACATGATTGTGTTCCTGACCCTATAGTGCTTCTTTAAGCAAGAGTATGTGAAGAGTAGTTAAGGTTGCCACCTTTCTTGGAAAAAAATACCAGCCTTAATAATTTGTATAATTAGTTATGCGTGACATCACATGATGTAAATTACAAGGAGTGACATCAGAGAAAATTCTATAAAATCACCAAACTACTCACAGTTTGATTCTGCTGTATAGATGGATTGCTCCCAGTGTCTCCCTGTCTCCCAGTGTCTCAGTCTCGCAAGTCACCCAGTGTCTCAGTGTCCCTATCTATCACAGTGTCAGTGTCCCTGTGTTGCCCAGTCCCCTAGTCTCCCAGTGTCTGTGTCCCCATTTCTCCCAGTGTCCCAATGTCTCAGTGTGTCCCCATGTCACTAGGATACTGGGGACACTGAGAGACCCAGGGACACTGAGACCCGGGGACATTGAGACATTTAGGGAAACTGGGAGAAATGGGGACACTGAGACACTAGGGACACAGACACTGGGAGACATGGGGACACTGAAACATTTGGGGACACTAAAACACTAGGGACACAGACATGGGAACACAGACACTGGGCGACTAGGGGACACTGGGAGACCAGGGGACACTGGCTGGGAGACAGACACTTGGGGACACTGGGAGACATGGGGACAGTTGTGGACATAGACATGTGGACACTGGGACATATAGGGACACTGGGAGACATGGGGACACCAGGCACACTGAGACACTAGGAACACACTAGGAGACATGGAGACACTGAAACATGGGGACACTAAGACACTAGGGACACAGACACTGGGAGACTAGTGGACACTGGGAGACTAGGGGATACTGGGAGACAGACACTTGGGGAGACATGGAGACAGTTGTGGACATGGACATGGGGACACTGGGACACATGGGGACACTAGGCACACTGAGAGACATGGGACACAGACACTGGAAGACTTGGGGACACTGATACACTAGGGACACTGGCTGGGGGACATAGTGTCTCCATGTCCCAATGTCTCCCAATGTCCCTATGTGTCTCAGCGTCCCCATGTGTCTCAGCGTCCCCATGTGTCTCAGCGTCCCCTAGTGTCTCAGCGTCCCCTAGTGTCTCAGTGTCCCCAGGTCTCCCAGTGTCTGTGTCCCCATGTGTCCTTGTGTCTCAGTGTCCCCTAGTGACAGTGTCCCCATATGTCCCCAAGTGTCTCAGTGTCCCCATGTTTTCCAGTGTCCCCAAGTGTCTCAGTGTTCCCAGGGTCTGTGTCCTAGTGTCTCAGTGTCCCCTACTGTATGTGTCATCATGTGTCCCCTAGTGTCTGTGTTCCCTAGTGTCTAAGGGTCCCCATGTGTCCCCTAATGTCTCAGTGTCCCCTAGTGTATGTGTCCCCATGTGTCCCCTAGTGTCTCAGTTTCCCCAATGTGTCCCCTAGTGTCTCAGTGTCCCCATGTGTCCCTGCTGCCTTTCCCCCGATCCCTCACTTACCTGAGCTGTAGAGCTGCTGTCTGGACTCCCTGTGCTGTGTAGCTGCTCCCCCACGGATCAGTGAGTAGTAGAGAGGCAGGGATATTCTGTAACTTCCTATCCCTGCCTCTCTCCACACACAGTGACCCCTACTGGCCGGTGCTGGTATTGCAGAGTAATTTCCATTTATTCTGAGAAAATTACCTGCATTTGTATTGCTGGTATTGCTGCAATACTGGCAGGGCCAGGCAGCCTCAAATACCGTCTGTGCCATTAAAATACCAGTCAGGTGGCAAACCTAAGAGTAGTGTGTAAAAAAAAAATTTTTTTTTTTTTTTTTTTTAAATGGGCCTATTCCATGGGCCTGGGCCTGGAGCTGCAGCTCCATCAGCCCCTATGTTAATCCGGCCCTGGGCACAGTGAGTATGCTGGGGGAAGCAGGGGCACAGTGAGTAGGTGGGGGAGAAGGTGCATAGTGGGTAGCTGAGGGAGCAGGGGTCCAGTGGGTAGGTGGGGGGAGCAGGGGCCCAGTGGTTAGGTGGGGGGAGCAGGGGCCCAGTGGGTAGATGGGGTGCAGCAGGGGCCCAGTGGGTAGGTGGGGGGAGCAAGGGCCCAGTGGGTAGGTGAGGGGAGCAGGGGCCCAGTAGGTAGTGGGGGGGGAGCAGGGGCAGTGTGATGCTAGGTAAGGGAGCAGGAACTCCTTCCTCTTTCAGCTCTCAGTTACCAGGCAGAGGGTTTAGCGAGTGTAGCTCCACCCTATCTGTCATGTAGCTCTGGCCCCAGCTCTCTGATAAACCCGAGAGGAGGATAATAAAATCCTCCACCCATGTGAGGGGTGCTCAGAGCACTCCTATAATGCTGCTTGTGCTGTGCAGCACGACCAGCATTAGGAAAGAGTTCTGAGCACCCCTCACAGCTGTCACTAGGAGAGTGTGCGAGCTGTGTCGGCCGCATGGTGCCCCCTACTGGCATGGCGCCCTGTGCGGCCACACAGCTTGCACACCCTTAAGGCCGGCCCTGATTGCCATTCAGATTTTCAGCCCAACTCAGGCTAGTGAACTGTGTCCATTCAAACTGTTTTGCATCATTTTCTTATTCCACCTATCAGGATCTCAAATAGTGCTCAGGAGGCTTGCAGCGAAGGACACACATTTAGATTTATTTGGAGGCACGGTACACTTGTGCTTGCGTAATGCCAATGCATTTTGCTGGATAATATTCCATGATCATTTATTTTTTTCTACTCATGATCTTCACTCCCTATCTATGAGAAATGTGTGAATTTTGCTGAAATCCAAAAATATAACACACACACCTACATACACACAAATAGACACACACTAACACACACAAAACTAAAACACATGCACACTCAAATGCGCACACACACTCACACAAACAAACACTTTCTTTCAAATGATATCAGCTGTTCTCATTTTTTTTAATACTTGATATAAGATTATTCTATTAAAATTTATATCAATATGTATAAAAAGTGGCCAATATGTGTTTGTTACATTAATAAATAACAAATATTTTGTATTATGTTTCTTTTATTTTAAGTTTTTTGTTTGGTTGTAATTAGCCCCTCTGATTAGTTCATGTAACAGTGTGTGATTGACATAATACCTAAATTACTTTAAAGTACCTGTCCCTGTGTGATTTACAATATGTTAATTTTTTTTTATTTTTTTTATGTCGTTCCCATTTCATTAACGGCCATCTGTATATTCAGTATGCAAAACGGTTTAATGTCTTTTCTTCTTCATATCTTGAAACGAGAATCATTTAAATGTGATATTTAAAAACCATGATAAACTGAAAATACATAGTTTACATTAATCTAATATATAATGTTTTCTAATGGACTCATTAAACATCTTATTTGCCTACTTTTATGGCAAAGCAGATGTTTCTTCAGAAAATAATCACTCATGTTTATTAGAGTTTGCAAATTCTTGTTTGCCTTAGTTATTCCAGATTTTCCAAGACAGGACATTACTACATTAAAGAGAGAACATGTTTAAAAAAAAAATATTATGTTAAAGTTTGTTCCATAAGCCATACGGTCACTCACAAAAATATATTGTGTATAATTGATGTGTTAGTTACACGATTTATCTGTCATTGGCTACATGGAATTCTGTGGTGAGGCAGAGATTTTTATTTTAAGAAAGAACATACTTATAGTGCACATCTGTCAGGGCTCCTGAGAAGCTCGTGGCTAGAAGGTAGTAAAATTGCACATGATATTGTCCAAAGCAGCAATACACCTCCAAAGGTGGGGTCTGGTACCATGGTGGAACGGCCAGTAAGGGGCAGCAAAAAGGGGTTAGGTCTGTTGGAGAAGTGAGAAGTTCTCCAAAAAAGGGGCTTGTCAGTCTAGCATTAACAAATGCCGGGTAACTGAAAACTCCCTCTCCAGCCCTACTCGTTGACCATTGACCAATCACTTTGTACTTCCTGGGAAAGGTTCTCTGGTGTCTACAGATGAAAATCAGAAAATCAATCTTGGACAGCTTGAAATAGCTGCAAAATTGGCATGGTCCCACTGGCTCTGGGATATTGGAAGGTATTGATTTTTTTGTGGATACATGATTAGCACCTCTTCTGCAAGGAACTTCTCTTCAGTACAGGAACAAAAGCAGAAGCCACACAAACACTAGAAAATTGCATCCCCCAAGGGTCTCACCCCTAGGTTTTGTGAGTATGTACCTTAATCCTGTGCAGTCAAATTTTATCCACTATAAGAATAAACGGAGGAACAATACCATCAAATAATTCAAACATTGCAGATATAATAAACTGTAGACCTAATCTTGCAAGTATTTGCCCCAAATATAAAGTATGAATCTAAATGAAATACAAGGTCACTGGCAAAGTAAAGAACTAACAGTAGGATCAGAAACTTTGAAAGCAGCGCAGACATAACATTACAGATGCACCACAACTCTTCATTACCCCATCACAGCTTTCATTTTAATATTTTCAAAGAAAACAATCTACACAATTAGTTGTTCCTTCTCCCACTACTCAAATTGCTTGATAAAGAAATGAAAGAAGAGTAATATTTACCAGCTGTTACTTGAGTTTGCCCTTTGTGTTCTCCCGTAAACACTTGCATTTTTTGTAATTACTTACATTAAATGTTTAGAGGGTATCAACCTTTATATATATACACTTGAAGGGATTGAGTAGATATCATGGAGATACATGGGCTCCAAATATGGGTGAATGTAAATATGTAGCTATTTATATACACCCCTAATTTTTTTTACCATATTTTCTTTTTTTTTGGGGGGGGGAGGGGCTGTGTATATAGATCAAGTGTACTTGCAATTCTGTGAAAGATGAACTGCAAATAAGTGAATGGTGTGAAAGAGTGATCCATAGTTCAGTGTTTCCCAACTCAGGACCACCAACAGTTCAGGTTTTGTCAGTATCTCCATTAGAATAAAACAGGGCCATACATAAATTCTGAACAGTTGGTGGAGGACTAGGGTGGGGAACACTGCCATAGTTAACACAGAAATTCAGTGGAGGGAAAGTGATATAACAAGAATGGAGAGAGATGTGAAAACTCTTAAATTATGATAGAAAACCTTTTAAATATATTCAAAGGTTTGTAAATCTCTCTATTACGTTCATTGATAGCAGATCGTCAATTAATAATGATTATATGGCAGCGATCAGCGATACATTTGCTAATACATATTCCTTAAATGGTTTGTTCTCTTTATGAATTCGAGAAGTTTATTAGAAAACATAGCATTTTCTTGGATGTTGTGTCAAGTAATACACTTGTTTATTATAAACAGATTAATGGGATGAAAAGAGATCTGGATTATATTTTTTCGACTTGGCAGATTCTGAAAAGTAATTATTCTTTCAACGAGAGTGTCACAAACAAAATAATACAAGGAGCATGCTAAGATAGCTATTGATATTCATATATATTCAAAATGGGTTTTAGGCTTGTTAAAACTTCTCATAGACTCAGATTGCAATTATCATCAACATAGTATGAAAGATTTAATCCAACACTCACTTTAAAAAGAATACAAGAGGTAATTACCTAAACAATCATACGAGCCACAAATCAGAGCTGTGTTTTTCAACGAGAATATGTTTCAGTTTTGCTTTAGCTGCAGAGATTAACGTATTGTAAATGTTTTCCAGCTGGACACATTCTTATTTAGACCATTTGTTCAGCAAAAACTACAGATGTGTCCCCAAGATTTTGTTTGGTTGTGCATATTCTTATGAATGGAAATTATATCTCTTTTATACAGAACTCATTTTGCTGTGTTTCATCAACATAATTCAGAATTTCTACCGTCAGCAAAATATCATTAAGTAGTAAAGAAGTCGAGTCATAAAAGTTTTTCTTAAAGAGTACCACATTGTTTTAAAAGGACTTTTGGTAGCAAAATATAAATTCAGAACTCTTAGAATCATATAATTTTGTTATAACTATTTCATGTGCCCATTGTTCTATTTTCAGGTATTATTTGAAAGGTTTCAACCAAATACTTTTGGTACCATAGTACCTCTCAGTTTGACAACCACTTGGCTAAACATTTAAATTGGTAGGTTTCTAGCACTTATTGTTCAAATGTGAAAGGCAGCTTAACCAACCCAAAACAGAGTCTCTCTTATATAGTCGCTGGTGTATGGTAAAAAAAAAGATGAAATTAGGGAGCAGAGCCTGCATGAGATCCAAAGGGATATAAAATAGAAGAAGAGGACAAAAAGAGGAAATATAGTGTAGTATGTAGACAATTCTTGTAAGGCAAAATGATAGAAAATATGCTTGCAGTGTTTGAGGCTATAGACTAGCTACAGATGTAGCACTTGGTTGGTACAATCCCTGCTTATGGATACAGGTCTGTGGCTGCCTGATAATAGTAGCCACACTAGCCTGTAGAGTTTGCATAAACTGATTGAGTTATTCAGAAAAGTTTTCTAGTGCAACTAAAACTGCAATTCAACACACACATTTATACATACATACATCATAATAAAGTTGAAGACCAAATGTCTCCAGAATCCAAATATTGCATTTTTCCCTAATACACATTGAATTATTATGTATTTTTGCTTATGTGATATTTAAAACATGTTACTGGTAGGACCAGATTTTATAAAAAAATCTTTTCAACTTATGGCAGCTCCAGTAAATACATGTTCCTACAAGCCCATAATATTTAGAATGTGTGCTCCCAGGCAGCTGCCATTCGTGCTTGCAGTCCTTCATTCAGCCCTTTTCCCACACTCTACTTTTTAGTTTATTTTTTTTTTAAATAAAAACATATATTGCTTTTTTCCCCTTTTTGAGAACTACCTGTGAGAGCCGGAGTGGATCCTCTTCCAGGGGACTTTGGTGGCTGCTCTGATCTTCATGCTTTTCCTGCACAGCTACCAAGAACATCCTTTAGTGAAGCCAAAGTGATGTCACATCCCAGCTCCTGGTATCACTACACAGTGCTTGAGGGAGATTTGTAGTGCAAGCAAATATACATAAGAGCTCCCTCGCACCCCATTGTACATTTAGGGAGAATAGGAACCTGCTAGACCTGCTCTGTCTTATCATAGGGTCGTTTTTGCACCTAACTCACTAACTCTTGAGGCACCACCTGGCCATCTTAGAATTGCTCTGACGTGAGTGCATCATGAGATGCCCATACAATTTGCATTTGGCACTAGAAACACATAGGCAGCACTTCGGCAGCAATCTTTTTATGGTTTCCTGTACTGGGCTTGGCCGTTGAGGCTGTCAGTCAGCCTTGTGTACTTGATGCCAGGCTGACATGCCACATCAGTAATTATACTTGCTCCCTGATGATGTCCCCTCAGGACTTGCCCACCTGACCTGATCCAATACATATCAGGGTTCAGAGGTATTACTGTGAATTTTATTGCTTTGGAGTTCTGTTAATAAAGTAAGATGACTATTTTTTTCCGACCGATACAGCCTCGCCGACAGCATGCGCTTACCTGCTCGTCGGCGAGCCAGCAACCGCTCCCCCAGGTCTTCCGGGTGTCCAAATCAAAGATGGCGCTGACCGCGTGGTCGCGTCCATCTCTAGCTCTGCCCCCGAAAATTATACTAACGTGCTCGTGATGTCACGACGTCAACGCACACGCACGTTTTTGGGGTCAGAGGTCGCCCTCTGACCAATCAGAGCATTGAGAGGGATATTTAAATCCCTAACTCTCCCCAGTACCTTGCCCTGTCGTGGTTTCCTGTTCCTGGTTTCCTGAGAGTGCTTTATCTTTGTGAACCTGATTTCCTGGTATCCTGATCTTGGCTTTTCCCTGGTTATTCTGAATTCCGGTTTCCCTGACTTGGCTTGTGTAAACGGTATTGTGTATTTTCTGGCTTCCTTGACCTCGGCTTTCCCTTTGACCATTTTCTGTCTCTAGCGTATTAGTCCGGCCATTCTTAGGTCCGGTTTACGCTCTGTCCTTTTATTTTCCTTTTCCTTCTTATGTATATGTTTACATAGTTTCTGCGTGCTGGACCACACTACTAGTTGTGACAGGAATGAAGAGTCGGTAAAAGGAAAAGAAGACTAAGTAAGGGCCAATTGATGCTGACCTTGAAATGATTAAGTGGTAGCTTGAGCAGGGGTTAGGTGGCAGAGTTGGAGAAGGACCTAGGAGAGGATTCATTGGGTATGTCTTTGCGTTAGTAGAATAAGCCTACTAATTTAGAAAGTGCTGCAAAGTCATTGTAATCTATTAGTATATTTAGTCAGTTTCGGCAATACTAATACTTTGGTTGATAACAATGACACATCTGACTCATTATTTTATAAAATAAAAAGTGGACAGCAATAGTAATAAACTATATATTCTATGAAATGCAACTGTAGATTGTATGCATAGGACAATGTATTGTATTTAATTGTCAATGTTGGCCTAGAGTCACTGTAAATAAAGATAAAAAATGTAATTGCATGCGTTCATTCAGCATTAACTGAAGCCAATTTAAAGAAAATGAAAAACAGTGTGTTATTTCTACATTTAGTATCACTTTAACATCCTTGATGTAGTTTTCAAGATACTGCTCTGCTTGAGTGTGATGATCACTTTTTGGGCTCAATAACATTCTGATAGGATCTTTTTAACTTAAAAACTATGAAATGCTCTTAGAAGTTAAAGTGCAAACACTCACACACAAAAAAGCCCTAGAGTTTAATTTTACAAAGTAGCTTTTATCAGCAGTAGAACAGATTCAAATAGTATATTTAGTGGATACAAACAACTGTTCTTTGTAGATAAATATAAAAAAAAAAAAAAACACCCTATAGGCGAGCAAAGATCGTGCACAGAGATTATAAATGAAATGCATTCGCCAATGCAGACATAAGTTTTTATGTAAAAGAATTGATATTAAAAAGGTTTAACTTAATTTATTAATGAGGATTTTATAATAATCATAGTACATTTTATAGATGACCTCTTAGTTACACGCATACAATATAATATAAACGTTTTTATTGCAGTAGCAGAAACGTGCGTAACAATGTGTCGTAACATTTTTTTTGTTTGTTTTTTAATAGAGAGACAAAACTTTGTTGTGGAAATATAATGATGTATATATGCATAATAAGTACAAAGAGAGGTTTGAGGAGTTTTTCAGAGATAGAACAAAACTATAATTTGGCAGACGTTCATAGAAATTAATCAGAAATAAATAACAGACCCTTTGTAGAACTGTTTGACTCCCTTAAACTTGATGTACGGAGTCTGGCCATATGCCAGTTGTCATAATAGGCACAGCTTTAGACCAGTGACCCATGGGATATCGAAACCATAGATCAATAAATAAAGTGATTGCCAAGGGAACTAATTACATAAAATTACAATTGACTATCTCCTTACCTTGCGTAAATCAACTTTTCTAACCTACAAGTAAAAGTTAAGTACGCTTTTTTAACAAATCATCCCACAATGGCAGTAAATTTTGTAACAGCTGAAAAATATCACAGGCAAGAATTAAAATTTACACCTTTGTAAATAATAAGTTAAAAGACACCTCGAGATAACTACTGACACACTCCCGAGAGCAATAGTTTAATACTTCACTTAATCAACTGTTATGTTTTATTTATAACATGGATAATGAAGCACCAAAACTTCAGATGTCCACAAACTACAAATCCCATGAGTCATTGCAAGTCACTTTGTTTAGTTTGTAGTATACATCATTTCACATACAAAATTAAATGCAGTATATTAGTTCCACACTAGCACTTATGTCATTTACATAACTGATTCCCGTGTATTATATTGTTGCCCCTTGATTTTAATGAGTTATATATATGAGTTATATATATGTATAAAATGTACATTTTTCTTAGTATTCTATTTTTCAGCATGCACATTAGATAACATCAAAAAAATATACATATAATTACACTCATAATTGGAATAAAATATAATTTTTCACTTTTTAAAAAAGATTATTTTCTTAAAAATTATGGAATTATAAATAAATATTTCTCTAAACACCTAGTGTTAAATTAACACACTGGGTATTAAAAATCAAGGAAAACTGGATTATAATTTGACTTATTTGACTTTGTATATGGATTGGTATAATATCACATTTGTTCACATAATGTTCACAGATATGTCCGTTATAACAATAAGACATTTTGATACTCTGTAGATGAAATTGGTATTTGTAATTATTTGTAACAACTTGCAAATATAACTGTATCTGTTGTTCTGCGCATATCCTCTTACATACGTCCGGGACTCATTGCCATAGTAATGTGTAGTAAACCCTACGCCACGGAGTGGGTGGCTCTTTCACTTTGAAAGGAGACATTCTCCCAATGGTTGCAGTTTACACAGCGGCAGCCAAAGCTGAATGTATCAGCGGTTGCCTTGGTGCTGTGACGCTTCCGGATTTGATAATTGGCCTCTTTCGTCATGTGACGTGCGAGTTTAGATTGGAGACATACATGCGCAAAGGCGCCGAGTCCACGCTGGACATCAGGGGATGTGCTATACAGCTTATACGGTGAGTGTTGATTGGTATAGATGTCCTATATATGTTCGTTACTTGCAATGTTAAATGCCTTTTGTGTCCTGATCAAAGCTCCGATCGGGTGCTGAAACGTTGACTTTGTTTGAATTGACAAACAATAAATTGGATGAACTAAACCCAAGAGTGCCTGTAATTTTTTGATATTTTTATATATATATACATATATATATATATATATATATATATATATATATATATAAATGAAAATAAATATAATACTAGCTACAGGTTTATTCAGTCGAACATTAGAATTAATATAATTAATGTACTAATCAAAGGTCTGTCAATGCTATATATAATCAATGCCAAAAAAAAATAAATATATATATATTTATTTGCTCATCACCCACGAGTTTATCTTTTTGCACTTTTTGTTTTCTTTAAGAAGATACGCATCTAAAGCCACATATAAATTCTAATAAAAATTGTGGACGAAACTGCATGTGTGGGCAAGGTGTTATTTTTCCCAAACCATGAAAAGTGTGACTAATTTAGTGAAGTGCTTGAAGGATAGAGACCTCCAGCAATCTCTTTTGTCTTGTTTTCTTAGAGCCTTTAAATACGTATGTCAGCATTCCAACATCTGGAAAAGCAGATAAGCTGTGGAAGTTGAAACACTGCGTACCGCAAGAATATAAATGTGATGCTTGTGCTAAATCCACTGTGGTCTATTTTTATTTTGTTTGTTTTTTTTTTTTATTGTTTGTTTTTTTGTTTTGTTTTTTTTGGTCTTCATCAATGTTATGCAACTTATTAATTGTGAAAAGTTGGATTTTGGTGGACCAACACGTCTCGTAATGAAAAAAAAAAGTATTACATGAATGCTCATCACATAATGCCCATGTATACTGATTGCTACTATCAAAGCTGAAAAATGAGGGGCTGAAAAATGCACAAATATATGTTATAACTTATTCATAAACCAATTGCATAGCAGCACTCCAAAATTCACTAATCACAACCTACATAACAGTATTCACTACCCAAAAAAATCTGCATATGTGCCCCACAACGCTACCAATCTTGTAATGTTTAATTATAGTCACATAGTCATGTCCTTCCCATCATATCTGACTTTATTGCTGGACTGTAAATTGAAGCATCTTGATGCTAGTAAACAAGCAATTTTTTTTATATCTTCCACGCGTTAATTTTTTGCCCTTTTCATTTACCTATACGACTATAAACATCTAATGTTCTGATTTTCTGATCCATGAAAATCACATTTCCTCCCACAATCACAAACTAACTAGTGACAGTGTGATGTCATTCCTTCACTAGGGAGACTTTCCACCAGCAGTAGCATCATGGCAAGACAAAACCAAAAGAAATACTTAGGACAGATATATACATTTCATATGTAGGTGTGTTGGTGGCCTGTTTACAACTCCCTCTTGGGTTTGGTTTCTTCTTCAGTTCTATCTCTGTGTTAATGTCCTAGGTGCTCGGCAACAAAGGGGCATCTTCAGTATATCCACTTTTTATGTAGTTAACAGTTGAGGATCAAGAGTGCTGTTTGACTTTCCCAGCCAAGTCATAGCTCCTTCTTCTTTTGTACAGTGGTATCCAAACCAATCAGGTGATGGGCATAGCATGACACCGATGGCACTAGAGGTAACACCAAAAAGAGAAATCAATACATTTAAATATAAGATGACTAGTATCTAGGGTGGGTTCATGCCACAAACAGTCATCTGGGCTACCATGCGGACAACAATGGTCTACATTTTGGAATCATCAAAATTGTCAAGCAATATAGACAGGGAAAATGATAATTAGTTAGAAAGCACTATTGTGAGGAATTTTAATACTCTTGCTCCATGTTATTGACCTTTGGAGATATTTTGTGCTATATTACAGAGAACTTAGAAGAGAAATAAATATGAATAAAATATAAAAAAAAATGGGAGAAATTAAGAAATGTTATTATATTATTTATATTTTTAGTTCTGCATGACATTTAAACTGTGAATGTCATAATATGATTTGCTTTTACTGCAATAAAGTACACATATTTGTATTCAGCAATGTCTCACATGTAAAACAGTACCCCCTGTTACCAGGTTTTATGCCATCATAGGGGTAATTCTCATTCCTGGACTATCATACAGTCTCAAAGGCAAAGTAACCAATCTGGCGAATTTCAATGTGAAAAAACTGAAACGCAAGTCTGTAACTTTTGAAAACACCATAAAACCTGTACATGAGGGGTACTGTTATACTTGGGAGACTTCGCTGAACACGAATATTAGTGTTTCTAAACCATAAAACGTATCACAACAATTATATTGTCCGTGTAAGTGCCGTTTGTGTGTAAAAAATGCAAAAAAAATCACTTTCACTTCATTGTACATTTTACTGTTTTGAAACACTAATATTTGTGTTCAACAAAGTCTCCAGAGTAAAACAGTACCCCCCATGTACAGGGTTTATGGTGTCTTGGAAAGTTACAGGGTTAAATATAGTGCTAGCAAATTAAATTCTCTGGACTTTCGGCCTGGGTTGTCAGGCAGGGCCCACAAATTGTAATTAATAAAATGACCTAATTATGTAAAAATATTACATAAATATATAGGTAGAATTAATATATATATATATAATTTTTTTCAAATTATTTTTATTAATATAAGTTTAATTTTTTTATACGTTTATTTATATATATATATATATATATATGTGTATATATATATATATGTGTGTATATATATATATATATATATATATACTAATATCAAAATACAGTTAGAATGAAATTACACACATATATATTTTGTATTTTTTTATTTTTCATTTTTAACGTATTAATATATATATATTTATTATATATATATATATATATATATATATATATATATATATATATATATATATATATATATATATATATATATATATATAAAGAAAAAAAGACCTTGTACTCCTGTACTCCTACTCACGGTTACTTGGACTCGGTGCTTAATTGTACTAAATATGCAGAACAAAAAAATCATCACTCCCAGGTGTTCACAAAAACTTCTTTACTGGAAAGTGTCAAAATTATCAACGTTTCAGTTCCCTTTGGGACTTTCATCAGGACAAACACCAGTGACATAAAACAAATCAAACAATAAATAAGGACAATAATCATCAACTCACAGTTCAGCTGTGCAGTGGGCTTGCATTCTAGCTCCCAGTATGCATGAACGGATGCTTGAAACAGGTAAATGTTTACTCGTCATAATTATACTCAATACCTGGTGAGAACTGTTGCCATAGTAGCCAGGATGCGGATCTCCGATCATCGCTTCTGTCCTGTCATCAGCTCAGGGAGCATCAGCTGTGACCTATTATTAAAAAATATTAAAAGTAAACTTCAAAGGTGAAGAAAACATGAAAATATCATAAGGGCAGAAAATAATTAGTCAGTAGCATGAGTTTAACAATTCCTCTATACATTACATCTTGATTTTGTATTGAACCAAATCATTTACTAATATGCAATAATTCCATATTTTAGGGAAAGTGACAAGCAGTCTTTGTTTATATGAATTGCCAGGGCATTTCACTAATTTGGGCATATAATAAGTGGCCAATTCACGGTTGTTGGCAACTGTTTGTTTTATGTCTTTTCCTGCTTTAATAAAAGTTTGCAATCAAACTTATTTGACAAAGGCATTTGCAGTTTCGATTCCATTTTGCAATATACAGAGCTGGTATTTCTATGTAAGGTTGAACAAATGCAAAAAACAAAATATATACAAAAAAATGCTACAATAAATAATTTATCTTGCAGGGGCATTTAGAGCAGATACAATTTAATTACAAACAACCTGCATAGAGACTATGTGATTTGACCTTCTCCGAAGGATTTTAGTCTGATGCAGGGCGGTTAGAATAGGCAAGTGAACAATTCCAAGAATAGCCTTGTCTTTCATTTCCTTCAAAGGCATATTACCTTATTATAAGTTACCTTACTCTTTTGAAATGCAGAAGAGTCGAAGATTGTACGAAGGGAACAAAATAAGAAACATGATGGTCTAACCCCTTCTCATTTTATTTCATTATATCTTCATGCAAAGTAGTTCATTCATATGTAGGGTGCATTTCTCGAGAAAATGTGAAGGCTTTGAATGCTATTCCAAAACTAATTGGCACTTTCTAGTGTAGAATATTTGGTTCCAATTTAAATTCTATAAAAATGTAGCCTTAAAGACACTGCATTAAGGGATATTCTGTATACTGTGTTGCATAAATATACTTTAAGTTTGAATGATGTACAGTTTCTGAATAATTGTGATTGGCATGATAAATATGCACGTTAATATTTTCACCTAGTAATGGTATATTTATCATTGGTGTATATGTAAAAAAATATATATGAATGTATTTTTTGGATCAGACCTTCCCTAGGTCTCAATATACCTGGAGTTCTGGACAGGCTTTTAGATAAGATATTTATCTTTTCAATCAACATACATAGAACTGTTGTTAAAATGGATATGAAACTTTCCCCAATTTTGCAACATCCAAATAGCTAACTAAATGATTTTGCTATGCTTTTTTTAAAAAAAATAAAAAAAATAAAAACAAGTTTTTTTATGCTTTCAAAAACGAATTTATAGATTATTTTCAATTTAATTTTAAAACTTTGTTGTACAAAAACTGGCGAAAAAGGTAATTTACTTATTGCACTGCTGTACACTTTGCATATGCACAAGTACAGCACTTGTGATAATATAACCAGTTTGGATTATGAATGGTATTTCTTAAAGACTTGGAAGTTCAGATCAGTCAGACTTGAAATTCAGCTGAATGTTGACTGATTTGACATCCTTTTGAATCTTAGAATTTGAAAATTAAACCACATCCAAAATTCATCTTGGACCGAAAAATTGTCTCATGTAATTCTTCAAAACCAAAAATCGGTTCATCAATTCATCAATTTGGAGCAATCAAAAATGTTCTTCATGCATAAGTCTAGTTTCTTCATTAGATGCCAGAGTATGCAAGCATGTCCCAACACAGAAGTGCAGTAGAGGTAAGTTTTAACTAACTAATACAGCTTTATACACTTAAGTAAATGCTGAAGTAGTGTTTGATGTGTTGAAAGAACAAGAAACTGTCACTGCCCAAGAAATGGTTCTGTCTATATACCAACATTAAACTTTTTTGTCCCTACTACTGGGGTATAAGTATGTGCTCTTCATTTCTTAAAACATTTAAAGAGACACCCTAGACACCCGGACCACTTCAGCTCATTGAAGTGGTCTGTGTGCAGAACCCTGTCAGTTTACCTTACGTTTTACTCCACCTCTAGTGGCTCTCTACCAGACAGCCACTAGAGGCGCTCCTGGGTCTTTAGGTGACTTTTGGTCTCATAACTGACACTGGATGTCCTCACGCAATGCAAAGGGACATCCAGTGTCAGCAAAAACCATATAGGAAAGCATTGATTTAATTCTTTCCTGTGGGGGTTGTCCTTACGTGATTGTTGCACTCATCATGCTATAGCATTAGGTCCCCAATGTCAGTCAATGTCGGGGGAGGATGAGCCTGACCCAGGTACATTTAACCTTTTCTGTGCTGTGGAGGGGGCAGTGGTGAGGGCTTGCATTAAGGAGGGCAGCACAATAGAGTACTATAGTGCTAGGAAGTTTGTATTTTATATTCCTAGCCTATAGTAGCCCTTTAACAATTCCTCCACTGTCTTCTCCTTTATTCCATTTCAGCTGTACAATGTTTCAGTTAATATTTTTTAAGAATGTCTACTTGTGTATTTAATTGACATAAACCTCTTCTACCACTGTAGGTACAGAAAAATGAAAACTTGAATAAATTCAGAATATAAACTGCAAGATTGCAATAATTGTTTTTGTAATGCAATAATGGTCAACTAAATCATGTTAATATGGACAATGAATGGGATACCTGTTCTATCTACAGTGAGGAAAATAAGTATTTGATCCCCTGCTGATTTTGAACATTTGCCCACTAACAAAGAAATGATCAGTCTATAATGTTAATAGTAGGTGTATTATAACAGTGAAAGACAGAATAACAACAAAACAAAAAACAGAAAAACGCATGTCAAAAAAGTTATAAATTGATTTGCATGTCAATGAGTGAAATAAGTATTTGATCCCCCTATCAATCAGCAAGATTTCTAGCTCCCAGGTGTCTTTAATACAGGTAATGAGCTGAGATTAGGAGCACTCTTTTAAAGGGAGTGCTCCTAATCTCGGCTTGTTACCTGTATAAAAGACACCTGTCCACAAAATCAATCAATCAATCAATCATGATGTCAGGGACAAGATGTCAGGGACAAGATTGTAGACCTACACAAGGCTGGAATGGGCTACAAGACCATTGCCTAGCAGCTTGGTGAGAAGGTGACAACAGTTTGTACGATTATTCACAAATGGAAGAAACACAAATTAACTGTCAGTCTCCCTCGGTCTGATGCTCCATGCAAGATCTCACCTTGTGGAGTTTTAATGATCATGAAAACAATGAGGAATTAGCCCAGAACTACACGGGAGGATATTGTTAATGATCTCAAGGCAGCTGGGACCATAGTAACCAAGAATTACACAATTGCTAGCACACTACACCATAAAGGACTGAAATCTTGCAGCGCCCGCAAGGTTCCCTGCTCAAGAAAGCACATGTACAGGCCCGATCTGAAGTTTGCCAATGAACATCTGAATGATTCAGAGGAGAACTTGGTGAAAGTGTTGTGGTCAGATGAGACCAAAATCAAGCTCTTTGGCATCAACTCGACTCTCTATGTTTGGAGGAAGAGGAATGCTGCCTATGACCCCAGGAACACCATCCCCACTTTCAAACACGGAGGTGGAAACATTAGGCTTTGGGCGTGTTTTTCTGCTAAGGGACAGGAAAACTGCACCACATGAAAGGGACGATGGACGGATCCATGTTCCATCAAATCTTTGGTGAGAACCTCCTTCCCTTAGCCAGGGCATGGAAAATGGGTCGTGCATGACAATGACCCAAAACACACAGCCAAGGCAACAGACCTAAATCCCACCTGGAGTGGCCTAGCCAGTCTCCAGACCTTAATCCCATAGAAAATCTGCCTCGAAACCTAAAAGACTTGGAGAGGATCTGTAAAGAGGAGTGGGACAAAATCCCTGCTGAGATGTGTGCAAACCTGGTGGCCAAATACAAGAAATCTCTGACCTCTGTGATTGCCAACAAGTGTTTTCACCAAGTACTAAGTCGAAGGGGCCAAATATTTATGTCAATCATTGACATGCAAATCAATTTATAACTGTATTTAACATTTGTTGTTAGTTTGTTTTTCTGTTTGTTTGTTTTTGTTGTTATTCTGCAATAAAGAATGCAATAAAAGAATTTGGATGAGATATTTCATTATTATAATTATCATGAATTAATATTATTGGTAGAAAAGGGTTATGGATCACAAAAAAGAATAATTCTAGCTAGCGGTCAATTATTATTATTTGTTTAAAATAAATACATAAACCCTTTTTCTATTCTGAATAAAAGTGTTTTGATTTGGGCACTGAGAGTTTTATAACTGCAATTATATGAAACTCTATGTTTTTCTTCCACTTCACCAATCATGTCCTACGTTCATAAGAAAAACTGAAAGAGTAACAATTCACAATGACCTTTCTAGAACACAAACATTAAAACGACTTGTTTTGGATAGTTATTCGTTTATATATTACTATCCTTTTCCAGGAACATACACACATACACAGTCACGCTAATAAATGTGCTTGTTTAAATTATCCTTTTATTTTTAGTGCCTTACGTCTGCTTTCTGTCTGAAAACTGGAAACTCTCTTGTAGTCACAGAAGAAAACATGAATAATTTTTGTGTTCAGGACAGACCGTAAGAGCAATTTTTACTGCAGCTATTGTTTGTTCTTTTTGTTTTGTTGGGAAAAAAACGAGATAAAAGGAGAAATCAATTTGCTAGCGGGTTCTGCCTGCCACAGTTTCCTATGTTTTGACTATTATAATCAACTAAATACATTATTTAGTTTGATAGAACGACACACTGACCTTGTTGCTGCCACTGATAAGGAGAGCAAAATTAATCAATTTAAATACCCTAGGCAGGTGAATTAATTTATACATTTGTAGTTGCCATCCAAGCATTGAGATGTTTTCTTCCTGAATGCAATGTATCCATCCTTCTAAGTTTTATTTGCACAATGAAGTATGCCTGAATTAATAAATAGCTATTTTTTGTAGCTATTAATTAAAGCAGTAAAATTTAAGTTATTCATTATTACATCCATCCGTTTGTCTGTATTTCATTTTGTCTGTCTGTTAGTCTATTGATGTATCTATCGCTCTATTGAATCATTGTTTGATCAGTTGGTCTATCTATCTATCTATCTATCTATCTATCTATCTATTTATCTATGCCAATCTGCTTGTTTGTTTGTTTGTCTATATGGCTGTTGGTTGGTATGTTCTGTCAGTTTGTTGGTATGTCTGTCTATCAATCAGACTATCTGTCTGTCAGTCTGTCTATCAACTGGTTTGTCCTTCAATTGATCGATCTCTGTCTGTGTAAACTGCAAACAGGTCAACACTAATGAGTTTTATTAAGTAATAATAGCTTTCATTTAGCTCAATACGTAATCCATAAGTAACCTCAACATCTCATTCACTAGAATGGACTTTTAGTATGATTCTTATCAATGAGAAAGCTTGCAAAAGATGGAAAACTTCAAAAGATGCTAAGTGACATCACCACCACAGTGAAATTGTGAGCATAAGGATATAAGAATAAAGGAAGCCCAGAGGTGGAGTGAAAAGTCAAAAAGAAAATCAATGTCAAGACTTGAACTTCCCAAATTAGTATGTGTAAAATGGGAGAAAGAAACAGGAAACAATGTTGCAAGCACAAGTACAATCTTGTGAAATGGAACAGAGATGTCCTCTACATCAAGAGTTCCTGTACATAAAGAATATTGGTATACTGAGAAATATTAATACATCACAATCTGTCAATGCAGAGACATACCAAAGCAAATATACCCTAAAAAAAAAAATAAAAAAAATAAGGCTAACAAAATAAAAATATGAAAAATACATGAAATAACTTGCAAATAGAAGTTTCAAGAAAGCATAGTATGAAGCGAAAAAAAAAAATAGATGCATCTAAATGAGAAATTTGACATTGATCAGGAACAGTTCATAAAAAGACACTTTAAGCAGATAGCAACAAAGGAAATTGTTTTCTGTTAAAAAAAATTTATGAGACGAGGTTTACTGTTACAATTCAGAAAAAGTCTTGTCTGAGCAATTGAGATACCTGGTCTCCAGTCTGAGTCTGATATCAATTCATTATCAGTGAAATAAAAGGACAAGATTTGGTGCCAGCTAGTTGATCAATCACCACTGATTCTTTCCAGAAGTTAGTTAACAGTGTAAATTTTGGCACGAAAATTGGACTTGTTTAGAAGTAGAATTTTTGGATCTAATACATTTTCCAATGTTTTCGTACCTCAAGCTGTAAGAGATACAGCCTAGGCAACAGTAGAACCCTGGCTTAGTTTATGTGAGATGGATTTGTGCCTTTAAATAACATAAATTACATTTTTTATAGCCTGCTGGAGTTGTAGAACAGATGTTATATATGCACACAATTAAGTCTCTGAGACCTTTATCCTCGGATTCACTAACAATAGTACTCACTGGAATGGCATTGCTAGTTTCCAGAAACACCTGGAGCTTGAGTCCAGAGCAAAACTCAAGGATTCACTTGAGGAGCTAACTATCTATACAGACTTGAGACATTTTGTAAATAAATAATTTGAAAGCTTTATCCAAAAATATTTAAAATTAAATGTGCCTATGTCACACAATGTATTTTCAGGAATTCAATGCAACCCTGCCTAGGCACACTACTTAAGCAATGAAGATGGGATATAGTACAACCCTGTATATTTTCATGGCTAAAGACCCCCACATCTAGGTCTTTAGCCCCAACCCACCCCCAACATTGCTGGCTCACTGCCTAGCCATGCTTATGACTTTGATTAAGTCGTTATTTCTTTTACCCAGCAGTATAAAACGCTGCATTATTTCTGAAAGTTGAGTTTTACTGACATTAGAATTTCAGGAAAGCCTTAAAGAAGCAAGATACTGGTAAGGACTCTGAGTGCCTTTGAGTTTAAGATGTTGTGAAACAACATGAACAAAAGGTTACGCAATCTATTCTAATATTTGAAAATTAGTGGTTCCAAAAAATATATTTAGATTTTATGATGAACAAAAATTGTAATGTCCAGATTCCTCACTCTCTGACCAAACAAGGAAGACATGGAAAAATAGCCATAGACAACATGGCATCTTGTACTCAAAATAATGTCAAATATATCTCTGTTTATTCTGATGCCTAAAGGCATTGATTTATATATGGACAACTATTGCTCCAATCAGTGTGTTTGTAAGGTGAACACAGCAGTCATTTTCAAAATGAAAATAAACAAAATTAAAAAAAAAAACAATCCCAAGTGTTGAAAGACAAAAAAGTAGCCCTTGTTGAGGGTTAGTTACAATTAACAAATACAGATATTACTATGAAATATCACGCCCCCTAGAACACATTTGTTTATGTATATATTTTTATATATTTTTATTATATAATTCAAAATATCATAGAATATACTGTTAAAAAATAAGCATTCAAACATTTCATTCTTTACATTTTCTCTATGGTTAAGGCATATATTAGTGAGATTTTTTTTATAAATCATATTATTGTATTTTTTGACATTCTGGTCCCAAATGTAGGAGATGGTGACTTGGTCCACAAAGATACTTTGATTTTCCAATGGCTACATTTTACCTTTTCAAAGCATTTAATTAAATTCAGGGGAAAAAGTTGAATGTTTCCCTTCTGCTTTATATAAACAGCCATCCATCTCTGTCAATCTTATTTATTCCTAGTCACTCAGAATTTCTTTTGCTCTTATCCTGCATTTAAAACTCATGGGAGTATAACAAAGAATATTTGGTCACTTTATGCACACAAATGTAATGGCACTTCACTTCAAGGTCACATTTGCTATGTAAATTCCTTATTTCATCTTCAGCTGCTATTGTAGTCTAGTTCCAAGGATTATTTTTGCTTACCAAGACCCCTCAAGGAATTTACTTTGTTCTCCTTAAAAAAAAAAAAATATATATATATATAAAAAATAAAAATGTTCAGTTTATGGAACTGCTGACAGTGTTCTTGTAATATAGAGATATTGCAAATTTATAGTAAGAAAAATAAAACCGTGAATAGGAACGATATATTTGTTAATGTCTCTTAATTGCCGATGACATTATATATGCCATGAGTCTTCGTTGAAGCTAACAAGAATTTTCTTGATTTTTTCTTTATGTTGCAGTAATATATGAATTAGATATAAAAACATAGTAGTCACATGGATTGTGAGTTATTCACTAAAGTGAGAGTTGTCAGTAACAAGAAAAACTAAGCTGTCTAATGGTAACTAAATATTGTTTTAAAAGGTATTCATTTTATTAGCTCCTCACTATTATTAGGGTGAAGATGGTAGGTAGAAATGTTTATTGTGTGTTTACAATGGCATAACCACCACACTCCGAATATTTAACTGGAGCTGCCAATGGATGGAGGCTGGGTTAATATGAGGCTTCCCATGTATAAATGATCTATGTCCAGGCGGAGGCATGGAGGGGGTACGTTACTAGTGACTGGGCAATGATAGCTGCCCAATTTCTAGTCTTTGATTACAATGAGCAGCCAGTTGCATTGCAAGTGGGTGATATAAAACCTCCTTTGCACTAATAGGGGGCATATTGACCCCAACAGAAAGTTTTTTAACAATATGCCCACTGGCTGCTAGTACCGCCTGTGGGCAAACAGTTAATACCCAATTCTAAAACAACAAAACTGGCTAAGCCATTGTCCATTTTGGTTGCTTTGGAATTAGTACATGTGGTGATACATAATTTATTATTTTAGTGCAAACTGCAAAACAGCCCAAATTCAACCGAATCGCAATTCCGCAGTACCAGATCTCCAATACTAATTGTTATATAAATTATGGAAGTATTGAGCAATTTAGATATAGTTGGCATGAAAACCTATTGATTTTATTGTTTTTTGTTAATATATCAAGGTGCTTTTTTTTTTGATGACTGAATCTACAGATCAGTAAAGTTTTCTCGCAAAGTTATTGACAGTAGCTGAAGTCACAATTCTTCTATATATTGAGACACGGGTTCACTTTCAGTACAAACAGTCTCATTGTTGAAGCTGTTGAGGAATGAATGCAGTGATAGTGATATTGTAATGCCGATGAAATAAGGAACTGGCATGGATTCTAGCTTAGTGCATCAAGAATAATATAGCACCTACAATAATTGGTGCCTGCGCTATCTGAAACCAGAATGTAACTCAGTCACACTTTGAGTGTCATCATGTTCCCACATTATTATCATATAGAAGATTGGAGATGGAGATTGAAATGGTTAATATTATTTCTTGCAATACATTGTCTCTTTACTGATTTGCTTCTAGCATTGACCTTTATGAAAATATTCTTATCATATCAAAGATTTTTTAATTTGATGGGTAACAAAAAATGAATTTGGTCCAAGATATTTTGCCTAATGTTATTATTACTAAATAGAATTCTAACAAATCATTGTTGCTGGGCAATAATCATAAACCCAAATCATGTATAATAAACAGATAGTAAAGAGAAAAAAAGAAGGGGAAAGGGTGCTAAAAGATGGTTGTGATATTATAAAATAAACACATGATATGCGTTGGCTTTTTTCTAGTTAGAAGATATGATAACATGAATTAAGACATTAGAAAATGAAGAGATCACTATAGGAACCATATAATTATTTGCAGAGGTTATTAAGTGTCCTTAAATATATATATATATATATATATATATATATATATATATATATATATATATATAAAACAAGAGGGGGTTGGCTGCACTCACCTTAACATGCATAAATGGGGGTGCTGCTGGGGGCCAAATAATACAATACAATATTGTATTATATATATATATATATATATAAAAGCAGGGAGAAAAATACAAAATATAGTGAAGTATGTCACTGTCCAAATAAATATGATAAAACAAAAGAAACACATTCACAATTTCCTGGAGCTAAAATTGTAGCTCCAACTTGAATGCTTGGGCCAAACAATCCCCACCTATGGATATAGTGTGGTTCTTGGTGGTTGCAGTCACTCAAATGGTGGAAACATAAGCAGCTTTGCGGATATGGACTTAGGATATTATAGTGTAGTGCCCACTTGTAACTATAGATGGTGGTCTTTTCCCTCCAGAAATATAGGAGAAAAAGGAAAAAGAAAAACCAAAATAGTGTGTACCGTAAGGCACAGAATACAATTAAAGTGGTAAGAAATGTACTCACATTTGAGAGAGCAGACTTGGGTGGTACAATCCCTGTAACGGACCATTTTGAACAATGGGAATGGTGTCGCCTGGTGCTGTCCTGTAGTCTGTGGGAACGATCCAGCCGCTTGCCACCAATTGTAACGGACCTTTTGCACAAAAAGGGTAAAAACCGTTTAGGCGATCGGCCCCCTTTCCAGAGATGCAGGCACAGTTACTGCAGAACACCAAACACACAAACTGCCAATAAGTGAATGCTCCAAACTCCCGAATGGTATCCAATATAGCACTCCAAATACACGAACAGGACCATACGAATGGCTGCTACCAGACGAATAAGAAAAGCATCCAAGTGGCTTACACTCCTAGCAATCAGTCTCTATCAGCATTCAGTAAATCCCCCCAAAGACGAGACAAGGCTCCGTGTTGAGGGTCAAGCAGTGGTCAGACAGAGCTGTGGGTTTATTGTCCTTATGTACACATTCTTACACATTAGTACCACCCACAGGGTTTTGGAACACAACCAATAAACACATACAATACACTCAGACACTCCCACACAAAATCCTCCCCTCTGCCTGTGATACAATTAACTTAAACAATGGGTAATTTAATTAGCACAAGCAGAGAAATACAAATTTTCCACATTATTCATAACTTGAAAAGTATGCGTCACATTCACATAACTTACATTTTCAGAATCAGCATACTCCAAATACAAACATACGTCAAAATCATACAAATTGGTCCAGTGGTTCAAAAGATAGATCCTGGTCCTTTGTGACCACAGGAAGCATGGCTTTTCTGCCCAAAACCAGTTCCACAGAGTCTTCTATCCTGGAGATAATTAGAAGTAATCCAATTATCTCCAAAGACAGAGGCAAAACTCCATTGAACACATGGCAGCAAAAAGACAGTAAAATACAATAAAATACACAAGGTTACATTTATGACATAAAATACAGACATGCAACATATGCCCAGATAGCTTAGGTCTGAGCGCACATTATTACTGAATGGTGCTCAGAGCACACACATACAGTTCAATTGCCATGGAGCCAAAGTCTCTCCCATAGTCTTTCATTAAACGAATGGGCTCCATGGCATAGCTATCTGGGGTATCACTGCTCAAACAGGGCAAGCATCAAATGACCCGGCTTTCTTGTCTTTGCAGGGGAAAATCAAGCCTTTTAACATGGGGCCATAATCCAAAGGCAACAGGCGAGCAACCAGGCTTCTCCAATGCAATGTGGCGAGTTTGCTCTCGTCACAATCCCCATCACGGATACGGTAGTTCAAGCAGAATAGCAGCAAAGGTTGGTCCAATAAACAAGTACTTTAATTTAAATGTAATTAATATAAAAAATATAAAACAAGAAAAAAAATACACTCAAAGTGAGCTACAATTTTAGATCCAGGAAATTGTGGGTGTGTTTCTTTTGTTTTATTCTATTTATTTGGACAGTGACAAACTACACTATATATTTTTTCTTTTTTTTCTCCCTGCTTTTATATACATTTTTTAAGGACACTTTAGGCACTGCATCACTCCTTGTACTTTCTTCCATTTGATAAAGAAGACACCCCAGGTTATCGAATATGGCATATATTGTGCCTCAACTTGTCACAATTTTTTTCACCAATTTATGCCAATGTTTGTGGTGAGGGTAAAAAATGCATTTTTACAGACATGTTGCATTTTTTAAATGATAATGATAGATATAAAATGGTGATAAAATAATAGTCCAAAACCACTTATCAAGAGTCCGTAGTGGTGAGATATTTCAAGAAGACAGGAAATCCTGAGACGTCAGAATGGAGTGGAATCTTCACAGTGATATACTCGAATCCAATAAGGAATATATGGAAGGGAAACAGAAATAGGAACTCCAATGGTACAGTATATCAACGAAAATAAAATTCTAAATTAATAAAATAGCCGTACTCACACTCTCCAGAGCTGGATCCCAGCTCTGGTATTCAGCGCGTGAAGTGGAACAATCCCCACTCAAGGATATGTAAAGTGGTGTTTGATTGGAGAGTTTCTGGCCCAAATTCCGTATTTGAGTGAATATTATTCAACCCAAAATGAGAGAATAAAAATATAGTACTCTCTGTATACAGTAAAGCAAAGGAATGTAAAGTAGATTACTTACATTCTATAGAGCAGATCTATACTGCTCGGTATCAACGCCTGGGTGGTATAATCCCCACCTATGGATTCTTTGGGTTCCTTATAGATGTAGATCAGGTGCACAAATAAAATAAAATTATAATAAATTTTAAATAGACAATATAAAAAGAAAATAAAGAAAAAATGGCAATAAAATGTTCTATGCCAAATTAAATTCTTTATTATAAAGTAATTAAAATAATATCTATACGCGTTTCGCCTCAAAAGGCTTCATCAAGTAGATAATAGTAAAAGGGGCGTATAGATATTATTTTAATTACTTTATAATAAAGCATATTTTGAACCTTATCGTGGGATCATTTTTCCACTAGCTTGTAGTGGTAATAAGCATTTCTTCTGCCTTTTTGAAACACAAAGTGAGTTTGCACAGTATATTTTGCAAATCTTATATGTGCTACGGCTGTGTAATATTTCATATGTTGCTCAGCTATGTCGTCTAAGTACAACACTACACCCATATGTACCTTGGCCAGGTATAGGTGGATGTTGAAGGGGCACATTTGAGATGCAGCTATTCATTTTTTTTTCAAACTTTGAATTTTACCACTATGTCCATATCCCAGTTTGAAGTAGTTTAGCTGGGTTGTTATTCAAACTAACACACAAACACATGCTATTTATTTAAAAATATACCCTGGTGTAATTCAAAAGGCATATTTTAAATCTTAGTGTGGGACCATTTTTTGATATTTTGTACCTAGTGTAGTGGTAATAATCATAATACCATTCTTTAGTTTTCAATCACAGCCATATGATAAATTCCTATGTAATTCCTATGTAATCCACAGAAAAAGAAGGAAAGACAAAAGTAGAAATAATTGCTTAATTTCTTCAAATGTATGTTATGTATGAATTCACTGCATAAACCTATTGGAATAAATACAGTTTTATTTTAGAGGAAAAAACACATGGAAAATAATAATATTGCCTCTACAAGTAGGATATGGTAATTCCCATTACATAATGACAGTATAGGGAAGAAGAAAGTTCAGAAGGGGTTAAATAAGGGATAACCACATCAATCTAAAATCGGATATTCATAAATGTGACACTGAATGGAGACAGATAATAGATTTCCCTGGAGAATATGGCAAAAACAGTTTATAGTGATTTCTGTGGTATAGAAAATAAATAAATAAATGTGTACAGTTTGAATTATGTTTAATACAATGTGGATTTTTGACAATTTGGGAAACAGATTAAATTTAAAACACATGTTGCAACTGAGTCACCGTGCCTGGGTCGGTCGGTTCAAGTCAAGTATGGCTTGTAAAATATATTACTGCTATACATACACATGCATGCTAATACGGGAATAGAAAGCAAGCTATTAACGTAGCATTTCACTATACACTATAGAGTAAGCAACACGAACATGTGTTCCTGTCCCTATAGTGTTAAAAACCCCATTTTGGTGGTTTGCCTCCACTTAACTCCATCAGAAGGGGTTAAAATGTACCTTATTTCCAGCACCTCGCAGATCTGCCTATCAGCACCTCCTCGTAGAGATGTACTGAATCAATGCATCTCTGTAAGGAAATTTCAGGGTTTCCTTGCAGAACGTGGAGATGCTGAATGGCAGTGCTGCCCACTATGGCCCCTAGAGTTTTACATAGGGGGAAATGTAAACACTGCTTATTGTCTGAGGCTGTTCTGGTGACTATAGTGTCCCTTTAAGTATATATATTTTTATTTTTAAATGAAAAGCAAAGAGATGATGTTCATCCATCGCTTTATATAATTAAAGGGACATTATTGTCACCAAAACTACTTTAGCTTAATGTATAGATCACATCCCTACAGTCTCACTGCTTAATTCTCTGCCATTTAGGTGTTAACCCCTTCAGGACGGAGTCAATAGTACACGTTCTGATCAAAACAAAACGTAAACAAAAACTGGAATTTGCGCTATATGTCTGTTCACCCATAATTCACAGCTGTCACAATATATGCACCCACACGTATTATATATAATTTTGTTCAGGAGAAACAGGGCTTTAATTTATCATTAACTATTCATATATGGAACATCATTTATTATGAACAGAATTTAAAAAAATGTGAGAAAATAAGATTTTTTTTAAAAAAATGTGTATTTCCGTCTGACATTTTAGCTGTTAATGTCATAATACTGTTAGGTTTTACTGCAAAACAATGCACATATTTGTAATCAGTGATGTCTCAGGAGTACAACAGTACTCCCCATTAACAGGTTTTATGGTGTTTTAGAAAGTTACAGGGTCAAATATAGAACGTTCCATTTTCAAATTGAAATTTGCCAGATTAGTAATGTTACCTTTGAGATGGTGTGGTAGCCCAGGAATGAGAATTACCCCCATAATGGCATACCATTTGAAAAAGTAGACAACCCAAAGTATTGAAAGTGGGGTATGTTTAGCCTTTTTTAGTAGCCACTTAGTCACAAACACTGGCCAAAGTTAGCGTTCATATTTGTTTCTGTGTGAAAAAGGAAAAAACTAATGTTTGGCCAGTGTTTGTGACTAAGTGGCTACTAAGAGAGACTGGACATACCCCACTTGCAATATCTTGGGTTGTCTACTTTTGAAAATGGTATGCCATCGTGGGGGTAATTCTCATTGCTGGGCTACCATACGCTCTCAAAGGCAACATAACCAATCTGGCAAATCTCAATGTCAAAAAAATGAAATGCAAGCCTTATATGTGACTCTCTAACTTTCCAAAACACAATAAAACCTGTACATGGGGGGTATTGTTATTCTCGGGAGACTTCACTAAACACAAATATTAGTGTTTTAAAACAGTAAAACATATTACAACAATAATATAGTCCAAAAAAGTGCAGTTCATTTGTAAAAAATGCAAAAAACGTCACTTTTACTTAAAATATCATCGTTGTAATACAAGTTATCATTTTGAAACACTAATATTTGAGTTCAGCAAAGTCTCCCGAGTAAAACAGTACCCCTATGTACAGGTCTTATGGTGTCTTTGAGAGTTTAAGGGTCAAATATAGTGCTTGCGAATTAAATTCTCTGCACTTTCTCCCTGTGTTGTCAGGCATGTCAATCAAATTTTAATTAATCAGATCACATAATTATGTTAAAAGATTACTTAAATATACATGTAGAATTTTAATATATATGTATTTTTAGGTATTTAAATTCTACATGTATACTAATGTAATCTTTTATGTAATTATATGTATTTATCTATCTATATATATATATATATATATATATATATATATATATATTTGCGGTTATTTGTATTTTATATATAGATAGATATATATAGAATGTCATTCTAAGTGCATTTTGTTACCAATATATATATATTAATAACAAAATAAAGTTAGAATGAAATTACATATGAATATATAATTTATATTAAATTACATTTATTTTAATTGTACACATCTAATTTTTATTTTTTTTTACTTTCCCACCAGCAGAGGGACTGTCTGACATTTCAGACAGTCCCCCTACTGGCAGATCCACAGCCAGCTATAGGGGGCCATGTGATCGCTCTTTGAGAGCGATCACATGGCCCCCGGGGCCTCATTTGCCAGGGGAGGGCTGCCTGGGCTGTCAGGCAGCCCTCCAGAAGAGGATCAAGGCAGAGGTAAGTACCTCCGATCTCCTGGGGCTTCAGCTGTTACGGCGTTCTATGCCGCCACAACGGCTTTAAAGCCCACTTAATGCGGGACGGCATAGAACGTCGTAACAGTGTTAAGGGGTTAAATAACTTTGTTTATACAGCCCCAGTTATACCTCCCTGAATGTGACTTGCACAGCCTTCCTTTATTACAAATTATGTTTAATTTAGATTTTCTTATGCTCTTTTAACAGCTTGTGAGACCCTCCAGGAGAATCCTGTGTATAATTAAAGTTCGATTTACAGAGCAGAAGATAAGATCTTTTAAGGTAAGTTACATACAAATGCAGGCTGTGTCAGTCACAGCCGGGGAGGTGTGGCAAAGATTGCATAAACAGAGAAAAATAGAAGACTATTGAACAGTGAAACTTCAGAGGCATGATCTATACACAAAAAACTGCTTAATTAAGCCAAAGTTATTTTAGTGTCTACAGTGTCCCTTTAAGGTTTAAAATTGAAACTTTAGTTGAAATATTGCCTGCTGTGCCAGTGAGAACCTACTTAAGAAACATATTTTATTGAGAAGGACTTTTGTCTATTATTTTACCCAGAAGGGCATGGGAGATCAAGGTAAGGATGTTTTAAAATGATGTGTCATTTTTCCTAGTGGGGTTTAATTCTTTATTTAAATTATTAGAATATTGGGGCAGTATTGTAGGTAGGGCTTGTAGATGTATGCATGAGTTAGGTGATTGGGGGCACAACTGACTAATCAGTACTCCAAGCACTGTTTTTGAAGGCAGGGTTTATAAAGTGGGGAGGTTTCTACCCGATAAAAGGAGCTAACAACCACACTCACAGACTAAGAGAACAGAGGCGAGCCAAGTGATCTCACCTGGGTAATGGAGATCTGGGCAAAAGTAGCAGATTTTCTTAATGCTTCACCCTACAAACCGCGGGGGGAATCCCACAATTTTTACCCCAGTCTAGACTAAAAACAAATCAAGGCAGGCACAATAACTAGAATTTTGTCTAAAACTGGTCCTTAATAGGTTAATCTTTCTTTTACTCCATAAAAAAAAAAGAATAAAGAAAACATAATATGATACTCTATAAATTTTACAATGGTCTTAAAATGTGATCTCTAACTGAATTTGCAGTCATCTAATAGATGTAAATTTTCCCATTTCAAGAAAAATCTCTCTACAAAATATTGCCTTTTCAATTTTCGATAATTACATACTAGGACAACACACACTTTAATATTCTCTATCTGGTATACCATGCTGACCTTTCCAAAGTTAGTGACATTTATTGCAGTATTACAGTTTGATTTCAATTCTTCATTTGCCGAATAGAATATTTTGTGCATAGTGCATATTATTAACATACATACATTTTAATAAAATTTCTTTAAACAATGCAAATTTTTCTCAATAAGGTTTTATCTTTGCATCTATCAAATACAAATATTTCCTGTATTTGTACTAAATAAATCTAGCTTAGCTGATGATTTATGCATTAACATAGAAATGAGAAAGGAATATCTTACATTATAGATATAATAGAGCGTTCCATGGGTTGTAGACTGGAATATTTAAAGTATTATTTCCGCAGACTAAAGCAGTGTCCGTGACTTTATTATTTTGAGGCTTGGCATTTTTTTTTCTTATTTAATGTTAATTTTTTTTTCTTAGACAATCTGTTGCAGAAATAAATCTGTTGCAGAAATAAATTTATATATATATATATATATATATATATAAATATCAAAAAATAGTCAGCACTCAAGGACTTTAAATTTGCTAGAAAAAGATGCAAAAAACCTTTTAATCCAGTTGTTCAAGAGGTCAACGTTTCAGTCCATCGCCGTGGACTTTCATCAGCTAACTCAAGGAGAGCTGGAGTGCAACTCCCATTACTCTATATATATATATATATATATATATATATATATATATACACACACACACACACACACACACACACACACACATACACACACACACAAGATTGTCTGTGCAAAAACAATGACAATTAAATAAGAAAATGATATATCTTTTAGTTTAGCCTTAAGTTAAAAATGAAAATAGCTATTTAGGAGTATTACATCTTTACCTCTGGCCATCTAAGACGTTTTGCAATCTTCATGTATGGATTTGGGTCTTCTACTGTTGTATACAGTGATATCTCTTAAAACTCTGGCCATCTAAGACTTTTTGCAATCTTCATGTATGGATTTGGGTCTTCTACTGTTGTATACAGTGATATCTCTTAATTTAATACAAGGTTGATTTACAGACTAGCCAACTTAATTTATGCTGGCTTCTTAATAAACTACTAAAACTCCCATAATGCTTTTACTGCTACAATTCGGGCAAAGCATCAGGGAGCATGTAGTCCACAACATCCAAAGTACCGAAGGTTGCCTACCCCTGTCCTAATATCATGTTTATGATATCATGCTATTTCTGTAATACCATGTTTATGCAATTTTTCCTAGTATAATCTATTTGTCCTTTTCTACATTTTGTCAACACTTGAGTTAATTTCAGAATCTATTAGATTGACTCAGGAATCATTATTTTTTTAAGCAGTTACCAAGTGTCTAAAAAAAAATAAAACAGAATAATAATAAATAAAAATAAAATATATTATATTATATATAATAAGATGCCGGCAAAAATTCATAAAGACTGATCTTAGTGAACGCTAATTTTTTTCCAGCTTATGTAACTATGTAATTATCTAATACCTAAATATTAGTACACAACTATCGAGATTTCACAACTTTTCAATTTTTTTTTAAATTAGCTATGGCATTACTTCATTAAGCAATGAGTTATATTAAGTGAAGTACAAGCTCGACAAACATAATGAACATTTTTCTGACTCAGCCAGTAAGAAAATATTTTTGTTTCCAACCCACGTTCTTTTAAATTATTTCAGTTTGCTGCTTTCTTCGTGGAAATGTACTATTTAGTTATTACACGTACATGTGCTAAAGTAATCTTGTTCTAAATTATCTTTGCTGCTTCGCTAAAATAAAATCCCAAATATGCATGACTCCATCAATATCCACTATGTGTAAAAAAGACAAAGTTCAGAATCATGAAAGGTTTTGATTTGCCGTGGTTCGGATAATTCCCCTAGATGGCGCTGCTTCACCACATGACTGGTATATTTTGACTCTTCTTTGAATTCCAAGTCTACCTGTGTTCTATCTAGCAAAAAAAAAACATTTCAAACAAGTAAACCACAGTATAAATTGTATATTTTAAACATAGGACCTCATCTACCACACTTTTGATGCAATTTATATTGCTACTATGAATTGGTCTATGGATCTGCAGCATTGGTGTAGCTATAATATTTATTTTATCGTAGCATTATGTCTTACTCGTAAAACACACTTGTGTTAAAGTGTTCCTTTGCATGCAGAAGAAAGCTTATGCATTATGCATTGGTATCAATTTAAAGCTATATTGCATCATAACCATAAGGAATAAGATAATTTTTTCCATTTTACCTCCTTTTGCAGTTAGAGAAAGGTAAAGTATTGACCATAACACAGCAAAGTTACTTTATGTATTGTTCGGTAAAAAAAAAAAAAAAAAAGCAGAGGAAGGAACATAGTCAGACACAGATTGCATGCTGAGATGTACAACCAAAGTTCAGTATTAGGAAATTCTTTATGTATCTTCATGTATATTAAGTATGATCTCACTTGCAGTGACATTTAATTGCAACATTGTAGATTATGTCATTGCACACTATAGTGTATTATTAGTGTTAGAATGCATATAATCAGGCTGTGGTGCAAGTATGAGATTCCTCTCCAGTGGTTCCCAAACCAGTCCTCAAGTACCCCCTAACAGTCAAAGATTTAGGGATTAACCAGTTGAGTGTAAGGTGTTTTTAGAAAGAAAGAAAAAAAAAAAAACACTTTAGACACAACAAGGTAATCCCCAAATCCTGGACTATTAGGGGGTACTTCATGACTGAGTTGGGAACCCCTGCTCTAGACTGTAAGCTTGTTTGAGCAGGGCCCGTGTCTACCTATAGTTCTTGTATCATTTTGTAATTGTCTCATTTATTGTTAAATTTCCCTGTTTCATAATATTGTAAAGAGCTTCAGAATAATTTAACACTATATAAATACCAGTAATAATAATGATAATAATAATGTTGGCCCCCGAGAGGTTTGATTACATTGAGGAATACTCTGAGATCTCTCTGATGAAGCCACTCAAGTTCAGCAATGTTAATTCTCATAGATGCGTGCTGGATTCACAGTGAGTGCTGCACACAGATGGCCATCACGGGACCATTACACTTGGCTCCAGATGCCAAAGGGGACAGAATGTCGATATTTGTATCTCTCTTCATAAACAGACATTTAAACCCAACTGATTTAATGTATGACTTATTAGTAATTAAAAACAGTTTTAAAGGAACAGATTCTCCTCAAATGAATATGCCATTTTTGTATGTAATGAACAAGGGAATTAGCAAATCCTCTGATTTCATGATTGTCCTAAGATATCATCTGCCATGAAAAGTTTAATACAGTTAGTATAAAATATATTAGCTTCTTAGTGTTGGTGAACTTTCTTTCAATCCAACTTGAGCTATTGTGGTTGCTGAATAATCTACAGGTAGCACTTGGTCTAAAACACCCAGGTGCTGATTCTACATATCCTACAATGCTATAATATATTTGTACATGCTACAACAACCAAAAATTAATTGTTCATATTACTCTCCCTTAACCCCTTAAGGACCAAACTTCTGGAATAAAAGGGAATCATGACATGTCACACATGTCATGTGTCCTTAAGGGGTTAAAGGTCTACAGAATAATTTCTCGTACTGAGAATCTTGGATAGTGCCAGGGAACCTCAACACACACTTAATTATATTAGTTATCAGTGTTTGATTTTAGGGATACTTGGGTAGGAGAATCTGAAGCCAGGTATACTTGCATACAAAGGATATTTTATACAATATGTAGAGGAACACTCTATGCACTAAAAACAACTGTTTCTTAATGAAGTAGTTTTAGTGTATATAGCATGCCCTTGAAGACTCACGGTCCAATTATCTGTCATTTAGGAGTTATATCACTTTTGTTTCTATTGATGTAGTTCTAGCCACACCTACTTTGCCTGTAACTCACATAGCCAACATGAAAAAATGGTTTCATTTTTAATCAATACAGTGTGTTTACTTTAGAAGTTTTAATTTCCAGCTCAGTAAATTGAATTATAATCACACACAAGAGGCTCCTGCAGGCTTGAGCAGGCTAATAACAGAGCAGGAGATATAAAGTGTAAATTGCACAGTATTTGCAATAAAGGAATGTTAAACATTACAGGAAACGTGTAGGGAGTCTGTGTAGATCACATGCAGGGAAGGTGTGACTCGAGCTGCCTAAACATACAGCTTAACTCCTAAATGACATAGAATCACAGTTGAAGTATCCCTTTATGGCTTGTCATCCAGTCCAATAGTCATTGGTCACCTAATGCATATGAACAGTCGTGTGAGCAGTATTTGATGATGGTCAAAGTCTTCATGGACCTATCAAAGTAAAAAAAAATATGTTTTTACAAAAGGGAAATGTTTTACATTGAAGGGTTAAAACTACAAGGCTACTGTACACTGACCACTTTATTGAGATGAAGTAGCCTGATTGATTTAGCGGTCCATTAACAGGACAGTCAACTCTTACTGTACTTGTTGTTCTTTCTAAGCTAAATTGGCGACTACAAAATGTCCAATTTTTTTACACAAAGAAATGTGTTGTATGCATTTCTCCACAATTATGCCAATGAAAATGATTAAACAGGTGGATACGTAGTACTACATTTTAACCCCTTAAGGACCAAACTTCTGGAATAAAAGGGAATCATGACATGTCACACATGTCATGTGTCCTTAAGGGGTTAAATGGTTGCTAATATATTAATGGGTCACTATCACATACAGTAAATAGGAAGGATTATCTTATAACATGAATATGATATTGTCCCTTTGATTTCTGTTTCGCATAATGTAAATTTTCATGGCATTGGGAATTAACTTTCTCCAAGTTGTATTTCTGTTGGGAACAAGATGTTTGCCTCATATTGGTACACTTACTCAAAAGGCTTGTGTAGTAGAGAAATTAATAACACTACAATCTACAGTCTGGTGCTGCTTAACTGTTTAAATCCTGGACAGCTCATAAAAAGTTCTAAGAGGGAAATGGTTTAAACCAAACTGTTTTTAAATCCTGGACAGCTCATAAAAGGTTCTAAGAGGGAAATGGTTTAAACCAAAGAAAAGCAAGCGATTGAAAACAAATAAACACATACATAAAACAACATACAATCAGTCATTTCAGAGAATGTCTCTCATTCTACCCCCAAGTCCCTTTCATGTGTCTCATTCTCCCCCTCAACCCCTTCTTGTGTCTAATTCTCCCCAACCCTTCCACATGTCTCATTCTCCTCAGGCCTTCCAAATGTCTGATTCTCCCCTTTAGCCCCACCATGTGTCTCATTCCCCCCATACCCTTCATGTGTCTTATTCTCACCCTGAGCCCAACCACATGTCTCATTCTCCCTCAGGCCTTCCATGTGTCTCATTCTCCCCTTAGAGTCCCTCCATGTGTCCCAGCCCCTCCATGTGTCTCATTCCCTCCAGCCCCTCCGCTCCATGTGTCTCCTCTGCTCCAGCCTCTCCATGTGTCTCATTCACCCCCACTTCTTTGTCCCTCATCCCACAACCCATCTTCCTCCCCTTTTGTGCCTACTCACCTTTGTGGCAGAGCAGACCTTGTGCAGAGGAACTTTTGTTTCTGACAGGAAGTGCTCATTGAGTGCTCCTGTCTGCAGTCTGCTTTGTCACACTACATGCAGTGACCAACAGAAGGGGAGCACTGTGCTTTTCGCTCCTTGGCTGGTGTGTATGGCCCACCAGTTTGGCTCTGTGCATAAGCAGGGATCTCAGGGCAGTCGGATCTCCTGTAGTGATGGGCTGCGATCCTTGCGACAACAAATGTTACGCCACTCAGTAAGTTCACTCTATTCTTGGTTCTGGGTATATTATGTAAAAATGAATGGTGCACAATTATATTTTTCTGGTATAGCAAGATAATCATTATAAAGGCTTCAACTGGAAAAAAGTAAACAGATATTTGCATGACTCAACATTTATTGTACAAATATTAAAGAACATTCTTCTTAGATTAATCACTGTAGGATAAGTATCATTAATTATGAATTCTAATAAATAAAATTAATTGCTCAATATTAAAAAGCATTCATTGCTTTATTGCAAGATTCTAAATATAATGTGCTTCACAAATATTTTATTTTGCATTTAGTATAGTTTAGTAAAGTAAAACATGTACATGTAATATTACATTTTTATTTCACTGTAGCAGTTCAGATAGACAGAAAAATTGGATTACAGATTAAATAATTGTGTTTATGTTACACCGGCTAGTATAGTGTGCTTGTGGAAAATGTGAATTTATTACCAACAAAAGAGAATGGCAAGAAACATTTTACCTAGCCTGTATAATAACATAAGTGTTTATAAATAGTGAATTGTATGTGGACAAAATTGAAGAAAAAGATTAGAGATGGCAGTGGTCAAGAGGAGTATTCTGGGTACAGGAATTTGGTGAAAATGACTGAATAATGACTAAATTGGCCACTCTCATATTTACTAAAGCTTTTTGTATCTGAATACTATGAAGAATAGGATCCATAAATTTGCAAAGCATTGATCTTAAACAACATGGGACCGGATGTATCTGGTAGGATGTACTTTCCCAAATTATCATCCACTTGCATTTTGCAAATGTGCAATTAAAATCAGTATTGATTGGGCAAATAGTTAGAAAAACCCCTGGACAGCACAAATACTAAGTTATGTAATTGCTTCTCAGAACATGCCAGCCAGCCACCAAAAGTATTACCCCCATTTAACTATAAGGGAAGTTGAAAACCTCCCTTATGTCCCAACCTGCCATGCCACATATCTACAGATCAACACTATAAGTGAATGGGAGCTGTAATTTAGAAAAGGGAAACACACCTGTGGGTGAGTTGTAGTACAGCAAGAGGTGTGGACATGCCATTGTTCACCCCCTTGGTTTAGGTTGTCTGTCACCTCGGGTGGCTAGGGATCTTCATGCCTTTAGCCACTCCCCTGAACATTAAATAAGTCCTTATCTACTCTGCTCACCCTATAATTTTGAACAGACCCAATAAATGTAAAAAAAATCATACTTTTCTTCTAATTTCTTGTTTTTTATAATCTTTGTTTTTAAGCCTAAAAAAACGGTCATATGAAAATTCATCATAAATAAAGCAACTTTTAAAAATATTTCAGTGTCTTACATCAACAAACAGGGAAGAATGCATAGTGTACAGCTACTCTGGGATCTTTATCCCCTCAATACTTGGGTGCAGTCCAAGATTCATGGCATATCAGCAGTCTATGTTTCATGTTCAGACAATCCCAGAACAGATTTCCTCATCTGTTTCTAGGTAGACAACTCAAAGTGGATGCTCAGTCTTGCAGTGTTTCATGATAATACAGAAATGGGGAATGTCCGACATGGACCTTGTGGTATAAACCTCCATTCATCAGGTTCAAGGTTTAAGTCTGAATTCATTTTGAGTACAATCCTATCTGTCCTTACCAGTGTCAGGTGGACTTTGCAGTCATTTGTACAACAATTTCTTACTGGGGTTTGTGAAGTTCATCCACCTATCAAGTCCTTGGCTTATTTTTGGAGCTAACCGCTAGTTTCAAAGGTTTTTATTTATGAGCCTCCAGAACTTGATTTTTGATATATCACACACCTTACAATGCTCTTTCTTGTAATCATTACTTATGGTCATTGGCTCCCAGAAATGTAGACCTTCTTTAAAGAACCTTGCATAGTCTGTTTCAGCTCTGGTTGCTCATTGTATAGTTCTGAAAGTGAGACTTAATATTACAACATATTTCCATATGAAACAAAAGTGATCCTTTTGGCCCTTTACCAGTCTTGTTTTTTCTCAGAGGAGTAAAGTCCACACACTCGGCACTTACACAGATTTTTTTTCTTTATTTTTATTTTATTATTAATTGGGGAATAGAGATTGTGTTCACATGTTTTTTAATTCCATGTCATCATTGGGTTCACTCTGTCTCTATTGCCACACTGAGTCACTGGATTGTGATATTGATTTTTAAAGCTTACTATGCCCAGGATGTTTAGTTCCTTTAGGAGAGTTTCCATGCAGACATCATTCTGTGTCAAAATAAACAAACAAAATAAAATCAATGAAACACATAAGCAATAAAATTCTTACATTTTAATTTCAGACACAAAAAAAAATCCACAAAAATCTTGAAAAAACACAGATTATTATTACTAAGAATAGGTGGAAAGGTTTATTTTTGATTTTATGAGATTGCACACAAACTATAATTTTCTTTTTTTTTTTACAATTTTATGTGATTAAAAAAAAAAATTCAAAGTGCCATTTGTCTCTTCCTTTTTTAGATAAAGTTAGGAATTGGTGAAATAATTTAACTCGAGAGTTTTTTTTTATTTTTATCAATTGTGGTTACATATTTATATATTAGGATAAATGTAAATGTACCTAAAATGTATCACAAAATGCACTCTTGTCAAATAGTATACAATTTTTAATTAATATCCAAAAATAAACCTAAAAAGTATTTTTGTAACACTTCTTCCAAGCTGATGAATGTGCCAACGGCTAGAAGTTATAAGTATTATATTTGTGGAAATGCTTCAATTTCTTAATTTAGGCAGAAAGTTAGGCTTCAAACAATGCTACTGTTACACAATATAATACATTTGTTCTGCATGCAAATCGTATAATTTTCAGCGTCTTAAAACTGTAGAAATTACACAACCTATTTTCGTATTCTTTAGTCTCTAACAAGTATAAATGGGAATTGAGGAATAATCAGTAATGGTTATCTGCCTTCCTATTTAAAAACAATAATGATGTTCACTCATCCTGAACAAGGCCTTTAATTAATCATTGTAGTTATTCAGGTTGAAATCCCAGTGTTAGTCTCAGTCAAGCAGAACCACAATATAAACTCAAGTTAAAATGCTTTTCTGCTTTATTCAAAATAATATAATGAGATATTTCTCAAAGTATATTACTTTTATATTAACAGAACTTTACTACAGTAATTGCAGTTTTTCTTAAATTCATATTTGCTTAATTTGATATTATACAGGAAATTACTTGACCGTTTTATTTGCATTTCTATAGTAGATTATATTATATTATGTATGGAAGGAAGATGCAGGTGAGCAAGTATACATGATCTCTTTGTTAAGGATGCTTCCATTTAATAAATATTTTAAACTATGCTGCGTAGTGAGTAGTTATTGATATTATAGCAAATTAGCATTTTATTCAGACATAAAATTAAAAATCTTTGCACATTAGCAATTTTAGCACGCTTGTTTTTTTTTGCTGAAAAAAAATATAATCAAGTTTGAGAATAAAGTAAAAACAAAGAGGGAGGTGCAGCACCTAGAATGTCATTGGAGTGTGTATATATAACCAAAAAAAGGAGGAGAAATACCTGCCTCACCCCATCCTTTCAAGCTCGCTGTCTTGGTGACACGTTTGATCCTGGCCTCACCTTTGCACCTCATTTCCAGTTTGTTGCTAAAACCTGTCGATTCCAACTTAAAAACATTGCCCGCATATTCCCCTTTCTTATGCAAGATGCCACCAGGGAGCTTGTTCATGCTCTGGTAATATCTTGCATCGATTACTGTAATTCTCTCCTAATTGGTCTCCCCAGAAGCCGTACTGCCCCTCTACAATCTATGATGAGGCTGATCTTTCTCTCCTATCACTCCTCTCACACCTCACCCCTCTGTCGATCCTTACACTGGCTTCCTGTCCCCTACAGGTGTCAATTTAAAATACTAGCCCTTACCTATAAAGTTCTAACCAACTCTAGCCCCTCTTACATTTCTTCACTGATTCATAGGTGTGATCTGTCCGCTCTACTGTTGACCTTCTCCTTTCTGCTGCTCGCACCCTCACTGGAAATTCACGCCGACCTTCTCATGGGCGGCTCCTTACCTTTGGAACAGCCTGCCTACCCCTGTCAGACTTAGTATTCAATCCTTTAAGAAGTCCCTCAAAACCCATCTTTTCAGACTTATGGCCTCCAAGGGTAACTTATATCTCTCAAACCTTCATCTCGCTCTCTCCTATAGGGCCACACTCTACTCTCTCCTCCAGCTCTGTTACTTTCCCACCATGTCTATTTGTTCTCTCTCTCTCAATACCCTTCCTATTGTGTTTTTATACCGCACCTCCTCTAGACTGTAAGCTCGTTTGAGCAGGGTCCTCAACTACCTATTGTTCCTGTTACATTTTTTCATTGTCTCATTTGGTAAATTCCCCTTTTATTGTAAAGCGTTGCGAAATAAGCTGTCACTATATTTCATTTTATAGTTTATTGGGTAGGCACATACAATGTATTGACCTGATATCCTAGATCTGTATAACTGACCAAGATTTGATTTAATTTTGGTAAAAGCTGGTGCTTAAAGAACAGCCAGTTTGCTATACTTGCAATAGTAAAATTATATATTGTAGAACCCTACATAATCAGAGCTGAACTAGGCAGTATGAGTTAGCTGTAATATATAACTTTTTAATGGACTTGTCTTTGGTGAATAATTGAGCTGTTTATTTATCTTTATAAAAACTAGCTATTTCAAGCACCACTGAGCAAATAGTTTAAGTCATCTTGGCAACCCAGTACTACATTCAATATCTTATTGGTTGCTTCACTAGTCTGAGTGTCTGCAAAACAAATTATTTAACTTAATTTTATTTATACCAACTGAATCCATCACACATAAATAAATTAGAGTGATGCACACCTTTTTAATGTATTGATAGGAAAATATCTGTAAATTGATAGGATAAGTGAATTGAATTAAAACAGTGTTTTAATTTAGTTATTACACATTTTTTACAATTTTTATTTGGTTCGGAAAACACATTTCCAACTGTAAATCCTCACTTATTAATATTTATATTATCAGTTTGTAGAGGAATGTGTTTCTTTGCCAGGAACCCTTTACACACATTACATCTCTACAAATGAGCTGAGAATGACAACCCCTGCATTCAAATAGTAAAGAAAGATCATACCTTTCTTACAGTCAGAGATGAGGGAGGTGTGAATGACTTCTCTTACAAGCCTCCTAGCATTGCATTATCATTAACAAGATGTAGATTTTTATAAAACTGTAATATAATTCTTAGACATATATGGTTTAACTATGCTTACTATATGCTGCATTGTGCTCGAATGGTGGAATTATTTTCACATTGTGCTATTTTTAGTAAGCTGAATTGCTAGTAATGACAATGGGATCTGTAAAAGTACCTATAAATAATGATTTGTAAAAAAAAAAAAAAAACATATAAAAAAGTTCAGAAATATAATACCATTATATGTGCCATTAGTGCCATTAGTCTACAGGGAGTGCAGAATTATTAGGCAAGTTGTATTTTTGAGGATTAATTTTATTATTGAACAACAACCATGTTCTCAATGAACCCAAAAAACTCATTAATATCAAAGCTGAATATTTTTGGAAGTAGTTTTTAGTTTGTTTTTAGTTATAGCTATGTTAGGGGATATCTGTGTGTGCAGGTGACTATTACTGTGCATAATTATTAGGCAACTTAACAAAAAACAAATATATACCCATTTCAATTATTTATTATTACCAGTGAAACCAATATAACATCTCAACATTCACAAATATACATTTCTGACATTCAAAAACAAAACAAAAACAAATCAGTGACCAATATAGCCACCTTTCTTTGCAAGGACACTCAAAAGCCTGCCATCCATGGATTCTGTCAGTGTTTTGATCTGTTCACCATCAACATTGCGTGCAGCAGCAACCACAGCCTCCCAGACACTGTTCAGAGAGGTGTACTGTTTTCCCTCCTTGTAAATCTCACATTTGATGATGGACCACAGGTTCTCAATGGGGTTCAGATCAGGTGAACAAGGAGGCCATGTCATTAGATTTTCTTCTTTTATACCCTTTCTTGCCAGCCACGCTGTGGAGTACTTGGACGCGTGTGATGGAGCATTGTCCTGCATGAAAATCATGTTTTTCTTGAAGGATGCAGACTTCTTCCTGTACCACTGCTTGAAGAAGGTGTCTTCCAGGAACTGGCAGTAGGACTGGGAGTTGAGCTTGACTCCATCCTCACCCGAAAAGGCCCCACAAGCTCATCTTTGATGATACCAGCCCAAACCAGTACTCCACCTCCACCTTGCTGGCGTCTGAGTCGGACTGGAGCTCTCTGCCCTTTACCAATCCAGCCACGGGCCCATCCATCTGGCCCATCAAGACTCACTCTCATTTCATCAGTCCATAAAACCTTAGAAAAATCAGTCTTGAGATATTTCTTGGCCCAGTCTTGACGTTTCAGCTTGTGTGTCTTGTTCAGTGGTGGTCGTCTTTCAGCCTTTCTTACCTTGGCCATGTCTCTGAGTATTGCACACCTTGTGCTTTTGGGCACTCCAGTGATGTTGCAGCTCTGAAATATGGCCAAACTGGTGGCAAGTGGCATCGTGGCAGCTGCACGCTTGACTTTTCTCAGTTCATGGGCAGTTATTTTGCGCCTTGGTTTTTCCACACGCTTCTTGCGACCCTGTTGACTATTTTGAATGAAACGCTTGATTGTTCGATGATCACGCTTCAGAAGCTTTGCAATTTTAAGAGTGCTGCATCCCTCTGCAAGATATCTCACTATTTTTGACTTTTCTGAGCCTGTCAAGTCCTTCTTTTGACCCATTTTGCCAAAGGAAAGGAAGTTGCCTAATAATTATGCACACCTGATATAGGGTGTTGATGTCATTAGACCACACCCCTTCTCATTACAGAGATGCACATCACCTAATATGCTTAATTGGTAGTAGGCTTTCGAGCCTATACAGCTTGGAGTAAGACAACATGCATAAAGAGGATGATGTGGTCAAAATACTCATTTGCCTAATAATTCTGCACTCCCTGTATTGTTGGTGGACTTTCTGGCTACTGACCAAATACATGAGTAAGTATATATATATAATTCCCCAGTTCATTTGGTATATGATATAAACTGAACAACAAAGAAATATGAATAGACAGAAGCATTAGTATTCTCCTGACATTATTTTTTCCTCATTTATAGTTTGTTTGATAAGAAAAAAATTAAAATATTTTATTGAGATCAGGTGATACGAGAGTGATGTTTGTACTTAAAGCCTTAATGTGAGTTACAATAAAGATCACAAAAAAATATATAAAATGCTGGTGTTGCAATGATCAAACAATAATGTAGCTCTTTATAGATGCATGATATGATATTAACCTTTGTTTTGTTTTTTCTTTTCTTTTTTTTATTTATAACAATCAAAAGACCTCAGAAATTGTTTCCGTTTCTCTTTCAATTGACAACTCTATGTATAAAACAGCAATTTGCTTGTACGAACTCTCATTTTTACTTGAGGAACTTGTGGTGGCAAAAATTTTAAAATTTCATCCAACATGGACAAGACCAAATTCAATTGCCACAAGAATGTACATCATTTTGGCTTACCTATTATTCAGATAAATGAACGTTGAAGGTTTCATATCTCTTTGATGGAATGATCCAGTCAGTAAAACTTTTGAGACCGTATATGTAATTGAAACATTTCAGATAAAAAAGTAAGAAAATGAAAACTAAGAGATTGTCATTGATCTAGATTTCATCTTCAGTCTCAGGAGGCTTTACAGTTTTCTGGTTGGAGAAGCTGATTCTGTCATCTCAGAGGTGCTTAAAGATTTACTTAAATCCTTCCCTTAATTCTGTTTCATCCCAAGCTGTTTCCTATGAAGGCTGTTTCTCCTTTACGCTTAGTGGTGGATTTGCAAAACATTAACCTATTTCAAAAGCTTTAAAGTCCTCACAAAATGGTAAAAGGAACTTGGTTTGGAAATAAAGTATTTCTGCATACATCTATTGAACGCAATGCCTTTAAAGTTGTTTTCACAGTAGAGGTTAAAACATTATGTTGCCCTCTTGAGAAAATCTATAAGATCTCTGGATTTTTCATGCTGAAAGTATTGGAAAATGAATATTTTTTTTAAGAATGCTACAAAATGGTCTGGCTGTAAAGAACATAAAGTGCATTTATTTCAAGTGATTTTTCAAAAACGTGTATTAGATGTGAACGATAAATATATGTACATATAATTGGATCTTGGATGTTGTTAATTATTAAAAGTAAAAATAAATCTTGTAGTTGTTGGAGTATAATTGGCTTTTGCTGGGTTATAATACCCTATCATGTTTGGTAGAAAGTAGATTTAGGACCAAAGCCTCAAACCACTAATTTCTTACAAGAATATTTGAAGCAGATAATGGTACAGTATTGACCACTGGGATAGATATAAATTGATGCACGTTTGTGAAAAAAAGCTGTAAAAATTGTGTATCTTTATTGGTTATAAGGGAAGATAATAATTTCAAGCTTTTATGTTGATAATGTGAATTACATTTCTAAAGTTAAAGAACTCTCAAGTTCAACTATTTTTACTGCTGACTTTTAGTCTAAAATTGGTCTAAAATATTCAATCGATTGGCCAGTTCTTGACAAACCCTGTTTATTTCCAAGTTGATGTTTTTTGAATTCTTGCTTTAGTAAAAAAACCTTGCAACTTACCTAGCCATTGACAGCGTGTCCAAAGTACATGAAGTTGGCATGTGATGTGTGCTGACAATAGATGTAAACATTGCAAAGAACGGATATTGACTGCCAGGAAGAGATAATGTACGATATTCTATTTTTTGGAAATATTTCTTACATGCATTTCACAATAACTGTTGTAAGTTTTTTTCTATTTCTGATTGTCCATGGAACATGGGGTGACATAATAGGGTTAATAGAATTGCCAACAAGCATATTGTATAAATAGAATTGACTTTGTAATGCTTGCACACCCACATTAGTGGTGTATATATAAAATGTGTTATCTGTGTAGGGGAGACAAGGGGACAATGAGACATTGACACTGAGACTCCGCACTCTGAATGTCCAGCAAATACCATCAGCTGTTGAACTATTTAACATCAAGGGCGTTGTAAGAACTGACTGTATTTGCGAAGCAAGAAGAATACATCTCTTTTATACAAAAAGCCAGAAAGTTTGATCTATACTATAAATGTATATTAATATTGCAGCGAGTCAACAACAAGAATGAATAATATACATACATATATATGAATAGGTATTAAGCAGAATTATTTTAAGAGTTCATTTTGTTACAGATGACTTGATTACTGACAGTGTAGGAAAGCAGACCTACATACAGAAATGTTAATGTGTATGTTTGAGAAATGTTTAAGATGCCGTGAATTTTGGTTTTTTTGGACCATTTTTGATATTTTAACAAGGTCACTATCTTACAATGCTGTCTGGAATATTTATTCAAGATTGTTGACTTGAGGAATTAACATATGTATTCAGCCTTGGGAGAGCACCCTCCCACCCTGCTTAAGTGATTCTGACAAACCAAAACTTGGGAATAAAGTTAATGCAAATAAACAAAAACTCTGACTCTAACTACCAATCCCTACACCGTTTTATTACTTTGCATACATATTTACTTATTTGCTTCTTTATATCTAATTTGGAAAAGATTATATCACCTCTCAGAATTTATTTTTGTCACCTTAGGAACTGAAACAATGGCGTGTTTAAAATATATTTTCAATAGCTTGCCAAGAATAATTTTACAGCAGATGTGATATATTTCTGACCATTTTATGTTTCTAGTATTACACTATTGGAAGCTTTTTTATTGTTGTTTTTCCTCTTTACATATTTCTTTCATTTTTGTTTTTTTTAAAATATTTTTATACTTCTATTATTTACAAACTTGCATTGCCTATTGGAATGTGTCATTGGTATAAATAACTGTTTGAATTAGTTTTTATTTAGACTCGCCCAATTTATCCTACTTTCCCTTTTTTATTGCCGAACAAATTTTACAAACATTCTTTATATAGTTATCTAAATGACAGAGCCTACTATTTTTAGTTCTAACCGGTGAATGTTAATAATTCAATATAAGTGCTACAGCCAGTGATATTTTTATATGTAATTCAGTTGTATTTTAGCTATTCCTCACCTGAGATAGCAGAAATGTTGATGGTAAAGTTATATAAAACATGTTGGTACTAATAAGTCTCTTACACATGGAGAATTTTAAAATAAATCACTTTTCAACAGCTGCTTTTTGCTTCGAGTATCTTAATGTTGCAGTTTTGCAGCTGAATCACTAATAGAATATACACCCTATGCACATAATTATATCTAGATGCCATCTGTGATAGTGTCATTCCCTATGGTTTTTGGACCTCTAAAGACCTACTCTGCTAATGTCTAATTAAATTAAACAAAATGTTCAAAATTAATTTTAAAAAGCTAAAGTATTATACAATTTCTTCCCAACAAATTATTGCAATAAATTAATGATTCTTGACTTTGTCAAAAGAGAGGTCTATATTAGCAGTGCTGTATTGCAATATGAAAAAGTCTTAATAAACTGCATTTACTGTATAAGTGTCTCACACTAGCCCTTTGTGGCACACTTCTTGGCTAGGAATTATACAAATTTGATATCCCCCATCGTAAAAAGTGCACAGTTACTATTTTCGAAAGTAGCATTTATGTAGAAATACTGGCTGCTTTATTCCAAAAAATATCATATGCAACATGTGCAAAAGAAAATAATTTTGGAATATACAGCAGGTCACGATAAACTATGTGATGTTTGTCATACGATTCTTTATAGTACCTTCAACTTTAAGACAAAATGTATAATTAAAATCCAAAATGTTTTATATCTTTGCACCAACAGAAACTGAAGTATTAAAGCCAAATAGGTTTTAGAAATTCTGTTTTTCTATTGTGATGAACATTTTATCAGTTTAATGCAACTTTTTAAAGTAACTAATTAAATTAAATTTCAGATTCCCAAAGGTAGAACAAAGAACTGGAAAAAATTGTAAATAATGTTTTTATTTACTAATCCATACAAAATATTAATTCAGCAACAGATTTCCTGTCCGCCCGAACCTCCCACGCCTCCCCCTCCATCAGCCCCTGCATTGGCTTCGCGTAAGATATAGGGCTCAATATAAAATTCTGGTTCTTGCTTTTAAATCTCTACATAATGCTACTCCCACCTATATATCTTCCCTAATACACAAGTATGTCCTATCTAGGCCCTTATGCTTGTACTTAGGGGAGGGTGGGGGGGGGGGCGCGGTCAGATGCAGTGTGTGTGTGTGTGTAGTGGATGCAGTGTATGTTTGTGTACAGTATGCAGTGTGTGTGTATATAGTCTATGTAGTGTGCATATAGTGTATGCAGTATGTGTGTATAGTGTGTATAGTGTATGCAGCTTGTGTGTATAGTGTATGTAATGTATGCAGATGCAGTGTGTGTGTTGTGTGGGATAAGTGCTGGGAAGTTGAGCAGTATTGTTTGGGTTCCACTCCCTCCCACTATACAAGCACAGACACTGCATCCACTGCACAAATACACTGCATTCACTATACAAACACACACTACATACACTATACAAACACACACAGACACATAATACATGTGTGTCTGTATATGTATGTGTGTTCGTATATGTGTGTCTTTTTGTGTCTGTGTATCTGTTTGTATGTCTGTGTTTGTGTCGGTGTGTGTCTGTATCTGTATGTGTGTCTGTGCCTGTGTATCTGTCTGTGTGGCTGTGCTAAATACATGTAAAAAAAGTGCAGTGTTTTTTTACATTTTAAAGTTGTGGGGAAGCAGGGGGTGCCAAATATAGGACCCTCCCAGGGTGCTAAATGCTCCTGGTATGCCCCTGCCTGTGTCTATCCTCTGTTCGTACTCCCATCTCTGATGCTCACATTCAAGACTTCTCTAGGGCTGCACCGTTCCTGTGGAACTCCCTTCCCTTCTCTGTTAAATGCTCACCCTGTTTGAACTCCTTCAAAAAATCACTAAAAACTCACTTTTCCACAAAAACATATCAATTAAACAGTTTATGGCCCCCAAGTTATTAATCTCCTGCAACTGTCATTTAAAAAAATAAAAAAATAAACCCACACTATTGAATACTATTCTACTAATCTACTTCCCTTATATATCCCTTACCTTTTGTGCCACTTTACACCACTCCCTCTAGCATGTAAGCTCATTGAGCAGGGCCCTCATCCCTGTGCATCAAACTTGTCTGGTTACAATTACTTGTGCGTAAGTAGCGGGTAACTGTGTATTGGCATAAACCTGAAGCCTTGATAAACTTCTAGCCTTTGCTCCAATGAAAACACACCAAACTTACTTTGAATTAAAATAGATCACAGCTTTATTAAAATATAAATATATACATTTTTAAACTTCAACTTTATAACATAAAACACTATATATAATTACTCAGTAAATTGATATGTCACTGAATACCACCTTGCCAACCAACCATAACTTAAGGGCAGTTGCCCCTTCCTCCCTCGTTCCAACCAGCACAAGGCCTTTACTTGGGGCTACCATTACATAATGCTAACCACTAGCTGCTTAGTTGGCTCAGTGGGCACGTCCATTATCTATCACTGAACCTAATATTTAGGGGAGGGACAGCCCTACCCATCCACTTTCCACGGACCGCTGGTCAAACCCCCGGTTAACAAGGGCCATATACCACCACAAGCATGCTAAGTGTACACAAGTCCGCTGGGCTCCCACATGCCTGCTGGGCACCCACACAGCCCGGTGGGTTCCCACAATGCCTGCTGGGCACCCACCAAGCCCCCTGGGCTCCCACCAAACCCACTGGGCATACACATGCCCGCTGGGCAACAAGCTGTGACAAACAAAGCACACTTATAAACAAACATGAAACAAAGACATGGAGAACAGGAAGCTGTTCCTAACTGATAATTAAGATGGCTGCTATACTGTAAGATGGCAACCTATTTATACCAGCCCACCCATCTACCCAAATTACTCCACCCACATCCCAAACCACTTTACCACATACCACTATACACTCCCCTCACACTCACATGTCCCTTTTCCTGCCTAGGCAGTGCCTAGCTACTCAGGGTCTTGGTTGTTAGTCCACCCATTGTAAAGCACTATGAAATTTGTTGCCACTATATAAATATAATAATAATAACATGTCAAACCATACTACTGTGGGACAGTTCTAGAGTACTTCTGGCACCATAACCACTGCAAAGGACTGTATTGGCTAGGATGCTTTTAAAATAATACTATAGAATATTATTCAATGATTAGGAAATCTGTTCACAATTATCTAAAGACTGTCTGCTCAGATTTCAGTTATATTTTTCTTTTCAGATAGAAAATAAAAATACAGAAGGTTAGAATATCTCCACTAATATAAGTGAATCTGCAGACTCTAATATATGCATTACGAGTAAATGTAAAAAAAAAAGGAAATGTGACTCCAGAACTGACCCTTTAATAATAACACACAAGTTGTAGAGATCTCAGTGATGTTTTGTGACTAACATCTGACAGTTTAGAGATAAAAGTTTTCAGAGAAAGTATTGAATATAGCAACTAAGTTATGATACTGACTTCTTTCACTACCTGCATGTTACTACAAATGGGTCAAGAATAGAGATGCAATTTTCTTTGTGTATACTGCATATGGGCCTGTGGATCCACTTGTATTTGGAAGACATTTGAACCTACAGGTTACTGGCATGGAACTTTAGCTGCTTTTTATCCTCCTCACAAAAAGAGCCGTGGGGAAAGATGAATAGCAAATGCATGCTCATTTTCAAAGTAACCATGGAATCTATTGGCGCTATATAAATAGTAATAATAATAATAATAATAATAATAATTATATATATATTTTTTCTGCCTTTTGTATTGGACACACAATCAAGGACATAAACACTAGCAAAATAAATGACAGGTTTATTGTTATTGACACAATTAATATATTTATATTGTATGAAACAGGAAACAGGTTTTATGAAATTATGAAATCACTGAAAAATAAAAAATTATTAAATATCTCCAATTATCAAATCTGTCAAAACAGTCACGGATATGGGTCCCTTTTCCGCCACCCATATAAATATCAAAGTTTTACTGATTCACCTCTTTTTTCCCCCAGTGGTTACTTTTTCCTCATTTAATCTGTGAACCAAATGGAATGAAAATGCACCCATCAATGTAATATATATATATATATATATATTTATTATTCATGGTATGCATATATTTTGCTGTACATTGATCCATTGTCATGCTCTTTTGGCTTGTCTGATTAGTTTTCCCGAATCTTTATTCACTAACGAAATTCTAATTTTTTCTTCAACGTGCACAAGTCTAATTATTAGTGTTAGTACCATTTTAAATTAACAAACTGCAAATACATGTAATTGAATGAAAATGACTAGACATCATATAAGTTTTACATATTTACATAGCAATTTCAGTTCTAAGTTCAATCAAGCCTTTTTTTACATCTGCACCATTGTGTCATTTATTTGGTATATAAAAGAATACACAGCTTCAAACTCTCTTTATAAAAACTAATAGATTTAATGCTGTACGCAGACAATAGACTAACATCAATTGTTTTATTCAGTCAACCCTTGTTTGGAGCACAGCTACTGCCAGGGAAATTAATACAATGCAAGTTTCTGGAAGTGGGCTCAGATCGTTAAACAGAAATCATAATTTTAAATGCATGGGTTGAATTTAGAAATATATTTGTTGGCTCCTGCAGAGGGTTTACAATATGTTTAGAAGAATTACTTAATTTTTCTTTATCAACCTAATTATATACTATATTAGGCATGAAAAAAGTTAGCATAGTAAATTCTTGCACCTGGCAGCCTTCTCCCCAAACCACAGTGTGGATGATTAGACTGCAATTTATAGAATATTTATTTCTGAAAATTCATTATTCTTTCCATTAACCAAAAGGCTGTGTTTAGTGCCCTTAATTGTTTCTCCAATGTTGCTCCATGAAGTTTGTGATGTACTGTATAAAGTGACAAATCAATCACTTAAATCAAATAATAAGTTAAAGATCAGGTCTATTTAAAAGGTGCATTGCTCGAATAACCAATAATCACCAGGCATATTTGAAATGACAAAGACAAGAATTCTTAAACAAGCCTAAGCATACACATTTATAATGACATGTCAATGTAAATACATTCTTGTATATTTTAACATAGCTCTGTTACCTCCTGTTGTTCACTCTTCTCCTCCTCTTTCACAATGTGTTCTCTTTAAAACATAATACAAAGTAGGGTATTATTTTGTCTTTTGTCTTTTTCTTGTGTTTGACAATTATGACAAAAGTGTGGAGCTGAAGGCCACCTCCACTTCCTTTTGTCAAGCTAACAAAGTGTGGAGCTTACCTTAACCCCACCCTTTGTCAAGATCACCAAGTATACGAAAAATACACAAGTCAAAATAGTCCCTTCTCTGTCCTATGTTTCAAAGAGAAATAAATCAGAAATGAAGAAAAGAAGAACATATTCTGAAAGAGGACGAGAAGAAGAAACAATAGGACGGGCTAAGTTAAATAGCACTACACTTAAGAAAAAAAGAAAAGAAAACACCAAAAATTGTCAGTGTCAGTGCATCAAATGCATATCTGTGTGTCTATATACAGCATATAATTTATCAGGGTGTTTGAAAAATATAATATAACAACACAAGAAAGACACAGCAGTTTGACACCCTGAAATTTTTTTCTTCATTCCGGTTATCCAGGTATTAGGATGAAATACACAAATATTAAAACAAGAACTTTTTAAAGGTAATCGTAGCTTAATGCACCTAAAAATATTTGTTGTTGGAATGTTCACACGCATAACCAGATTATCTTCTTGAGAAACTTTGTCTTTCCCTTTCATTCTGACAAGTCATCTATCTGATGTAATAAATCAGCTTATGGGAAATAGTAATCATCACACTGGTGTACTAATTTAACTTCTTACATAAATAAATTCCGGCAAGCATTCATAAAACCATCAGAGATCGAAACAAAGGGTATAAGAAAAGAATTCTTCAGTTTAAGTTTTTTAAATGATACAAAGTAGAATTCTTTGCATTGATTCTCCAAGGTTTTAAAAAGATGGCTATTCTCCAGGGTAGAGATGTCATAAAATGAGGAAATCAAAACAGTGGAATAAATACAATAAGTTTATGTATCAAGTCAGTTCAACCAAGCAGTGATAAACTGTGTCAGCTTTTGAGAAGAAGCCTGACAGATTTCATTTGTATGAGTTCAGATCTTGGCCCAATGTCACATGTCATATCATTCCACCAGCCCGATGGTGTTTTACAGGCACCCCTCTAGGTGTTGTCATGGGATTATGCGAACTCTGCCATTTCAAGTGCTGGAAGTCCTCTGTAATGTAACTATTGCTGAGTTGTAAAGGGCTAAGGTCGAAAGAGAAGTTAAGAAAATCAAACAATAACTGAAAACAATGTTTAATAATTCCTAACATTTTGAGTAGAAGAAGGACACAAAATGTTTGCTGTAGACACCAAATACTGGCCTCAATTTAATATTTTTGGATAATCTTATTAAATTATAGCAATCTGTTAGAAAAACATTCCAAATGTATACACATAAGTCACAATTAAAGTCTGCATGATTTTTTGTATTAAATTTTTTGTAACATTTTTTTCTCACAGATTTGAATCATTTTAATAGCTTATCCAACATTTTTAAATGAATGCCATTGTGTAGAGGGGGTGATGCAGAAAGCAAACTCGTAGCCAAACAGAGAGAAAAGTGTTTCTTATATTTAATATATTTGTAATAAAACATTTAAAATAGGCGTATAAAGCACTTGACACCAGATGACATCAGAAAAGATTTCATGTAATAATTAATGCTTTTTCAATGATAAATCGATACTAACAGTTTCCATGAAGGATGATGAAGCAAGCGTATTACTTTTTATTACCTTCAAACTACAATTCCCATAAGAAGCCCCAAAGCTGAAAGACTTATTCACTAAAATGAGAAGTAAATTCAATTTGAATTTCAAATTTAAACAGATACTATAGTAACAACAAAAACAATTCAGCTTAATGAAGCAGTTTTGGTGTCTACATCATGTCCCTACAGTCTCACTGCTCAATTCTCTGCTATTTAGGAGTTAAATCACTTTGTTTATGCACCCTATTCACACCTCCCTTCATGTGACTTACACAGCCTTCCTAAACACTACCTGTAAAGAGAGATCTAATGTTTACATCTCTTTTATTGCAAATTCTCTTTAATTTATAATTTATTTTCTCCAGCCCTCTAGACCCTACATGAGCTTCCTGTGCATGGTTATATTTCAAGTTACAGAGCAGGAGATAAAAATGTATAAAGCATCTGACTGAAAGTGAAACCATTGTTTCATACAGACTGAGTTAATCACAGCCAAGGGAGATGTGGCTAGGGCTGAAAACTCCCTGAAACAAATGTAATTTAACTCCTAAATGGCAGTGAATTGAGTAGTGAGACTGCAGAGGCATGATCTATACACCCAAACTGCTTCATTAAGCTAAAGTTGTTTGGATGCCAATAGTATCCCATCAAGGCCAAGAAAAAGCTGAACTGGAGAAAATCTGCTAATTCAGCTATGTTTCCATTTTCACTATTCTGACCTTAAATTTGAAATTTACTTTGAATTCCCAACAAAATATTAGTTTAGTGAATAATCCTTTGAGTGTCTAGAATAATTGCACTTAGGTGGTTCCCCCACAAATCCTCATGTCTTACAAATGGTAAATATGCTATCAGTATCCCTTTTAAAAAGAACTGGAAAACCAATAACAGCTGAACTGATAGCCTGGATTTGAGGTCAATGCATTCTAAGTCTCCTTTGTGAGAGTTCGATCACAGCACTGCTTTGCAAAGCTCCTCAGTCTGTGAAAGTGTTAATTATTTCAACGCTAGATTACACAGTAAATGTAATATTCCATGTCGGTACATATTCAGCCATGCATGTTAAACACAACCTCTTAGGTTAGCACTTTATAAATAGTGACACAAAACCAATAACTAATTTCTTTGAATGTAATAGTCACAAATGAGATTGGAAATTGTGATATACAAACATACAAACACATGCATTTTAATATATGTGGAATGTATATACTCAAAAAACATGTAAACACAAATCAACATTAAGGCATATGCCATTATCAAATATAGTATGTATAAAGTTAGACAGAGCAGCCTAGAAAGTAAACCTGAGATCAGAGCCTTTGCTAGGTTCCAGAAACACCTGGAGCTTGAAGCCAAAGGAAAACTTGATGACCCGTAGACTAACAAAGATGTGTTAATTTTTCACAACATTTTCTCACCTTTTTCTATGCCATGTCTCTTTCTCTCTGCCGTGAATAGCATATTCTTTAAGTACTCCGGGATCTCAATGAAAGAATTGCCAGAAAGAAGTACGTGCTGTACAGCCTGGTATAAACTAACTAATAGGGGGTTGGCCAGACCAATTCAGCCTTTGAAGTGGCTTGGGTGCAGTGTCCCTAATGAACTCAGTGCTGCAATGTAAAACTACTAGAATGCCACTGAAGGTACTTACTGGATCCTAACAGACTTTTGGTCCGGTATCGGACGCTGGATGTCCTCACGCTCTGCATGAGGATGTCCAACGTCAGCTACTTCCCCATACAAAATCATTGATTCAGTGCATTCCTATGGGGAGGCCTAAAGTGCGTGCAGTACTCGCTGTACATGTCCATTAGTGCCCGTTTGTCAAGGAACATCAAAGGAGGCAGAGATGCGATCCAGCAGGGGGATCAGGTAAGTAAATAAAGGGTTTTTAAACAGTTAACAGTTTAACAGTTTATTCACTGACTGGGGGGAGGAGGGGGAGGGAGAAGACAGAGGGAGCTTTAGTGCCAGGACTACAGCTTTGATCTTATGATATTTCCTATCTTTATTTTTATATAAAAAAGCTAATTCTTAAAGCAGCTGCCTAATGTAAAAGTAAAAATTATTAAAAAAAAAACTAGTGTTTTTCTGTCTCTTCCATTAACTGTAGAAGTCTGGGGCTTCAGCACCGTAGGTCCACCCCCTTGGAATGACATGAGAATAGAGTTTGAAAATGTACACCTTAAGACTATTATCAATTATATATGGTTACTACACTCAACCAAAGTGTTGTAATGCTCATCAAGCTTAGTGTTAACATACAACTAACAGTTATTCACTAAAGTGCAAATTTCAAGTGAATTTGAAGTGACATTCATATGTGAGGCCAAAGTAGTCAAATGGGAAGCAGTTGACTTAGAGAATGTTTCCAGTTGAGGCATTTTAACCTTGAATTTGAAATTCACTTTAAATTCACTTTGAATTCTACTCTAAATGATTAGCCTTGTTAGAATTCTGATTGTGATACACTACCAGCTCTGTAGTTCTCTAGAATCTTGGCCAGTGATAACTATGTTTGTACTGTAGCCATGTGTGAACTCCATTTCAAATCAAGCAAGAAAGGTTCTTATTGAATTTAGCACTTAGAAACCAAATTAGAAAATAGAAATTCAAAAAACTTACATTTAGACTATCACATGAAGAAAGATGACTTGAGAGGTTCTAGAAACCTTATACGTGTGTACTAAACTGAATTATTACTTACAGTAGCAGTTTGTTACAGCTAGACTGATGTCAAAATGTTGCATTAAGGATCAAAGGAGGTATGTGTGAAAAAGCAATGCTATTTAACACAGTCAATTTCCAGTAAGGTATTAAACTGACCTTTAAAACTACAGAGAGTTGATCTTCCACCTTCGAATAGAGGTGGCGCTAATGCTGTCCTTTCAGACACTGCAATCTCATTATAAAATATTCCACACTAATGTATTGTGACAGGTGCAAGCACAATGCCAGGCTTAAAATACTCATACATATAATTTGGCTCTCAGTATAGTCCTACATCGCCACACTTTAAAATAAAAACACTCTTATCGATCTAGAATATCAAGGGAAATTTACAACAACATATTCTTTCAATATTAAGCGGATTTTAGAACAAACAGAAGACCTAAAGCTTGAGAAATCTTTAATTTTTCTTTCAAATAGGTTTTTACATATATTCATCCTAATTTGGCACAAAGTATCAAGACAGTAGGATTTATACATCGGCTGGTTAGTGTAAATGTAAAGTCACTGTCTTAGAAATGGGAATCCCAGTTCGACCACGTTACCAGTAAGTAATGATGTATATCGCTTATCTTTAATACTCGTAGATTGTAAGCTCTTTTGGGTAGTTCCTTCTTTACCTCAAAATGTTCCATTTCTATAACAGAAAAGATCTGCGGAATGTGTTGGTGCTTTAAAATGCTAATAATAAAAATATCACATTTTAATTGAGTTGACAGTACATTTTTTTCAAATTACCATTACGCATAATTGAATAAGATTAACTGTGCATGAACAAGGATGGAAGTAATAATTGTGAAAGGATGGTGATAACTCAATATAATCTGTGTTAATAGATTTGGAGACTCTGGTGTGTTTAATTTGATTTTATCATAAATGTGGGTTAGTTGTGATACTTGCGGTTGGTCATACTGTTCTTGAATGCACTAAAATGGAGCAGGTGTATTAGGCATCGCCCTAGTCAATGCATTGATCACATGTAGCACATGTGCTATGGTACAGCGTTATAAATACTTTGAATGCACTTCAAGCCTACTGTTACAACTTTTGTAATTTTCGCTGTTCCTGCATCTTATAATTCCTCTTGTTATACTTGACTAATGGCTTTCTGAGTCAAGGCCTGCCTGTTCAAATATGACTCCATGACACCTGTCTTGACCACTGAAAAGGTCCTGGCCAAAATATTTGACCCTTACTTACACTTCATGTCCTTGAGCCCTATTCCAGTATCCCCGACCATGCTCTATGTCTACCTCTACTAATTCATGTCGCTTGGTCCATTGTGTTAAAAAAAATACATGACAAAACTTGATAATTTAGAAGTTATGTTAAAGAACACTCACGAGTAACACCTCGTTTCTGGTGGTCAGGTAAGAACTCACCTGGCCTGTGAGTCTGTGCACGGGGGCTGTTCAGGATGATGCTCCAAGTCGCAGTACAGATATGGACATAAACAGGAGAATCGTCGTGGGTAAGCCAAAGGTCAGTGGGTGCCAGAAATCAGGATTCACGATATAATAAGCCAAGGTCAGAAATCAACAGAAGAACACTGGAACACGAAACAGCAATACGAGAACCAGTGTCAATGAACTAACAATGCCCTCAGGGAGAGGCAGTGTCTTATACCTGTCTAATAAGTAATCAGCCACAGGTGAACCATGAGTGACAGGAGCAGTCTCAGGTAAATTCCAACCCCCAGTGCTGGATACAAGGCAAGATCCAAACTACAGACTATTACTTGAGCTGTACGGTGGCTCAGAGGAGAAACAGCAGGCCCAAGACTGCAAAGTACCCAGGTTCAAATCCCTTCTGGGGTAACCTTGTCTGGATGTCACAGTGAGAACTGTGACAATGCCTAAGCATGTAGCTGTAAAATTCCAGTACTCAGCATAACTGCCACAAAAGAGCATTCAGATCTCATATGTTACTGGTTTGAGCCACCCCATTATTCCTTAACAATAGGAATGGTTAGAGGGCTAAGCAAATTCATTCATTTTGGAGCAGTAGTCTGATTCCTGGACCCAAGGTGGCTGCCAAAGGTCACCTTATAGCAGTGGAAGGCAACCTTCGATGTTCCAGAAGTTTTGGACTACATCTCCCCTAAAGTTTTGCCAGCATCATGACTGTAAGAGCATTATGGGAGAAGTAGCCCACTACATTTGGAGTGCTGAAAGTTTCCTACCCCTGCCTCATGGTTAATATTTCTCTGCCGTACACATAAACTCCTATTTCAGCTATACTATTTTTTTTAAAGAATTATATAAAAAATTTGAGTCAAGTCTATGAATATTTATGAAACATAAGCAGACTTGAGCTTAGCCTGATTTGTTTTTTAGCCCTTAAACTTATGAGTGATCGCCTGTTCCTGCAGAAGTGTATCACACTGTAATTGCAAAAGAAATCTTGTTTTAGATGTTTTTGTGTTGCTATTGAACACCTGCCAAACAGAACGGAGACATAGAGAATACTGCTAAAGTTTGATGGATGAAATAAGGAATACAAAGAAACAAGCTGGCACTAATAATGAATACACTTTGCTTAAGACATGTGGGCAGAAAAATGGCATTAACCTTGCTGCTTGAATACTAAAGGTGTTTACAGTGCATTTGTTCTTCAACCCACCTCACTTAAATCCGTACGGATTGAAGGGCATGAAAATCGGAAACTAATTTAATTACAAACTTTGCACACTCCTATTTTGTTGTTTGTGGCCAGTGAGTAACTTATTTATGAGGTTATCTGATATAATAATATCTTTTGCCTGCGTGGCACTTTTCGATCAATACCATCATTAAAATTCTTGCTTGTATCATCCATAAACAATAACTCTCGTGTGGTTTTTCAATTCAATCTGAAAATTTGGATCCTTCACTTTATTAGTTTTCAATTATATCACATTTGGGGAAAAGTTATAGTTGGCAGTACATAAAAATACCTGCAAAATATGCTATTAAAAAGAACGGGAACGTATTGTTTGAGCTAGTTATTATTTGATGAGTTGATTCAGAATGTCTTTTGCAACTTTGACTATCACTTTTATGAATGTCAGATGAATTAACAGCCTTATCTAAAAGAAGATAAGCATTTTATACATGTTTTGACCATAAAAGCATTATTAATAACAGAAAAAAAGTTTTGGCATTAGAATTTGAACTATCAGCAAAACTAATGCGTGTGAAATATGGAGTCCTATGGGGATTTAAAGGGACAGTCTAAGCATCAAGGTTACTTTATCTTAAAGTGACACTCTGATAGCCAAAGAAAAAACACAGTTTATGAGATATATTCCCAATGAAAATATGCATGTATATATTTAAGGATTTTTGTCCCCATATGGGTAAATCTAAAACAGCTTGCTAAATCTGCAGTTCTTTTGTCTGCAGCCTTTGCAAGCCCCTCCACTTCTAATCCAGCCCAGACTTTTTATGTCTGTCCAATTACAAACTATCCAATGCAGCTCATTGAGAAGTCTTTGCAAACTAAAATGTTTACGGGGGATGAATCGTCCCTTTAATGAAGGGGATTTTGGGTATAGATAATGCTTTATTTCCAATGTCTAGAGTCAGCATGTGTGAACCCAGTTCTTCTCAATTATTAACATAGGTTTAATGGCTTCTCACAGAGAAGCATTTGATTGGCAGATCATGGTGATTGCTGCCCATGCTGCATGTGTCTTTAAGTAAGAACCATCTGATTGGACAAAAGTAAAGATTGACCTCTCAGGTCTGTAAATGTAACTTAAAATGTGTCTTTATTTACAAAAGAGAATTCCAGTAATATAAGCAAACACAAATATTTAAAAAAAAAATATATATATATATATATATATATATATTATTTAAGAATTTTCACCTTTATAACCCTTAATATCTGAAGATAAAGAAGAGAAATCAATATAGGTATGACATCACACCCATTTTATTGTTCAACGCCTTCATGATAGATGACTTGTCTGAACTGTGGAACTCGCTTCCCTCCTCCGTTAGATGCTCACCCAGTCTCCACTCCTTCAAAAAATCGTTAAAGACCCACTTCTTCATAAAAGTGGATCAATTAAACTGTTAATAGCTCCGGACTGATTCCTCTTCTGCAACTGTCTCTAGTCTAATACTATCCTTACCTTTTTGTGTCATTTTATCCCACTCCCTCTAGCATGTAAGCTCATTGAGCAGGGCCCTCAACCCCTCTGTTCTTGTGTGTCCAACTTGTCTGGTTACAACTACATGTCTGTTCGTCCACCCATTGTAAAGCGCTGCGGAATTTGACGGCGCTCTATAAATATCATAATAATAATAATAACTGCTGTGATCGCAAGATATGTATCCTGAAAGGATTGAAATCACAGAAAATCGTACTCTTAAATGAGCGTTTATTTATATTCTGGTGAAATTTAAATATTATTGTGTGCTAGACTCTACCTCCTGAATTCATGTCTACCCACAGAGCCCACTTGGCTCTGCCCATTTACTCAGGTATATCTCCATCAATGACCCAATGAGAAGTTATCAACTATTTAACACCATAAACCAAACTTTATTTTTGATAGTTTTACATATCAAAATTCGTAGAAGACAATCAAATAAGCAGGCCTGTCTTCTGGGGTTACCCGAATCTGATGACCAAATGCAAGTCTGTTGGGCATCAGAAGTCTTTGTTTTCCTTGCACTATAGCGTCCCCCTCCATCAAGCCACCACCCCCCCAGTGGTGCAGAAGGGGTTAAAAATCCCTTCTGTCACTTACCTAGGTCCATTGCCAATATTCCTCAGCACTGGCTTGGGTCCACCTTCCCTCCTACCCTGCCAACGTCAAATTAAAAACTGCAATATTTACCTTACCAGGGTAAAGGGTCCTTGGACACTGTGCCCTTACCACTTCAATGGAGTGGTCACCGAAGTGGTCTGGGTGCCTATAGTGCCCCTTTAAGAGCTGACTAAGCATGTCTCGGGGATCTGTAAGAGAATGGGATTTTAAAAAAATACTACAAATCCATGGTTTAATTATTTGCTCAGTTTCTCAGATTCATCTCCAACCATTAATAAAGGGAGGAGGAAGTTGGAGAACGAACAGATACAACATGCTTGTATTCTAACACGTCCTTATCTTTAGTTCTTACTTACCACTCCTCCAGATTTGATAATTTCTTTATTAGTTGCAATTAAGGCACTTTCACATCTGCCACTGCACCAGTCTTCACTGCTTAAATCCATTATGTCACAGAGACACATCTTAAAGGAACAGTCAACTCAAACATCTGGCTTTCCCAAGTGCACGCATCAAAACATACATTAATTTCATGCCCACCAGAAATTGCCTACACTAGAATATTGTATTTTAACCATTTAAGAGCTAATAGAATGATCCAGCCTATTAGTGACATAAACTCTTTATTAAATAAGCTAATGTTAAATGAACAGAACATTCCATGCAGACATAGCACCAGAGTATGGTGGTGGCAAGAAATATTATTGATCTGTATGATTATAAAGTTCTAAATACAATTTCTCCTTAAGATTATAAAGTCCTTATCAGATGAATTTTAGTATCTAGATCTGACAGTTTAATCTTATTTCTGAATTTATATAATATAATCTAGACTTCATCATGTCATCGGCATACCTTGAATTGTCACAAGGATTGTGAGTGATTTTAATAGTGTTCCCCACCTGTGTATAAAAAAATTGCAGAAAGGGAATACAAAACTAAATTGGAACACACTGGAAAAAAACATGAACGCTTAACAAATCCCCAACACCAAGACAAACACTACCTAGAAGGTAGAAGCTGTACAAGTAGCATAAACAGCTGGCATACCCACGCTAAAATGAATCTGAGAATAAAATACTAGTAGCGATTTTTTTCTCCTCAAGTTATAAAATGTATTTTTAAAGCACCGCATGAGAACGACAAAGATGAACATGGCTTGTTAGCAAGCTGCTTACAGATGATTGCGTTACGACACTTACAATGTGAATGCCTAGTTTAGCAAGGTGTTTTGTTATTTTTAACAGGGCACCTTGTAATTTTCACCTGTGGCACGGCTTGATCTCACATTAACAGATGTTGCGGATTCTCCTAGGCTTTTTCAACCCTTAAACCCTTCATTTTCTTACTGAGTTACCAGATGCTCATCTATGGAAGCATCACAAATCTGGCAAAGATATTATTCAGCCCTATAACATGGCATACCAATGAGACAGTTTATACAAAGCATTCATAAAGGGCCACAGCTGACTCTGTCAGACTGTTTGACAGAGGTTTAATGTATTAACTCATAACACACTGCGTATAGGATATAGATATGTGGTCAGGTGTTAGGTAAAATGCTTTATGTGCAAACATTTAAAATCATATAATATAAAATAATAAGAGAGTGCAAAAATTACAATAGGTGGTAGGAAAACACCTAGGTTTGAATTCTCTACTATAAAGCTGCCAGATACTTAAATACCTCCCAAGTATTAAAAATTCAAAAACAATGCATATAACAATGCTAAGCACTGATACAGTTGTTTTATGCATTTAAAATCATATGCAGATGTTGATGTTTTGCAAAAAATACAGCCTTATCACTTACAAATCTGTTACACAACTGAAAAAATAAATAATTTTGTATCTGTAGAATACAATCAATATTTTGTCGATGATAGATTTTTATGTCTTTTCCGTTGTTTCTTTTCCAATGTAAGCATGCTAGATCATAGTTGTGTTGTTTGCATTGTGAACCACAATCTTTTCAATAGCCCACTACATTGATGTCCCCTCTGCCTTATTGCTGGCCCTAAAAAAAATGTTCCCCCCCAGGTGACTAGGGGTCCCCAAGCCCCTAGTCACCCCCTCCCCCCAAAAAAAAAATTAACCCCCTACCTACCTCCCTCACCCTAAAAATAATGAGGGGGGACCTTTAACTAAGTACCTGTAAAAAAAAAATAAAACTTACCATTCGATGTTTTCTTTCTTCTAAATCTTCTTTTTTCAGCCCCAAAAAAGGCCAAATAAAAAACCATAATAACCGACGCAATAAAAAAAAAAAAAAAAACCGAGCGCAAAAAAAAAATAATCCATCTTCACCCGGTGAGGGCTCCGCGCAGACTGAGCTCTGCAGGGCGGGGGAAGGCTTATAAAGCCTTGCCCCGCCCTGCAATTAGGCTCAGAGCACTCTGATTGGTGGGTTTAAGCCATCCAGTCAGAGTGCTCTGACAGGTAAATGAAGAGACTGACAGGTAAGTCTCTACATTTACCTGTCACAGCACTCTGATTGGTTGGTTTGAAATCCACCAATCAGAGTGCTCTGTGTCATTTTACACAGCGTGGGAAAGTTCTTTGGAATTTTCCCACGCTGTGTAATTTGACTCATAACAACACTCTGATTGGTGGATTGAAAGTAACCAATCAGAGAGTTATGAGTCAAATTACACAGCGTGGGAAAATTCCAAAGAACTTTCCCACACTGTGTAAAATGACACAGAGCACTCTGATTGGTGGATTTCAAACCAACCAATCAGAGTGCTGTGACAGGTAAATGTAGAGACTTACCTGTCAGGGGTGGGGGCCGGGGGGGAGGACCTTAGGTCCCCCCCCTTTTTAGTATTTAGGGCCCCCACCCGCCACTCAGGGGTGGGGGGCGGGGGGAGGACATTAGGTCCCCCCTTTTTAGTATTTAGGGCCCCCACCCGCCGCTCAGGGGTGGGGGCCGGGAAGGACATTAGGTCCCCCCCCTTTTTAGTATTTAGGGCCCCCAACCGCCGCTCAGGGGTGGGGGCCAGGGGGGGAGGACCTTAGGTCCCCCCCCCCATTGTGATTTATTTGCCCCCACCCACCGCGCAGGGGTGGGGGCCGGGGGGTGAGGACAGTAGGTCCCCCCCTCATTATCTTTATGGCCCCCACCCGCCACCCAGGGGTGGGGGCCGGGGGGAGGACAGTAGGTCCCCCCACTCATTATCTTTATGGCCTCCACCCGCCGCCCAGGGGTGGGGGCCGGGGGGGAGGACAGTAGGTCCTCCCCCCCATTGTAATTTATGGCCCCCACCAGTCGCACAGGGGTGGGGGCAATAGGTTTTTTTGTTTTGTTTTTTTTTTTACAGTGAGCAGCCACTGGCTGCTCACTGCTTACTAGACATGCCCCTACTCGCTGCATAGCGAGTAGGGGCAGAATTTACTAATACTAAGTAATCTTTACTTAGTATTAGTAAATGTGGCTGAAAGACCAATTTAGGTCTTTCAGCATTTTAGTAGATAGCTCTCTAATACCGTGGGAATTAGGGAGTTATCTACTAAGCAGCTGCAAGATGCAGCCGCGGATCGGAGTTTGCATGCCACAGTCCAGGTGTTAGTCCCCTTGAAACAACTTTTCCATCACTATTGTGGCCAGAAAGAGTACCTGTGTGTTTTAAAATTCGCCTGCCTATTGAAGTCTATGGCGGTTCGCCCGGTTCGCGGGTTCGCGAGCATTTGCCGAAATTCGCGTTCGCCGTTCGCGAACCGAAAATTTCATGTTCGCGACATCACTAATTGTGTATTTACCTTTGTTAAACTCAGCAAGGTCTTCATGCAGCTCAATTAATACCATTATTAATTCTTTAAGTTGTAAAAGAGTTAATGGACAGTTTGCCTCATGCTTCTATTACATGGATCTATAATTCCCACTCAGTAATGGAATTAATATGATTTGGTATTAATCAGGACAGCAACAAAAGATAACAACTTCCCCCACACATGTGGTGTCATCAGTGGTGTATCCTGGTTTTGTGCTGCCTAGGCAGGACAAAACTCAGACGCCCCCCCACGCGCCACCCCCACCTAACCCTCCCCCCTGCCCCGCCTTCTAAATACACACACACACACACATTCACTGACAGATACGCATACACTAGCTAAGAGAAACAAACACTCACTAACAGACACACACACACTAACAGATACACACACTCACACACACTAACAGGCAAACACACTCACACTCACTAACAGACACACACTCACTCACTAACAGACACACACACACTCACTAACAGACAAACACATACACATACACACACTAACAGACAAACACACACTCACTAACATACACACACACACACACACTAACAGACACACACACACTAACAGACTCACACTAACAGATATACACACACACTCACATTAACACACTCACTTTTTTTAATTTAACCCCCCCAGCCTCCTTACCTTTGGGAATGCTGGGGGGGTAGGGGGGGTTCTCCCTCTCCCTGGGGTCTAGTGGGGCTGCTGGGCTGCTGGTCATTCGGGTGGTACTGGAAGTCCAAAGAAAATGTATAAAGAAAAAAAATGTGGTTAATATATACATCATGTTTAAAGAAAGAATGTAGTTAATATACATGCAATCTGCAAACCCATTAAATGATAATATTTTACTCCTTACCTAGATGTTTGAGAACATCTACATAGTTCATCGTCAACCTGGTGTAGCATGTTGGAAATCAGGTTCTGAATTGTTTAACCATAAACAATCACTCAATATTCTTTTACTTGGATACACTAATAAATGTACATTTTAAGCAGTAGGGCTTATGGTAACATGACCACAGCTTCTACAGGGTCATGTCTAACTTACTGTGTTAGAAATTATAATTTGTCCTGAATATCATTGTTGTCAAGGACAGTCAAGATCCAGTGTGTCAAAGAATGTTGTTGCTCCTACCCTATGATTTAATGATGGGTTGAAAATCAGCATGACCTGCAGTCATGATATCCAATTTCACTTGGAAGAACAGAATTGTGATTCATGGCCGGCCTTCTCTAATTGAAATTCAAGAAAGGTGTATATTCCAAGTTGTGACAGTAAGGGAGAATATGAGAGTAAAGGGTTAGTGGTCCCTGGTTCCTTGCTGTCTTACATCTATCGAGAGGAGCTCATAACAGAGTCAGATTGTTACTTTTTGCTCACTTCTATGGCAGAAGCACCTTGTTAGCGGCAAGGCTAACAAGACATTTGCCCTGGGCATTTGGGGGCGGCTTTTTTTGCTGCCCCCTGAAAAATGCCACCCAAGGCAAATGCCTTGTTTGCATCCCGGCTAAAACGTCCTTGGGTGTCATTGTGTTCCTGGTTAGAGAGATTTGTCTATTGTTTTGGTTATAAAGAGAGAAAAATGTGTCTGATATACAAAGGAAAAGTTTTCCATTCTTTGCAATGGCACATGAAAGCTAGAACAAAATGGGTCTGCTTCCTACATGGTGCTTATGCCATAGAAGTGAGCAAAAAGTAACAATTTGACTCTGTCATGAGCTGCTCTCAATATATGTAAGACAGCAAGGAACCAGGGACCACTAACCCTTTACTCTCATATTCTCCCTTACTGTCACAACTTGAAAAATACACCTTTCTTGAATTTCAATTTGAGAAGGCCGGCCATGAATCACAATTCTGTTCTTCCAAGTGAATTTGGATATCATGACTGCAGGTCATGCTGATTTCCAACCCATCATTAAATCATAGATAGGGTAGGAGCAACAACACTCTTTGACACGCTGGATCTTGACTGTCCTTGACAACAATGATATTCAGGACAAATTATAATTTCTAACACAGTAAGCTAGATATGACACTGTAGAAGCTGTGGTCATGTTACCATAAGCCCTACTGCTTAAAATGTTTATTTATTAGTGTATCCAAGTAAAAGAATATTGAGTGATTGTTTATGGTTAAACAATTCAGAACCTGATTTCCAACATGCTACACCAGGTTGCCGATGAACTACGTAGATAATCTCAAACATCAAGGTAAGGAGTAAAAGATTGTTATCATTTAATGGATTTGCAGATTGCATGCATATTAACCACATTCTTTCTTTATACATGATGTATATATTAACCACATTTTTTTCTTAGTATATTTTCTTTGGACTTCCAGGACTTCCATCCATGATGAAAGTCCTGAAGCAAAGACTGAAATGTCAAATGCTGTATTTGTCCATAATAATGACTTAAATTTGTCAAAAGACCTGTGAATTTTCTTTAACATTTGCAACATACAAGTGGTCCGAGAAGGGACTCGGCCTGTTGAGATGGAATTAAACCAATCATCTACTTAATCATTTGTAACAGCTATTTAGAGTGTTGCTCCTTAGTGTTAAAAGGAAAGAGGAACCATTGATAATTTTACTCTATTTTGATAATACATAAGTAGGTTGGTGCAGTAGAGGACCAATGGGGGGGTTGGGGGGCAACATTCAGAATGGATATCCTGGTGAATATCAGTTGTGCATTGTCTTAGATCCACAGTTGTTTGAATTATATTTAACGGTTTAGTAGAGAACGAATAACTTTGTATTATAGCCACATATTTTGATGACAAGAGAGATATGGACAAAATGGCACTGAGGATTTGTTTTGGTGGGGCTGAAGGTAGTTTTCAGCAATAAAAGCAAAGAGTTATGAGAAAAGGACTTGATGAGGAACTATATGTACTGTTAATTATTTTATTGTATGTTAATGATTCTCTGCACAGCTGCAAAAAAAGTGAGTTCTCTTTTGACCCCTAAATGTAGTTTCGACTAATAGTGTTGGGTAACGGCTATAATTACTCACTACATTTCACCTCCAAATGCTATTCAGATTACTTCAAGATGGGCATCTAAGCGCTCCTAATGGCATCAAGTACTTTGACTAGGTAAATCGATAGCAGATGGTCTGGAAATAGCAAGGGACGCCAATAAGTAACAGAGGTACTCAGCTGAATTACTAGGAGGCAGTTAAATGCATGTCTTGTTGGTTTTGTCACATGATTGACACGATTGACACTTGAGTGTGAGAGAATGTGGTCAACTGGAATTGTGTTCATTTACAAATATACCCGAAATTCTAACCAATTGAGAGGGTCACTGAGTTTTTAATTCTGTTTTTTTTAATCCATAAATTGTAATAATAAATTATTTTTTTTTACTACGGGAGTATGGATAAAAAACAAGACTAAGGTAAAATTATAAAAATGTAGCAATTTGCAGAAGCTTTACATGGTGATTTTTGTTTACTTAGAATTCCATAATTGCTCTTTAGATACATAGTAGTACATAGTGTTTGCAGTCCTCTATAGAACAAACATTTGGTGAAAAAAATAACTGAAAAAAGTTTCTGGTTTCGATGATAATCTCTCATTTTCCATAACTTCAACATTGTTAAACAAAGGAGAAATTTTAGTGCAAATCCAGTTAAACTTTCTTTTAGTGCAACATTATTTTACCCAGAATTCCGATAGGAAAAGGAAGACTAAATGTGTTTTGTTAAGTATGATTAAACATATATTATCAATATTAAAAAAGAATCACAAACACTAAACAGCTTTGAACTAAAATACAGTATCAAGGGAAATATATTAAGGAACTATAGATCATCATCTCATACCACACTGTAATATTTCTCATTAAGATGCCTATGTAAGAATCAGTTAAATATCTCCAGAGAGATATTATCTGCAAATGCAGAAATTAAAAAATGAATATTAGATGATCCTATTGAGAAAATCCAGTGATATAGTTGTGTTGCTAGATATAAGAAATTGGATATATATATTTCATCTGTCCATGAAAAATTGAAAATTCACCACAGGACATCGCATACAGTTTTTACGTAGGCTGTTTCGGATGTGTGACCGCAAGTAATAAAAGGGGTCAGTCCTGTAAGGATTACTTTGTAAGAACTCATAGGCAGGGCAAATTAAAATCCTAGTCAGCTTTCATGCAAAATATCTTGTAAATTAATTTGTTGAAACGTACAAAATATATCAGACTTTCACTTTGCATCCGCGTTTACGCTGACGATGGTCGCTATATTGAATGTAACATTTTGATGGCACTTGTTGAAAACAGAGAAATCTCGTAATTGGAAACATGGAAAGTAAAGTAGATACCCTTATCAGCTAAGTAGTATAACAGTACAATCTTTCAACATTGCTCAGGTCACCTTTTCAGACAGTTATACAATTCAATTTCAAATACCTCCTTTAAATTCATGGACAGAATTCACTGTTGGAATTGAATGACAAATAAGGTCAAAATCATGAAAATGACAGGCCCTTTGATCTTTCTTCAAAATAGGGTGATAGGCAAACATTCATGAAAGATGCAGATGACCTAGGTATTTCAAAAGTCTTTCACTGTTCAAGCTGGAACCAGGATTTCTTGCAATTTGGTATATAACATAATGTGATAGTTTCAAATATATTCCCTATCACTTTCAGTAGACTATTTAAAGTAATAAATTGGAGAATGGTATGATTCTCTTATGTTATTACTTTCTTTGAGTGCAAAACATTTATATTATTGATGTACGTTTAATGTTATTGACGTTGCTTCTAGTCTCTTCTGCCATTGTACATTCCATTTTCTTCTTCATGTTGAATTTATGCAATTAGTTTAGTGACCAATGATGATTGATAACATTGTCACTCTTTGGTTGTAAAGACTATGCCAATGTGGAGTTGAGATGTACATTCCAGTGCTGTCAGTCTACACATGACATCTGAAGTTGGTCAGCTAATTTGGATATAGCGACAGCAGAGGAGCTTGGATTTAGATGCTGGTGGGAACAAGTGGTGCAAGCTTAGTAGGCTTCTGGGTTAGATAGGCAGCTTAGGTCGATTTGATTCCACGCTAGTCATCTCCTGGATGCGCATGCTTCATGTGGGCTTAGTCACAGTGTTTCTTCATATAACTCAGAAAAGATTCCCCCAAAATGCTCCACTTTGTTTTGCTATCAGGATACCATATGGATCACTTGTTGTACGTAAGCTGGCCTGAGCTGGTGGAAATATGGTGAGTAGTTTCAGCTGGTGGTGTGCCCCTCTGTTTCCTGGTATCTGATGGACATAGGTCTCTGGCTCTCAATAATGACGCTCCCAGCATCCCAGCCAGGTGGTTCTTGGGAGCGGGCACCCTCCTCCTCATTGGTCTCTTATCAGAGACTGAGCTGTTGTTGGAAATTCGGGTCTCTCATGCAGTTTTAAGCACAAGTGCTCTCGCTGTGGAGGATCACACCATGTCACATACTATTTCAAATGGGGAAAATCTGGTGAGAAGGGAGACCTGGAGGCTGAGAGCGATGACCCAAGTTTTTCTAGATATGATGCGTCCCTAAATAAGCCTTTATAAGAATCATTGAGCCGTGAAGATTCTGCTGGAGTGTTATAAACGGTGACAGATCCGGGGGGGCAATGGGGCAGTTTCCCCCCCCAAGAAAACAGAACAGGTGGAGGCTTACCAAGTATCACTCCTTCTGTGTGCCTTCACGGACAAGAGATCAGTGATCTGCCTTCCCGGCCAGTAGGCACATTTCTGACAGCTGGCAGTGGAGGCAGGAAGGGAGAGAGGACCCGGGGCAGCTCTTACCTGCAGCTGCACTGAGTTCTCCTCTCGCAAGCTCGGAGCATTGTGGGAAGTACCATGGCAATGCTCTGCTCTCGCGAGAGTAAATTCTTGCCTGAGCTGCAGGCTAGAGTTCACTCTCACCACTACGACCACCAGAGCTTCCACACTGAACAACCAGGGATGAAAAGCAATGTCTACCCCTCCCAGGCCCCAGGTAAGGAGGGGGGGGGGGATATATATATATATATATTTTTTTTAACAACATATACAGAGGTTATATTTGCTTTGATCTGGTTCCCTCCCCACCACACACACAATAATACTCTACACATTCACACACTGCCCTCCCATACACACATTGCCCCACACACATATAAACTGCCCCCATATACACATAATGCACCCCACACACAAACACTGTCCCTCATACACACATGTAAAGATATTCAGTACAAGGTGGTCTGCTTGAGCAAGATCTCCTACCATGAATATAATCACCAGAAAGACCCCTGTGTACAAATAAAGAAAGAGAAACAGTTTTAATATACCCATGCAAAACAGAAATAAATTTGAATGAGGATATCCACTGGATAAATAATAGACAATGTTTAAATATTCATTTGTCCAAAAAAGAATTACAGAGAAAGTCTTATATATTAAATCAAGGGTCTATCTTAATTAACAGGCTTTATTGGTGGTGGCCAAAAAGTGGGGGTATTCTAAAGAAAGTCTTTGTGTTAGTGGATAGTCCAGAGTGCTGTACTATTTGAAGAAACTTAGGGAGATTGGTTACTAGTGATGTCGCGAACATGAAATTTTCGGTTCGCGAACCGCGAACGTGAACTTCCGCAAATGTTTGCGAACCAGGCCAACCCGGCGAACCGCATTGACTTCAATAGGCAGACAAAATTTTAAAACCCACAGTCTTTCTGGCGGGTGGGGGCCATAAAGATAATGAAGGGGGGACCTACAGTTCTCCCCATCTCCTGCCCCCACCAACAATAAGGGGGGGACCTACTGTCCCCCCCGGACCCCAGCCCTGAGCGATGGGTGGGGGCCCTAAAATGAACAATAAGGGGGGGACCTACTATCCCCCTGGCCCCCACCCCTGAGTGGTGGGTGGGGGCCCTAAAATGAACAATAAGGGGGGGACCTATTGTCCCCCCTGGCCCCCACCCCTGCGCGGCGGGCAGGGGCCATATTGATAATGAGGGGGGACCTACTGCCCCCCCCGGCCCCCACCCCTGTGCGGCGGGTGGGGGCCATATTGATAATGAGGGGGGACCTACTGCCCCCCCGGCCCCCACCGCTGCGTGGTGGGTGGGGGCCATATTGATAATGAGGGGGGGGACCTACTGTCCACCCCCCCTCTGGCCCCCACCCCTGGGCAGCGGGTGGGGGCCATAAAGATAATGAGGGGGGGGACCTACTGTCCTCCACCCCTGGCCCCCACCCCTGGGCTGCGGGTGGGGGCCCTAAGTAAATTCTTCCCCCCCAAGGTGACTAGGGGTCCCCAAGCCCCTAGTCACCCACCCCCCCCAAATAAAAAGTCCCTACCTACCCCCCTCACCCTAAAAAATAGCGAGGGGGGAATAAAATAACTAACCTGTAAAATAAAATTAAACTTACCATTCAACGTCTTCTTTTTTCTCAAATCTTCATTTTTCAGCCCCAAAAAAGGCCAAATAAAAAACCATCATAACCGTTGAACTAAAAAAAAAATAAAAAAATCCTGAGCACAAAAAAAAAACCCGACGAAAAAGAAAAAACCTGAGCGCAAAAAAATAATCCATCTTCACCCATGGAGGGCTCAGCGCAGACTGAGCTCCGCAGGGCGGGGGAAGGCTTATAAAGCCTTGCCCCGCCCTGCAATTAGGCTAAGAACACTCTGATTGGTGGGTTTAAGCCAATCAGTGTGCTCTTTGTCATTTTACACAGCGTGGGAAAATTCAAAAGAATTTTCCCACGCTGTGTAAAATGACACAGAGCACTGTGATTGGATGGCTTGAAATTCATCCAATCACAGTGCTCTGTGTCATTTTACACAGCGTGGGAAAGTTCTTTGGAATTTTCCCACGCTGTGTAAAATGACACAGAGCACTGTGATTGGATGGATTTCAAGCCCACAGTGCTCAGGAAGAAATACACATCATTTTAGTGCCAGACATCTTCTGCAATGTTATATTCTTAAGTGCCACTCTATAGTAAAGTGTAGAATATTCAAACTCTTACTCATAAATTGCAATTACTAACATCAATGTTCGAATTTAGGCAGGACAAGATACATATAATAGTGCTAGAAATCTCCTAAAGTACTGTATTATTACATGCTTAGAAATAGTAAAGCATATATTAAGAAGACTCCTCTCTCCCTGGTAAACTAACTAAAGAGTCAGAGATTGGAAATAGAGTGTGAAAAAATAAAGTAACGTGGTAATCCATTATATCATGCTTAAAATATGCATGATAAATTACACCAACGTGAATAAGTGTAAGAGTGCCCTGTGAAAATCAGAAATTGCCCCACACGCATTTCGGTGCACTGCGTGTGCACCTTTGTCAGGGGTCAAATGTAGACTGACTCTGTCTCACCTTATAAACCCTTAGCCCTTTATTTGACCCTTATTCAGCAGCCTATCAAATACTGCCACGTTATGCTAGTTAAGTAGCTTAGGACGATTCCCTTCATTATATGGTCTGCTACAAAGGACTTCATATTCCATCAGGCTGTTAAGGGTTGAAGTATGAATCTTTTACCAGAGACTCCAGGAGACCTGTCTTGGGTGCGCACTTGTCTAGCTTATGTGAGTTGCTCCCTCGATTGAGGTTCGAGGCTCTTTTATTTTATTTTGCCTTCTCTCTTGTGTTCTACAGGGACATGTGCATTGGGAAGAATTTTTGCCCAAAAACAAAGACCCTTGGGGGCATTTTCTTTTCTCATGTTCACTGTGGACATGGCCATGTTTCTTTAAAGATTTGATGCATGAAGACAGATGTTTTCAGGAAGGGAAAAATGGGCCACTTCTGTGCAGTCCCTGTACTCTCCACCCAGCTTTTCCTGAGCCTATCTTTAATGGAGTATTGGTTTCCGATTTTCATTCCCAAGCTTAAAAGAGAGAGGTTGTGGCGAGGGGGTGTTCTTGCCAGTCAGGTTGGAAAACAATTACTGGGAGTAAACAGCATTATGGTCGGTTGATTGGCAAGAACGTTTTACTTAAGCTGAATACCATATTGCCGTCCCCTCATCCCCTTCCTTATATGCACGGAAAAGTAGCGTCAAAAGTACCTCGTCCATTCCCAAGTCAACGGACGAGGTACCAAACCCGAACTCCAAGGGGAGGAATGGGAGGGGGAAGAAGGAAACAATACTAGATAAGACTCAAAAATCGGATCATTAATCTATCTTCATATACATTAACTCATGATCAAATTAATGTCTTAGAATGTGGTCTTTCATTTGTTCCAACGCCCTCCTTTGATAGATTTGAGTGGATCAAAGATCTCAACCTTTTTGTTCGTAAATTGGCTTTGCATAAGTTCCACTCTATACGAAATGAGAAAAAAGCAAGAGATCTGGGTCTAACACCTAAGGATTATCAATGTTTGACTACATTGGTATCTCTCTTGGAAGAGAACGATATTGATACCATTCTAAACCAGAAGAATTTAAAACCTAAAAGTCGCTATACACCAAACTTTGCTTGCTTCCGTAATATTGAGTTATTTTTGGAGGCAGCGAGGAACGAAATAGAAAAAAATCAGCATTAAATCTCTTAACGTCCATTCAAATAATAATCTAAACAAGAGAGAAAAACATGCTCTAGAATCACTGCAGACTAATACTAGCCTTATCATTAAGCCAGCGGATAAGGGAGGCAATGTAGTGGTCCTGGACTTTAAGCAATATGTGGGAATGGTCGAATGGGTTCTAGGTGATGAGAATACATATAGAGCCCTGAAATTCAATCCCACGAACGAATATTTGGCAAAATATTTGGACGATGGTCGCAGTGGGGGGTTGCTATCGGGTGACAAGTATGAATTTATTCTTAATCGTCACCCTAAAATAGCAACCTTCTACTGCCTACCAAAGGTCCATAAAAGTCTACAAGACCCCCCCAGGGTGACCTATAGTCTCGGGGATAGACAACCTTACACAGAATGGCAGTCTGTACGTTGACAAGATTTTAAGACCTTTGGTGGAGACCCTACCATTGTATATAAGATATACTAAGCAGGCTAGAAACCTATTATCTAATCTAAAATTGCCTCCTAGTGCTAATCTTTGCAGCCTAGATGTTGAATGATTATATTCATCTATCCCTCATGATAGAGGGTTGGAACATGTAAGATTCTTTTTAAACCAAAGGATATGTAGAAATGACTCTCATTCAGCATTTGTGATATGCCTATTAGAATTCATTTTACCACACAATTATTTTCTGTTTAATACTAAGTTTTACCACCAGGTGAGGGGTATGGCTATGGGGAGGGCTTGTGCCCCCTCATATGCAAACCTTCACCTGGGGTGGTGGGAACAAGAAATCTTTTCCTCAGAGGCTCTGAAGGACTACCTCCCCAAGATTGTATGGTGGGGACGCTATATCGACGACATTTTACTGATATGGCAAGGTACTTCACAGGAATTTATAGACCTAGTGGAATGTCTAAATCACAACACCGAGAACCTCAGATTTACATCTGAATATGGGGGGCGTTCAATTAATTTTCTAGATATCACTATCTCTATAAATGAGGATGGGATGCTTAACTCCACCCTTTTCAGAAAACCGACTACCACAAATTCCCTTCTTCACTGGAAAAGTTATCATCCAAGGCCCCTTAAGGAAGGGATCCCGGTTGGGCAATACCTTCGCCTTCGCAGAAACTGCAGTGACGTCGTTGATTTTAAAACAAAGGCAGATCAACTTCGAATCTATTTTAAGGAGAAAGGCTATCCAAATCGCTGCCTCAAAAAAGCCTACAAGAGAGCATTGGAAACTGAAAATGAACTTCTCGGTGACCAACCTGTAAAGAATGACCCAAAGAACAAGGGTAATATTCGTATGATTGCTACATATGACACAGGATGGTCCGAAGCAAAGAAGTGTCTTAATAGATTCTGGACGATTCTTTTGAATGATATACACCTAAGGGAGATCTTGGGTGCATGTATTAATATTACTGCCCGAAGAGGGCGTAATATTCGTGATTTACTGGAACCAAGTCATTTGTCTATTAAACCACAGCCAAGAGACACATGGCTGGGCAATTCACCCTGTGGTTCTTATGGCTGTGGGAGATGTGTGGCCTGTAAATACATCTCCAAGGAATCTAAAGCAGTGAGTGATAGTACAGTCCAAGTTCTAATTAAAATTAAAAACTTTTTTAATTGCAATACAAAGGGCCTGGTATATCTCTTGTCTTGCTCCTGTGGACAAAAATACGTAGGCAAGACATTTAGAGCCTTTAAGGAAAGGATTATGGAGCATGTAAGGTCCCCTAAGAACCGTCTCGAAACACCCATTTCGAGACACCTTAAGGAACACCATCGGGGTGATCCGAGTAACCTAAAATTCTGTGGTCTGGAATGGGTGAAGAGACATCCGAGACGTGGAAACTATGATAGACTATTAAGACAATGAGAGTCTAGATAGATTTTTAGACTTAAGACATCACAACCTTTTGGCCTGAATGAGGTTTTTTCCTTTGCCCCATTCATTTGAGATATGTACTCATATATAGGAGATACATGTAATTCACACTCTTGAATACTGACGAATGAGTCGACATCTGACCGTGAGCGTTGGGTTGGGGGGTGTGGGTATTTTTTCCCACACTCTACAGACTGATCTTCTTTAAGTCTGTGATGGTTATACCCTCCCTATTAACTCCTACTTTATTTTTCATCTATTTGCCTCTCTCTGTCCTTTTGATTTATCAACTCTATCAATATACATTGAGATAATCTAGCTAAGATATACTCACAGTAAGCCATTGAGACTGAGTTATGTATAGATTGCTCTGAAGTAAGAGAGAGATATATATATATTTATGAAGGAGGAGTGAAAAAGAGAGAGAAGGGGGATAAAGGAGTGGGTGAGATCCATCTATAGACATTTTATACTGGAGGACCCTGATTTGTTTCCTGATTCCACTATATACAAGTTTACTTGGATACTCCTTGCTTATATATATGGCTACACTCTTTAGTAGCTATATCCTTTGCTACTTTGTAAGTGAACTATATCTACCCATTGAGTATCAAGTTTACTAATTTGTATTTATCTAAACTGGAACTCTTTTCATTTCTGGTGCTCCTCCACTTTATTTTATGATGTCTGATTTTCTTTAATGACCAATAAAACTTTATTATTTTATTTACACAATGGTACACATTTCTTGGCAAACGCTCTAATATTGCTCTAATAGGGGGTTCTGCTTTTGAGGGGATTTGCTCCCTTCTGTTTAAGGGTTGCTTTCCCCTCATTTGTGTATTTTTTCCTATATTTCTGTAAGAATTAAGGGTTAAGCCCTTCTAGTACCCCTGTAACCCTTTCTTTTGTACCCCTTGCTGGATTTTTTTCTATCTAGGAGTACACTTTGTCTAGATTGAATACCATATTGCACTATGTGTTAATTTATGATGATGTTTTTATTATATATTAATACATGTTTTATAAAGTCTTAAAGCTAATGATATGGATGTGTTAAGCAGTATTGCATTGGCCTGTTTCATCCAAAAGCTGGTGTCAGTCTTCATTCAAGTTTGGGGTGAGATGTAATTCAATCATGTTTTGGTGTCTTCATCTCAGTCTCCACTACGTACATACATGATATATCCATATAAACACAATATGTTTTCATAAATTTTGTTCACTGCTTAATAAAGTACTTTTTTTTTTAAACTTTAATATATCTAGTCCCTGGAATCTTATTTTTTAGCTGGCTCCCTGGACACCCAGCATATCCATAGGTGTTGATTATTCCACCTAAGCCTGCATTTACCAGAGCAGGTCCATGCTCTGTGTATTGTAAGTAGAATACTTACCTATATATTTTCATACTGCAAAACTATTTTACACTATTGGAGTTTCCTGTTTAAGTCTCTTTGCATATACCACTGATTGAAGCCAAGACTCCTGGATTTCACCATTATATCCACAGACAGAGATTATACTGTCTATGTCTACAGAAATAGAGCTATATTAGCTCTATAGAATGTGAGTGCTCCATTGGCATTGCTTTTTTAAATGAAATATATATTATACTGTACTCCACCATTATATTTCTCTTTTTTTTCTGTTAAGATACATCCTTCAAAAATTCCTTCTACTGGATGCATGTAATATTCCATTTTTTATTGCATCTAAGCGCGGTTCGCCACTTACTGTGTTTATTTGCTTATTTATCACAAGGTTGTGGGAACTCCTTGAAGGTTTATTGCTGCTATTAATCAGATAGAGAGTACCTTTCACATATTTTGTTTCTTTTGATGATACATCCATCCATACTGCTAATTGATAGAAGGGTTATACAGTAAATGCAAAATTGAAAGGAACTGGAATCAAAATTAAAAACAATGGACTAACTAGCTGATCTAGAAAATTGATCCAACTCGGCTTGGTTAATTTACCCAGAGTTCAAATTTATCTCTGAAATGGATGCTATTATCACTTATTCTTAAAAATGTGTTATCTGTTGGCCTTACGGTATAAAGTATGTCTAAATATACAAAAATATTTTTTGTTGAATACACAAGAATATTAACAGAACATAATTTTCAACCCTCGAAGGATCAATGATAATCTAGGCTGTCATAACAACCTTTTTTTTGGGACTTTTTTTTAGAACTAACCATGTTAAGTAAACAGAACATTCTATACAAGCTAAAGGTTTTTCCAGTCCAGGATTGAGTTGATGGCAAAGTGTAACATTTGACCCTTAATATGAATGATGTAATGTAAACATACACATCATTCATATTATTAAGTGGTGCTTGGTAAATATTTTTCATTTTGAAGAGGTCTCAGCTTCATTTTCAGGATTACTCATTATGGAGATTTGCATTCTGGAAAATTCTCATAGGAAATCAAAGTGCTCTATATATATCGCCATTCCTATATTTTCAGGTTAAGACTTTAAATGGTATGATGTTATAGTAACATTTGTAATTACCCACATGTATTTAGTATGTTTGTGTAGTGATTGCTTTAATGTTTGAGAAACAACTGATTATTGCACATAAACTGCCGCTGACACAAACAAGCTGCCTATCTTATGATGTGTGTGACGAGGGTGAAGTTAATGCCTTGCAGAAGCCAAAGTGAAATCTGTGAGTTGATTAATGGAGCAGCTCAGATAATGCAACAAGGTCTAAAAATGTGATGTAAATCGTAACCTTTTTGTGTGGATTGCTGGATACATATTGATTATATATCCTTACAATAAGGTTGTACCATTTTCTTGATTCTGAAGATTATAATTTGTAGTCTTTACGGAGACATTTGTGGTCTTCCAAAAGAAAAAATCCATTGGACTCCATTGTTAAATTAATTGAAGATTCACCAGTATTTTAATTAATTTACATTAAATATATATTATTCTTCTTGAGAAAAGTCAATTTGTGGAACTATATGGTATTCTGATTGCATACCTGCTACCAATGTATTAAAGTAATTTTTTCCCCCTTGTATGTACACCCTCTTAATTGATTGTACCTTGCTTGGTGCTCCCTTTTAGACGGGGCAAGGGATAACAAAAATCCTCTACCGCAGTCCCAGGCGACCATGCTACAAAGGTGACCATTGAGAGAAGGCATGATACATTGTAACATCACAATAGAGTGGACTTCCTTCTTTTGTCCCATTTCATGCATGTCTATAATACATTCAGAGATGTAGAGACGATATGCAGTTACATCATGCGTCACTGCATAAATATCAGGTCAACTTATTTTTAACTTAGGATAAAGTTATCTTACTGGAAGAAATATACTCAGAAATATTACAAAAACAAAATCCAAATACATGTAAAAGGGTTGTATATTTTGAATTTAGATTTCTTCTCATAGGCCTTGGATACCAAAGATGAGTCACCTTAATGGATCTAAAAAGAGATAATTTCTTTGGAGATACCGTGAAAAAACCATAGACTATATTAACTCACATGGGCAGGGCCCCTTTCTTAATTATCACACATAAATGTACAAAACAGAATTTCTATGCAACATTGACATGGTCTAATCCATAGGTATGCTCAGCACATTGCAATGGGGCAGGAGTAGGCAACCTTCGGAACTCCAGGTGTTGTAGAATACATCTCCCCTGATGCTTTTCCAGAATTATGGCTGGGAACAAATTATAGGACATGTAATCTACAGCATCTGTAGTGCCGAATGTTGCCTACCCCTGCAATAGGAATTTGCACCAGATGAGACATGACAAGCTAACACAAGCTCATTCTAAAACCAGGGAGGACAAAGTGGCTCAGTATTAGGGTTTACCTGGGCGCACCAGGATAACCCCTTTCAACCCTAATATCTGTTCATAAAATTAGCCCCTTTAACGAGCAACAAACAAGGTTTTTGTTTTTTTGTACTAAAGTGTGAATTTATAGGATCTTACAATTAAATTAAAGTGAATTTAAACATTACAGGCCAAAACAGTCAAATTAAACAATTTAGCTGATGTAGATAATTTGTATAATCCGGCTACTATGTCCTAAAATGATAAAATCACTAAAATATTTTCCCAGCGATTCACTTTACTAAATAACCCGATAAGAGTTTTAGCAACACAAATGTGCATTAAGAATATAGAAAATAAATGATCAGCATTCATTTTTAATATTGGGGTTTAGTTGAATCTCAGAGCAGACAGCATAGTTCATTTTCATTATTATCTCCTGTTCTTTTGCACCATGGAGTAATCATGGTGCTTTCAATAAAAGTATCTGTCTTTTTCAATGAAAAGCTATACCATTTGAGATATAAACCTCAGCACAGTTATCCTGAGAATATGTATTTGTTACAAGCACTCCATTACAGATGCAATTAACGTAATTTGTATTAGCCAGCATGAAAAAACTTAGACTTGTCAGTGGTACTGACAGCCTTATTTAGTAGTCACTTGAACCTCTCTTATACATGTCCGATACAGATCTCACGGTTATCACGGGAAGTGTTTCAGCTCATAGAATCAGCATGTTTTAAGTGCCCATAAAGCACCCCTATTTAAATAAGCAAGATAAAGCCATGAACCTTATTTTATGTTTGATTGCCTTGTTTTTCACATGAACAAATATATAAGATATATTGTTATGGTAATGAGTTTAATTGATGAAATTCACAAAGTTCCACCTTGGTTTATGTATAACAGGATGATTATATTATTACAGACACTCAAAGAAATCCTTCTCTATAGAGTTTATTAACGAAACACTAAATTAGAATGAATTGAAAACGTATTACACAGCTTGGCCTTCAGATGTGTATAATATGAAAAAAGAAAATGTAAACCGCACTTTTAAAATTATACATAATACATACATATATTCGTGGATAATTCCAATGAATTTGAGATCTCGGAATAAACAAAATAAAGAAAATAATAGTGCAATACAGTAACAATAAACAATTATGTGATGGTGATTGTAGCTTGTGATTCAATCCACTCACATTTATATGAGCTATAACAGAGCTCTGCTGTAGTGCGCTTGGACGGTATAATCCCCGTCTTAAGATATGGCGTTCCGGTTGGTCTGAATTTTTCAAAGTGCGGTATGCATAATAAAAACAAAAAATAGCAGGCAATAGTGAAGTAAGTACTAGTAATAGGGTTAAAAAATATTGGTAATGTACTTACAGTTTTCTGAGCATATAACTTGCTCTAGTATACCCAGTTTAGGTGGTATAATCCCCACCAAGGATATGTAGAATCCAGGAAGTAAATGATGAAATATAAAAGTAACTAAAAAGTATACTTTAATATTAAACAAAACTTAATATCAACATAAAATGTATAAAAGAAATGTGTATATATTAAGTTTAGTTTAATATTAAAGTATACTTTAAATGGTCTGGATGGTCCTTGTAGAAGCCAAATAAATATTGTATGTACAGTTGCAAGAAAAAGTATGTGAACCATTTGGAATGATATGGATTTTTTCACAAATTGGTCATAAAATGTGCTCTGATCATCATCTAAGTCACAACAATAGACAATCACAGTCTGCTTAAACTAATAACACACAAATAATGAAATTTTGAAATGTTTTTATTGAACACACCATGTAAACATTCACAGTGCAGGTGGAAAAAGTATGTGAACCCTTGGATTTAATAACTGGTTGAACCACCTTTGGCAGCAATAACTTCAACCAAACGTTTCCTGTAGTTGCAGATCAGACGTGCACAACGGTCAGGAGTAATTCTTGACCATTCCTCTTTACAGAACTGTTTCAGTTCAGCAATAATCTTGGGATGTCTGAATCGCTTTCTTGAGGTCATGCCACAGCATCTCAGTCAGGTTGAGGTCAGGACTCTGACTGGGCCACTTCAGAAGGCATATGTTCTTCTGTTTAAGCCATTCTGTTGTTGATTTACTTCTGTGCTTTGGGTCATTGTCCTGTTGCAACATCCATCTTCTGTTGAGCTTCAGCTGGTAGACAGATGGCCTTAAGTTCTCCTGCAAAATGTCTTGATAAACTTGGGAATTCATCTTTCCTTCGATTATAGCAATCCATCCAGGCTCTGATGCGGCAAAGCAGCCCCAAACCATGATGCCCCCACCACAGTTGGGATGAGGTTTTGATGTTGGTGTGCTGTGCCTTTTTCCCCCACACATAGTGTTGTGTGTTTCTTCCAAACAACTCAACTTTGGTTTCATCTGTCCACAGAATATTTTGCCAGTACTGCTGTGGAACATCCAGATGCTCTTGTGCAAACTGTAAACGTGCAGCAATGTTTTGTTTGGACAGCAGTGGCTTCCTCTGTGGTATCCTCCCATGAAATCCATTCTTGTTTAGTATTTTACATATTGTAGATTCGCTAACATGGATGTTAGCATTTGCCAGTGACTTTTGTAAGTCTTTAGCTGACACTCTAGGATTCTTCTTCACCTCATTGAGTAGTCTGCGCTGTGCTCGTGCAGTCATCTTTACAGGACGACCACTCCTAGGGAGAGTAGCAGCAGTGCTGAACTTTCTCCATTTATAGACAATTTGTCTTTCCATGGACTGATAAACAGCAAGGCTTTTGGAGATACTTTTATAACCCTTTCCAGCTTTATGCAAGTCAACAATTCCTAATTGTAGGTCTTCTGAGAGCTCTTTTGTGTGAGGCATCATTCCTATCAGGCAATGCTTCTTGTGAAAAGCAAACCCAGAATTGGTGTGTGTTTTCTATAGGGCAGGGCAGCTGTAACCAATACCTCCAATCTCATCTCATTGATTGGACTCCAGTTGGCTGACATCTCACTCCAATTAGCTCTCGGAGATGTCATTAGTCTAGGGGTTCACATACTTTTTCCACCTGTACTGTGAATGTTTACATGGTGTGTTCATTAAAAACATGGCAACATTTCATTCTTTGTGTGTTATTAGTTTAAGCAGACTGTGATTGTCTATTGTTGTGACTTAGATGATGATCAGATCACATTTTATGACCAATTTGTGCAGAAATCCATATCATTCCAAAGGGTTCACATACTTTTTCTTGCAACTGTATGTAAGGAATATGTACATCCACATAGATGTATAAGCAGGATATTCGGCATTTATATGGTTACTTCAAGCATCATGAACACCTCACTGATTTGAAGTGGTCAAGGTTCATGGAGTCTATATGGGCATCATTTCAACATGAAATGCTGTAAACAAAGAAAGTTTAACCCCTTGGCCTAGTGGTGTAACCCCACCATTGGTCATATCATAGGGGCATCATTAATCATCCTTGGACAAGAGCTCTGGCCCGGCTAATGTAAATTCTACGCATATATATTGTCAGGGGTCCACTGGCGGCTAGGAGGGGAGGCTGCACAACACTTGCAGCACTCACCCTCAGTCCATCGCCGCCCGCGGTCTCCCCTCTTCTTACCTGTCGGCGAGCGGCATCTCCTCTCCGCCGCTCGCCGCTTGCGTCCTTCACGCCTCCCAGCGGCAGCATGTATAACACTGCACGCTGGGAGGTCGCTGATTTATGCAAACATTAAAACGTTAAAGAAACAGTACCACAATCACAGTGGGAGGCATAGATATCCCCCACGTGTGATTGTTAATTCTGATTGGAAGTTATCCAATCAGAATTAAACCAAGGGTATTTCTACTTACCTTTCCCGTCCCTCAGTGCCCTGTTGTGGTCTTGTGATACCTGTAGTGCTGTTCTCTCGTGTTGCTCTCTGGTTTCTGATTATTTGGCTCGTTATTCCGATTATCCTGTCTTCTCCACTCCTTTGACCTTAGCTTGTTTCTTGTTCTCCCGTTTTCTGGCTCCCTTTACTTGGCTTGTCTCCTGACCATTCTTAGTGTGCTTAGCCCGGCCACTCTAAGGACAGGTATAGCACCCTTCCTCTCTGTGACCTGTTAGCGTGTTAGGTTCCGGAATCGTGACATATATGGCATCTGATGCCAGCACACATAACATGTTGGCACCAGACAGCCACAAGTCTGCCCTCCTCAAGGAGGAGTATCATCTGCAGATGAGGATCAGGCTGCAGGGAGAACTTGGCCTTTGTGCTGGAAATTAGTTTTAACTTTTATCTTTCTTTATTTTTTTTCTATTATTTTTTTTTTGGGGGGGGGAGGAGGAAGGCAGAACAGGAAAGGGTTCTCTGACAAAAACAAAACAAAAATTTTTCTCCTAAAACACTGTTTTGTTTTTATTTGGAGTAACCCTTTAAATGGTCATCTTGCAGTAATAGAAAATATCCAGTGTCAACTTCTGCTGTGTGATGCCTTAACAAATTTACACATGACTAGCCCCGACTTGTTACGAGAGAAACAGATTTGCCTTACTAACCCATTAACATGTAAGGGATGAATCATCCAAATTCTGGACAAACTAAATCTAGAAAATACCTTCAAACAGCAATGGAGTAGAACCCTTCAGCTTGACTTGTTTCTTATGCAATTGGCTAATCACAATTTGAAGATACGAAATGCAATCTTTTTGTTGCATTGCCATTTTGTTTAAAAGCATTTCTCATCAACAATTTGACTAGAATGTGGCTTGCTTAAGGGCATCTAATGGGTTGGGTTGCTAGGAAATATGTACGACTTCAAAAGCTAAGGACACAATGTACCTGAAAACCATATGGAAACACCAGGTTGATAGTAACAGAGAGAAATATATAGATGTGAGGATATGCACCAGTGCCTTCAATCTGATGGCAGAGCCATGTGAAGGAGGTAGGGAAAAAGATCTCTGCTACTCGATGAACAGATCTATTGCTAACCCCTAAAGAACTGGACTCGGGTATAGAGAGAAAGTTGATTACGCATAAGCAATTTGTCAACTTTATTTTATTATCATTGTCTACCCCTTTAAGCAGCATGCATGGTATACATAGAAATTAGTGAAGAAGTTGGATACCGTTACAGGATCTGACAGTTAGACAAATAGTCTTGAGAAGTTATTCTGACTGAGGCTCTGGACTACCTCGATTTGCATGTTAATGAAGCTGAAGGCCAGATGCCACTAATTACAAGCACTCTGCTCTGTCCAATATACCACAAGCAAATGAGCATGAAAAGCCTTGTTAATTTCATAATGCAAATGTGATTTAAAATGCTAAGGAATGCATTAAGATTCATGCTATCAGTTCTCTAATTTTGTCGAGAGAAGAAAGCAATAAACAAAGACATATAAAGAGTTAAATTCAAACACACTCATAATATGACCACAAGCTCTGCACTCTACCTGGAAAGGGTTAAATATCCAAAAATAATGCTTTGGTGCAAGCCGCATAATGATGATGTCAACCAAAATAAAAGATGCACTCGGAGGACTTGGTATTGATGCATTAACCCAATAATTTCATGAAATAAACAAAAATGTTAATTCTACCCAACCAATCTGGTTAGAGAGAAATGTTGAATTTTTTGTTTATCACAGGAAATTATTGTATTAAAGCACCAATACCTAATCCTCTGAGTGCATCCTTTATTTGTGTGTGTGTGTATATATATATATATATATATATATATACATGACATTTAACTTACCGTGACAACGCAATAAAATACAAATAATTAACTCACAATAACATCATAACATATTTTAAAGTTGGAAAAAATATCTCTCCTGCCTGCAGAAACCACAATAGGAAAATCTATCTGACTATATGCATTTCAGAGTTTTGCTATTCAGGTAGTGCACATCCAGTTGCATCCAACAGGTAGAACAGTTCCAAAAAATAACTACCACACACAGCTTTATTTTTTAACTCAGGACTAGCATGACATTTAACTCATGGTGACAACTCAATAAAATACATATAATCAAATCATATGAGGAAACACACAGCAACTCACAATAACACTATAAAATATTTTAAAGTGGTGGGGAAAACAATAATTAACACAAAATTTCTATCCTGCCAAAAAAAACATAATCTGCAAATCTACCTGACTATGCAAATTACAGTCTTGCTATTCAGGTAGTGAACATAAGTTGCAACCAATAGAGGGCACTGTGCATAACTGTTGCAACGAACGGGTGGAACTGCACATAACTGTTGCAATATATTTGCAACCAACAGATCGCACTCTCCACAGGTCCCACAGCCAATTCCACCTAATTAGTAGAAAGCATCAGCAGGACAGGAGAACATACAAAACAGTTAACAATAAGCAATACATTTTACAAACCTTGCACCTTTGATGGGCACAGGGGGACTAAGACGTAAGAATAACCGGGGGACCTACAAAGTGTACTTTTTCATCCCCCAGTGATCATGACTACCATCACATATCTTCGACACAAGAGTAGATTAGCCAGGTACTAGTCCTCCAAGCTGAGTTAGTCAGGTAACCAGCCCCAAAAAAGTCAATCCAGGCTGGCAGCACCATTGACAAGGTTACACACTATAGCTTTGTTGTGTTTTTGAGGAAAGCAAACTGCTTTCTCCCTTGGGAGTTTCTCCTGACACTGGGGAGTGATGTTTCTTTGTGCTTTTTTGAGTGAGTGTGCTGGTCTCCCATCCCTGGAAGTCACACTTTTTGCTGTGGAGTAAGGACCTCGACACCCCCTCCCTGCTAGATAAAGTTTCCATCTTCAGCCCCCAGTGATTGTGACTACGTCACAACCCTTAAAACACTTCAACAAGCTAAAGTTCTTTAAGGAGTTCAAGGGTTATTTAAGCCCTATACCTGATTAAGAATACCAATCCACACCATCCAATTGAAATTAGAAGACTGGTCTTTAAGTCCTGGAAAAGCACAATTTTTTTAATCAAAGTTAGCAAAAATAGGAGAATGGTACTTTAAAACTCTGTACACAGTAGCATCTACAATGAGCTGTAGTGATTATGATAGGTAGAGTTGTTATGGGCAAATGCAATTATTGTATTTCTCAAACTGTGTACTTTGTCTTTAAGAGATATTGCAAACTGACAAAGTGTTAGAAATGGAACACATTGTTTTTCATACATGTTTCTTTAAGCAATAAACTTTTACATACTTTCAGTGCATAATATGTTAACGCCATTTTGTCCCAGACTAAATACAATAACAATAATGCATAAACAAGCTTCAAGGCTATGCTACCACTCTTTCAGTATATAATAAGCTGCGGTAACCCTAATTAGATAAAGATGTTCAGACTTTAAGATGCCATCTTGTCCTAAGTCAAGGAATTTTCCATGACGCGTGCACCCTTACGGTTTAGTTGTATTTTTGCCAAGTTAAGGGAGGTCCTAAAATGAATTAAGTAAAAGAAGTGCTACTTTTTCATATAATAACTAAGGTAACCCTAAAATGAAGACATCTAAGGTATAAATATGTGTAACTTTTAAATGTTAACACAGAGAGAGGAGAGATTTGGAGACAGACGTTCCATCTTATAATGACAGAGAGGCTAACATGATGACATGTTCAGGAGGGAATGTTAATCTATTAAGATATTACAAGCATATAGTTTAATCTTATAAACTCTGCTATAAATTATTGTAATGGATTTTATATGTCTATATTTATATTTTAATTTAATAGAGTATCTAAAAGACAAAACTTTATTGCTTCCAAGACAATCCTTATTTTATATTGTATTCTCAATTACTTATATATTTTAAATAGAGGATCTCTTACTAACTATATAAAATTATGGCTAAGATATCTGTATGGTTAGCCCTGCTAAGTTCTATGCATTATAGTGGTAAATAAGAGAACCAGCCACGGTTACAGAGTGACTCTCTAACCCTAGTCAACTTTGAAGTGTTGCTTCACTGCTAATGCATAAGAGATCTGGCAGACATTTTAATTCTTGACTTCTCCTGTGATTGTAAAAAAGTATGATAAGCTAATGGTTAGGATCATGTTATATCATACATTACCTAAAATATGCTATTGAATCGTTTTACAAGACACAGCTAAGAAATTATATAAACCCACAACCATTTTGTGTAGTGAAGCAGCCCAACATAATATCTGTTACAAGAAAGGCAGCATGTACGAGAATGCAGTCACAGCATGTGAAGAATGATACTGAACACCGGGATAATAATCTTGATACATTATTAGCACATCCGAGACACTGTAAGAAAAAAACAGACTTTATGAAAATTCATACCAAATAAAAAGCCAGGGGATTAGGCACTTAGTAGAGAAATAGTGCATACTGTCTCATTATTACTTTTTATAAAACCCAAAGGGCTAACATGGAGTAAAGAATACATTTATCATTGAACAATACTGTAAATCCTTTTGTAAAATCTTTTGCTTTATTTTTATGGAGCTTGAAGTTGCGGATTAGCAATTCATTTGTATTGCATAGTAAAATAAAAAAAAATAAAAAATCAACAATTAAATTACACGGGCAATTAAAAAAAGAAAGAAACACATTAAATTATTAGTCATGTGGCACAAGGCACAAATTGAGACAAAGAATTATGGGGAAAATGGCTCTCTGGGCAGTGTGCATATTACTTGATATGCGAAAAAAAGTATATAACAGTGCCAGTGAATAGCACTAATTGACAGATGGCATATCCACGAACTGCCCGTAGGACAAGAGACTAACAGTAATTTTGTTTTATGGAGTATTTTGCCAACATCAGCAAATAGAGTCTCATTCTTAACAGTCAATTAACTTATTCCAACGTTTCTCAAATTCTTCCTCAGGACAGTCTTCTACAGGTTCTGATTTAATGATAGCCAGCTAATCAGATCCATATGTCAGATAAGAATAAACAAATGGACTTGGTTACTAAAGTCTGGTCTTGTTACTTTTTCCTGAGGAAATACATTCAGGTAGAATTTATAGGCTGTATATTCTAATTACATAGGAAATATATTCCATGTATCGTGAAGCAACAATTATGATCTTGTTCCCGTAAGATATTGGCAAATAATGTATGAACCCTTGATGTACTGAAAGATTCAATGCTCTAACAGTACCTTTAAAAATAAAACAAGAGGTGTGATTTAAATGTTTGTAAATTGGCCATATTTTTACCAAGATCTATAATCGTTGATATGACAATAGTAGTGTGGTGATGTTTATGGTTTATGAACATATGAAATGACTACCACTGAAAAGAAACAATTGTGCCAAAATGTGACATATGAATTAAAATGTTTAATTATTACATGGTTTTAATTATTGGTGAGTACATTATATATAAAGGATACTTTCAAGATATCTTTGTGTTTCTATAGATTTTTTGCACTATGTCCATGCTTTTATTTGTATACACATAATCCTTAAAAAAAAAAAAAAAACACCCCACTTTGCTCATGTCAGCAGACCACCATGGGGTTATGGATTGAGTTTCCGTGTCCCCTGCTAGTGGACTTACCTATTATCCCCCTTTCTAAGTTCATCAATCCTGTCCATATACCTGTTCATTATTTATGTTAATACCTTTTTTATGTTTCTCGGCATATCTGCCAAAACAGGGACATATGTAGCCAGTTTTCAAAGAGTTCCTCGATGAGGTATACAGAACTTACTTACACTACTACCTGTTGCCTGAGAGTGACACCTGTTTCGAAATATCACCTGAATAGTTAGAGGGGCAGGTCTAAATCAATATGGATAAACTTGAGCTAAGGAATCAGGCTTCTCTGTAATATACAAATCATTGTATGCCAATGTATGTATTTTTACCAAGAGGTAACTATTGGCACTAGCTTTCTGAAAAGTATTTCTCTTACACCATTGTCCACCAATGCTTACAACTATTCTTATCTAAAAGAGTTCCAAGGTACACTTTTGAGATGTGCAGACCCACAGGAAACTCTTAGCTTTGCCTAAAGCCCATGTATTGGGAGCCTTACTGTCAGGCATGGAAACTGAGGGATTTGAGCAAATGCCACATATATAAAAAACAAATTGGGACCCATATCCCTGTTGAATTGTGACTTGAAACTGTTCGCAAAGATTTTAGCCACCAGACTGAAACCATATTTACTTGGCCTATTGAAATCAGACCAAGTGGAATTTGTCCCCAACGAGAAGCCAGGGACAACACCACATGTGTCCTTTCCTTGATACATCAAGCACAGGTGACTGGCGAGGGCTTTCTCTTGCTGTCAACGAACATAGAGAAGGCCTTCGATAGGGTGAGCTGGGACTTCCTCTTCAAAATGCTAAGGGCCCTCGGTGTGGGACCTCAGATGCATGCCAGGATAGTGGCCTTGTATGACAACCTGACAGGGTCTGCATCAATAGGGCTTGTACTGAACAGTTTTAAATTCAAAATGGCACACGCCAAGGTTGCTCGCTGTCTCCGCTACTCTTCGCCCTCGCCCTTGAACCATTCCTGCAGGCAATGAGACGGAACTCAGATATTCATGGAGTACAGGTGGAAAATGAGACACATAAAGTAGCCGCTTATGCAGATGATCTCATGTTCTTTGTGTCATCCCCCAAGACTATGCTGCAGAACATCATGCGGGAGTTTGGACTATACAGAGAACTCAACTTAAAATCAACTACTCCAAAGAGACTTTCCTTAACATCTTGGTTTCTACAGCAAGAGCTACCATCATGCGTGGGAACTTCCAGTTCCAATGGTCAGATAGAGCAGTTAAATACTTGGGGATCTGGATAACTAAAGACCTCTCACAATTATATGCCACAACTTTAATACCAATGTTGTCTACGATTTGGAAGAACTTGGCTGATTGGATGATGCCACACATCTCCTGGCTGGGAGGCATCGCAGTGACTAAGATGAACATCCTACCACACATCCTTTACCTGTTCCAGGCACTCCCTATCAGGATTCTGACTGCGTACTTCACATCTCTATTATCATTACTGATAAAGTATATTTTGGGCTCCCAAAGACTTATAATACAATATCAGACACTGGCAAAACCAAAGATGGAGGGGGGTCTGGCTGCTCCTGACTTTTTCTTATATTACTACTCCACTCACCTACAAACAGTGTTGGAGTGGGTTAAGTAAGGAGTACCCAAACTGCGGAAGGACATTGAGCAATACCAGACTGGCTGCTCATTGGATGAACTGCAGAGGGAGCAGGGCATTGGTGGACCACCAACCATGTGTTAAGGCCACTCTAGGAATCTGGCACTGGCTAGCACCCAAAATTGGCCTTTTACTATTTTCATCCCCTCTAAACCCTTTAACCAACAACCCTGACTTTCCACCCCGTTTTGGGGGCAGACCCTACACATGCTTTTTCAAACAGGCACAGGTCCAAGTTCGGCACATGACTAAAGGGAAAGGACTCAAGACCCTGACGGACTTACTGTAGGAACCTTTTTGCATAGGTTAAAATACGAACAGTTGAAGGAATTTCTTGCTTGCATCCCCCAACAGCCTGACCTGTATAGAGGGCTTACCCCATTTGAACAACACTGTATAGATCCTGAACCACAACCTCACACAGTCTCCCTTTTGTACTTCCTATTGCAAATAAAGCGAAACATCCTGGACCCCGGTTATATAGGTAAATGGGAAGAGGCCCTTGGAGAAACCCTCACAGATAGCCAATGGGGGAATATTTGAGATATGGTGCACCACTGTGCTCTAGCTAGAAAAACCCAGGAGACAGCCTATAAAGACTTAACACTTTGGTACAGAACACCACAACTTCTTCAGACTATAAATCCTGCCTTAGACGGTGAATGTTGGCGCTGCCGTGCCGCATTGGGCACGTTTATACATGTGTAGTGGGACTGCCCCAAAAAATCATCCCTTCTGGGTGGCAATTAGTGCAATTTTACAAAAGTTCTCTGACAATCCACCACCTCTCAGACCAGCTCCATTTCTTCTACATCACACAACAACACTGGCGGCCAAATACAAGAAATCCACGGCCATACAGATTTTGAACACGGCTAAACAAATTATCCAACTCTATTGGAAAAAGGACTTGCCTCATTGTGGTCTGACAAAATGGAGGAACTAAGACGGTTAGAGGAACTTACTTCTATGGCCCAGGGACAAACATACTGTAATCATATGCCAATATCTGTACTTATTGGTTGCTTGACGCATACCATTCAGATTTTCAAACACTACTGACATATGTAACCCCGACTGACACAGCATGAGGGGAATGGGACAGCGGGAAGGGAGCAGATTCCATAGGGGGGCAGTTTACGGGTCACTAGTAAAGGATACCTTGCTGCTGGTAAGGTTATAGGGAACTTCTTTACTTCTGACAAATGTCTAACCAGCAATTAGAAACTAAAGCACCTACTACTTACGTGACCACTTCCACTCGACGTACGGTGGCAACAGATTACTGGCATAAGGTTAGGGCAGGGCACAAACTATTTGAATTGGCCTCTGGGAATGAGACACCATTTTATACTACTTGTACGTTAGGTTTAGGGGAAATTTTTGATAATTGCTGGTGAAACTACAGGTCACAGTTTTCTATCTTTGTCTTCATTGACGATTACAATTCAGCCATGCGTGGTTGACTGTGCTGATATTGTACATTTTCAAAAAATATTGTTACTGATATGAGCTGTATTCACTTGGTACACACCACTGTTTTTTCTCTGGTAACGAATAAAACTTTTACTCACAAAAAAAAAAACGGAGCAATCAACAAAGTTTGGTTCCATTGTGATATTTTCACTTGTGAAACATTTGCTAAACACTGCTCTATATAAACAACAATCAACATACCAAAAGCATGAATCTTTTCACTCTCCTGTGCATCAGATTTAAATGCTTGAAATGGCAATTTTATTTCTCAACCTACTAATGTACTAAAATTATGAATAATTATATCATATAATTCCTAATGTGATGGCTACGTTTATTAACATGATGAAGATTGCAATGTTTGCTTAGTTAATTACATGAAATATATGTTTCTGAGTGTAATGCTTTGCTATACTAATTTATCTATGTTTTCTGTTTTCATTTTAACAAATTGTTTATGCGCAACAGGTTACATACCTTCATAACCAGAATATTGAACTTTTGTTTGCTCCTGTGATGTCCTCGACTCAAAACACACACCAAAATCAATCTAGTATTTCTCAATAGCAACAGGACTAGGATTTCTTTGTGCTCATATTGCCAGAACTTTCTGGAATGAAAATGCATTTTTCATATATACCCCTTAATAGGAATTACTTTCTGTATCTGGCATGTGTTGTATCTGATTACAGAGATGTCAATGTTTAATTAAAATAGGTTTCTATGTTATGTGCATGTTTCATTTTGGACAATTCTGCATCCCACCAGTTCAAATTAACACCCTGAAATATTTTTTTCCCCAAAATGGAATATCCAAGGGTATAGTATGTAGGATAGTAAATTTAACAATTCTAAAGTAGCTATTTTGCCATCAATATGCAGCAGATTTTCCTGAAATATTTGTGTCATATTTTATTCAGATCAATGTTGCATTTTGGTTGTGGTTTGTAATTGCCAGAAAGGAAAATACTCATATTATATATGAATAGCAACAATATTAAAGGAACACTATAGGGTCAGCAACACAAACGTTTATTCCTGACCCTAAAGGGTTAAAACCACCATCTAGCCACCCTGGTCCCCTCGGCATGGGGAAGCATTGTGATTGGATCAGGCTACCACTAGTGATGATGTCAGCAGCAGTGGGCAGGTCAAAAAGAAACAGTGACAACGCCAGCAGCTCCAGACATAATACAAGTAAGATTTTACTATATTTAGGGAGGCATTCTTAATAATTCCCCTTTATCTGATCCAAAGCTCTTCATAGAGGAGAATTGGGGCCGAAAAGTGCATGTGCAGACAGTGTTGCAAACCTCCAATAAAATTAGGGAATCTATGAGAACCAGGTTTCATTTAGTTCTCACAGCAGAAGTGCCTCTAGTTGCTGTCAGGGAAATAGACACTAGAGGAGTATTTAACATGGTGATGTTTTACATTGCAGGGTTTAAAACTAAAGGGTAATTGTATCTAGACTACTGCATTGAGACATGGTCTGGGTGCATTTAATGGTTCTTTAGACTGTTGCCTCTCTTTGTGTACTGGCACTTGCTGGTGTTGTATCCTTTTCTTTTTGTCTTACAATACATTATTTACCATTCTGAAATGTATTCCAAGCTCCAGCAGAGATAATACAGCTCCAAACATAGAATCTAAGAGAGAATTCAAAGTAAATGAAACAATTTAAGAACTGGTAGATACAGTTTCAGATTTTCTCACGTGTTCTAGTTTCTGCTAGAGGCTCTCTGTTTATGGTTCATCTACAATTGTAGCTTTTTCTTAACACAGTTGACAAGCGGCAACTGTTTCGATTTCCTCGTCAAAGGACTCTGACCTAGAAACTTAGACAATTGTGGTGACGATTTTGTCCCTTTTTATGGTTACACTTAAGGTTTGATTTAGCTTGACATGCCTGATTTGTGGTTATATTCTTGTATAGAATTCTAAATATCTATTATATTAGTAAAATTAGAAATGTAATGTACTTCTTGCTTTAAATATTTGCTTTTGGAGATATATATATCCATTTACATACAGTTTATACTACATGGCTATTATTTCACTTAATAGTATATAACTGCCAACTGACTATATTGTGTTTTGGTTTTTTTTTTTATCTTTTTCCTTCTGATTCTGTCAGTTTTACTGTTATTTTTTGAGGTGTTCTACTAGTTTGCCCAATGTTCTTCATCACTTGACTGGTATCTATATAGAGTGCTCAAATTCCTACACTACTATCCATGATCCACGATGACTCGTAATCTCTTTATTTGCCCAGGTACAACAAACTCCGGTCAGATGTATACACAACCTTGATAGAGCTTACTCAGTGGACTTGGTAAGTATATTTTTAAACTTGCTGCTTTATTGTGCAATAAATTATAAATGTCTTGAAAAAAGTAATTTATTATTAATTACACAATGAAGGTGTGTGTGTGTTTGTGTGTGTGTGTGCATGTGTGTTACTTAATAAAAATCATGTGTAATCATTGTGCTGAAGTGTTTTTACAAATTATCAACTAGTTTGGCATCCGACCATACAATTTGCATCTGACCATAATATCAAGGGTGAATGTTCATTAGCATGTTCAGCATCTCTCGCATTTTGTTGACAAAATTATAAAACTAGTATACAGTATGTAGATAAAATGAAACTTTTACCACTGGAAAGTGAACATTTAACTGTTAGGAGGGCCTTCTCCATTACACAAATTTAGTCACTTTAAATGACAGATCGATAAAACATACTTTACCTTAGAATAAACCTAAAGAATAGAAACTGTAGTGAATCCCATGTTCTGCATCTGTTCAGTAAATTGTACCTTTTTCTTGGATGATTTAATATTTATTGGAACAGTAAATAACGCTACAATAACCTGAACACGCACATAGTATAGAAACATCGAAACATTTAAGCACACGTTATTGCTAAGCCTATTGATACAACATACAAGATCTAGAGTACTCACTCATTAAACACCAGCTTCAAAGCTCACAAAATATAATACTTTTTCTAAAAAGAAACACTTGACTTAAGCAGAAATAACAGGGATTTAGTTACAGTATATGATCGATGATCGTACATTGCACGAGCCTGCCATGTAAATATATTTGGGAGTTCAGGCCAACTCGCCGGTTTTGCTGTATTTCAAGGCCCTATTTAACCTTGCCCTGCAGACAGTCCCAGGAGGAAAGATTTTCCAAGTAAGTGGGTTAATCTCATAAGAGCAGGAATTATATTGCTAGGATAAGACCTGCCAGGAACGGGGTATATTGGTCGGCTTATGCAGTGTATAATCAGTAACTGTAACTAAACCACAATTATTTTTGCTTAAGCCGAAACTATTACATTTTGTGAGCTCTATTTAATTTTTTTTGTATATGTAGTTTTTGGATTTTGGGACTTTTTCATACAAATGAAAGGTTTTGTTTAAAATAGATAAATAAAAGTGAGTTGAGATAACAAACTTGGAAAAAGTCTTTATTTTTGGCATTAACCAGAAACTATGGACCCCTAAAGCATTACGTGTGAAGACTGTCCTCTTTTTTTTTTAATTTTACAAAAAGTACAGATTTTAATAGAAAATTAAATTTTTATACATTTACAATGTTACACCCCCCTACCTGTCAATCAGAAAACAGGTCCTGATACTTCCTGGTTTGTTTGCTCAGTGGAGCTAAACTCAAGAGGTAGCAATTGTTCAGAGCACCTGACTTGCAAAGACTTTTCATTTAGTTGCATTGAGAAGTCTATGATTAGACAGCCACAGAAAGTCTGAGTGGGTTAGAAGTTGAGAAGACACAGGAGATCTGCATATTTTGCAAGCTGTACTTAGATATGCCCCAATGCAAAAATGCATAATTATATATTTAATCACTAAACAGTAATTTTTGCAATTATTTTTTTTTGGGCAGTGGAGTGTCCCTTTAAGGTTTAACCCCTTAAGGACACATGACATGTCTGACATGTCATGATTCCCTTTTATTCCAGAAGTTTGGTCCTTAAGGGGTTAATACAAGAAAAGGTGTTCCCAGACGGTAACACAGACATACAAATTTAATATAGCAATTGTGTTTCTAGTTGCAATGAATCAAAAAACACCTTTTTTATCACTTAGCACACAACAAATGTTGTTGGGTTTTTTTTAAACTAAATTAAATGTTTGTATAACAATATGTTATACTAATATTATTACCATGCCATGTCTTGGTGTTATTTTGCAAATTAGATTTGTTCGGTTTCTCGATTAGCTAATACACTGAGCAAATTAAGATCTTCAATTATTTAAGAAGAATCTGTTTGCAAGTTTAAGAGTGTGTTTTGTGTACTTCTAAAGGACATTTTCTCAGCATGACAAATATTGATTAGCGAAATAGGATTTCAAAATATTTATAACCAGCCTTCCCAGAATGACAGTGACCTTTAAATCTGATTATCCTGCAAGCTATGCTGATCTGGTGACTCTACGCAAGTATAAAATGTCAAAAGTTTCAAGCGTATGTGTTATGAAAAATTAACTCATCATAAGTATATAAATAGGAACTTGATAAGGGTACTTGTAGCAATTTGAGGATCGAATGCTGCCTGCTATTGTGTAAAAGCAATTTTATGGGAGCACAAACAATGCATGAACTTATCAAAATAGGCCATGAGGTTTAAACCAGTGAAAAAACACAATTCAATTTATCATTCTTAAAGAATACACAACAGACCCAACCTGTGTGGTTTACAATTACAATATCTCCATCTAAAGCTAAGTATGAGCTAATTGGATGCAATAACTACTGGGTAAAATAAAGGGTAATCTAATCTCATATTTCAGGTAATGTGATAAACCTAATAGTATCAGTTAGGAATAATAGACTGATAAGGAATGCAGTATGGACAAGAATTGCACGAAAACGGTGGACTGTTACAACCTCAAAATTACATATTATGTTGCTTAGTAAATAAGTGTGTGTAAGAAAGTTAAAGAAAAGTGTATATAGTTTAAACAAAAATTAAGAAGTTTGCTCATCTTCATTAGTAAACACGAGATCATGTAATTTACACTCAATAAACGTTCATAGACATTCATTATAAATGAACATTTAGACAAAGTAGAATGTTGGAAAAACAGAAACAAATGTAACAGGTGTCCAGGTTTATATATAGGCAGTCATAATGCAGTTTTCATGTGTATGACATACATCTGATTACCTCCTTAGCAGAAGTAACCTATGCCACTCCACTGACCAACATGTCTGGTTAACTTACTGATTACAATTGGCACAGCGCTGTGTGTCTCCACCTTCCTTTTGAATGAGTTTGATATAGGTTGCCGTGAACTGTGGTGAAGGCAATTGTCCAACTCATTTAGCAACCCTCCCTACCTAGTAAGTAGTATCTGTGTGAAAATCTTGTATAATTTATGAAAGGTGTTGGCTATGTCCCAGGCAGTTGGTGGTTTCTATTCTGGGAGTCCATAATAGGATAAAATGTATAGCTGCTTATGCTTGCCCCGTAACAAACGTACCAGCATTCTCCCACATTTGTTTCACTTTTCATGGCAATGCATCTGACAGTTTGCCTATGGGTTGCCAAAGTCATGGATATCTTATAAAGATGCTCAGCCTCTAAAATCTCCTTGAACAATTTGGTCAAGTTCTACTTATGGTTTTGTTTCCTCACCATTGTGAGGGAAAGAAACTTCCCTCTGTTAATGGTCTTATTTGCCTCCCATACAATTGTCAGGGGAGTCTCTGGTGTGGCGTTCTCATCAAAATAAGTTAGAAGATAATAAAATCTAGGGCTGTAGGGTGCAGAGCTCTTCGGCAATCTACTAGCTGGTATTTCTGGAGCAGTGTCAATAATATGGAAATTCCAGAGGTCCTCGTGCTCTTCCATTACTTGCCTGTGAAAACATGCTTTATCATCTGTGGTTTGGAGGAAGTCATAGCGTATGTGGTCATCTTGGTTTGCTGTTCTCAACATCCCCTGAAATCCAGTAATTTAACAACAAATAAATATGTTAATTTTTTTTTATAATTTGGCCAATGTGTATGTGAGCAAGATTATGTGATCGACACATACTTGGCAAAATAGTGTTAGTACTGCTAAAAGCTGTGTTTATAAATATTTGAAATAATGGATATATTTAGGAACAAGGACAAAACATATCCTGTTTGAGATACTTTCAGTTTTCATGTTGACTCATAATATCAAACTTTTCCCTTGATGATCATGTTATAAAACCACCAAGGTCATTATGATATTTGAATCACCAAGTATCAAGACTCGAGATATCAACGTTGGGTCTCTGGATATGGCAATAATGTAATGTTATATTGTTCCTGAAGGAGCTAATATAATGATTCATCTATCTGATTATATCTATTCTGGAAACTGAATAAAGAAGAAAATATTTTTCTAGAATGTCTTATTACTCATATGAATTTAAAATATTAGATAAAGTGCCATCTTACTCAATCGTTGGATTGGGCATATCCTGGGCCCTTTCTGGGGGGTTGAATTTTTTTTAATGGGGTCAGAAAACTGGGCATTCCCTAGGCCCCTTTTACATTACCCTCAATCTGGAAGTCCATGGGTGAAGAAATAGTAAACCACACTATTTAATTAATTAATCAATGTATTTATTTATTTTATATGGAGAGACTGTTTTGTCTAACAGTCCTTCCATGTCTTTTCTTACTGTTTGTGCTGATTTTAGATGAAAACAATGTCAAAGTATTAGTGTTTGCAGCTATAAATGAAAGGCTTATGTTTACTATTTCCCTAGTGTTGTGCTTTCTTAACACTTATGCTAGAGAAATGTATCTGCTTGTTGAGTACAGTTATGTTGGAAGCCAGCATGTGATGCCTGATAGTGAATATCCCAGATCTTTAAACTATCTCCCAAGTATGACTGAATTCAGCATCAACGCACCCATTTACCTCTCCTTGTAAATTGACGAGTATGATGGTTTAAGATGAAGTAAGATACGATGAAATAAGATGACTTGTTCTCACTGCATGCCTTATTAAAATACCATTTCCTTGTTTCACAATATCTTAGCACTGATGTCTCTTTTAGCATACACTCTCTATTTTAGTAACATCTTTCGACTTTTCTAGTTACCGGACGCATATCTTGAAATTGTTAACTTATTTGGAAATATTTTTGTGAACTCAATGAATAAACAATAAAAATAATAATAAAATTCTGTGCTTGCATAAATAGAAGCTTAATAAAGGCACTGTATTTACATGCTGCTTTTGTATAAAAGCAATTTTCTAAAAGCACGATGTGTGAACTTATCAAAATTAGGTCATCTGGTTTTGACCAGTTGTAAATACAATTATTTTTTTCTTACAGAATGCATAGCAGTCTATGTGTACCATTGCATAATGCATCTTACATTCATGTATATGTAAAATATATATAATTGTATAAAAATGGCAAATTACTCTTAAGTGACATGCAGATCTCCCTGAATTTTTTTATTTTTTTATTTTGGTCTCTAATAGCAAAGAAAAGGTTGTAATTTGACCAGTTAAGCATTCAGTGTGTGATAAGATCTTTTATATTTAATGGCAAAATATCCCGAGGTAACAGTTTGCTTAAGAATGTTGATGAGCCTTATCAAGTGTGGTTTTTTTTTTACCACTGTTTGTTGTATGTAAATTAGTTAATTCACCTTACATTTGCAAAAGGGTGCCAATGGTAAACTACAGGTGAGCAGGAGGTTAATTGGACCTTTGCAAACTGTAAAAGTGGCATACAAAGTTGAACACTCCAAATATATTTTTCAATGACTTATGTTAGTCCAAACAGCAGCCAGTTTTGAGTTTTAAAGAAAATAGATCCAGTAGGATGATGGCTTCTCCATATCTTTTAGTAATATTGTTTTGGTATGTTATTTACATTTTAAAGTACACGATGGCTATGTTATATGCCTTTATCCATAGGCCTTATCACAACAGACACGCCGAAAGCAAAGACCTACTTTCTGCTATGCATATATTACCTGCTTTGAATGATGGGGAAAGAACATCCTCAATTCTATAGAAAATTTTAAGGGAAAATAATCTGTGTTATAGACCCTACATGTTTGTATCTTGCCTTGAGAAGAACTCTTGCTTAGTGAAGCTTAGTTAAAGGACCAATAATTTTTTTTTAACATAAAAAAACTAATAATAAACATGTAATAACTATATATATATATATACACACTCCAGCCACACCATAAGGCTTGCTTTTCCCACAGAAATCTTACGTTAACAGTGCTCTTACTACTGCAAGGGATTTTTGGTAGGCATATGCAAATGAGCCCAACAAAACACCACATTTTGAGTAATTTTTTCCACTTTATGCGTGGATTCCTTGGAGTATGGGTCTGCTGCATACAACAGCTTTGAAACACAACTCAGGAATCAATAGAGGACATCTGTTTCATTGTTAATGCAACAAATCCATGTATAAAGTGGGAAAAATAGGCAAAAATTTGGTTCTTTGTTAAGCTCATTTGCATATGCCCACCCAGAATCCCATGAGGTAGTGAGAGCACTGTGAAAGTGAACTTTCTGTGGGAAAAGCAAGTCTTATGGCTTGACTGGTGTGTGTATTTGTGTTTAGCAATGTATTAACTATCCACTTCAGGTGAAAGCGGTTTTCATCCACACTTTTTTCCCTGAATTGTAGAGGAGGAAGGAACATCATACGGTGTACCCCAGGTAAAAAGTCAAATGATTGTAAAATGGATTGACTACTCACAATCGGGCCACAAAGGTACTCTTGGGACCATAACCACTACATCATGCTTGGGGTGTTCCTTTAAATATAGAAGCATTGCACATAAAAGGTAGAATTTCTACAATAATCAAAAGCAGGCAAGATGTATTTTGAGTAATCACAGAGCACAGAAGGAAAATTAAAAGTGTTTGAATATTCCATTATGCAAATCCTTATGGAGTTTATAATAGAAATATCTAAGTGTGTGCAATCAATATAGAATCAAACCAAGGTCTACCAACATATTCTGTTTTAACAATAATTAAACGTGAAATTCAAGCATGTTTCAGAATATTTCACAAGTCTATCAACAAATTTATGGAATGTGTATTATAGTTACAATTGAAGAATCGACTCATCGACAGATCCAACACATTCCTTAAAGGAACACTTTAATCATCTGCCGACGTCAGCCACAAGAAGGACCTCTAGTGGCTGTCTGGTATAAATATTGATTTCCAGGAATTATTTGTTACCAATTTAAAATATATTTACCTTTTTCCTTTACTTTTTTTTATTTTGAGTTTTCCTAAAAAGATTTTCCATAATTGTACATAGGCTTTGGTTTAAATGGAGGCACCACCTTTCAAAGAAAAGTACTGTAAAATGATATAATGTTTTAACTGTTTAGTTGCAAATTTGTATTTGGTATCATCTAGAATACATTATTTTAATGTTCTTTAAATTATTCCTTTTAAGATAGTTTTGTAAATAATACTTGAATATTAAAGATGTCAAGCAGTAGCAATTTGTCATCTACATATTTTTTGAATTTGAAGTCTTTTTCAGTACATTATGCTTTAATAATTTCTACCAGTTGATTAATGCTAAGGAACATAACAAGATTAATTTATAATTGACTAGGATATTGCCAGTAATAAAGCTCCTGAGATTTCCAAATGTATACAAAATGAAATATTTCCTTGATATTTAAATGGCAGATTTTAATATCTCAGTCAGTCAACTGTTGAAAAATGTTGAGCTGCACATCATTAATGATTCTAGGATTGTCAACTTCATATAAAGATACTGAGACAACATTTTATCAAGGGTGAGAAATACTTATAAAAATCTATTTCTAGTTTAATATTTGTAAAATAAAAAAAAGAACAATTTATCACATTTTTAAGAAAGAGATAGTCAGTACATGCACTAGGCAATTGGTTTATGTTGATTCATGCAACTGTTTAAATTAAAATAACTCATCCTAAGACTATTGTTAGACACAAAAAATATTATTCATGCTGTCAATAAGATATACCTTTTTTTACATTTCAAAAAAGCAGAAATCTCCAGCATTTGAAACAATATTAGCAGTATAACCATACTATCACTAGTTGAAATATGGATACTGCATTAATTAGTTCATCTTTAAAGATGAGACTGTAATGTCACTATTGTATGTCAATGGTTTTAAAGGGTCAAATTGAACTTTTTAGAGTTTTCTATGTAAATGTTCTCTGTGCAGCAGACTAAAATAAGCTTGTCACATTCAATATTTTCTACAGGAAACATAAACTTTAAAGGTGCACTCAGCACCAAAACAACTTTAAATGACTTAAGTGGTTTTGGTGTCTGGATCATGCCTTTACAATATCAAGGTTCAATTCTCTGTCATTTAGGAGTCCCTGTTTGTGACTACACACTTCCTGAAAAAGAGGTGTACTTTCTAAACTTTGTGTTTAATTTAGTTATCTCTTGCTCTTTTCATTGCCTGCTAATGCCTGTGAGAGCCAAGCAAGAGATAACAGCTTCTAAAGTAAACATAATGTGCTGTATGATTGGTTTGAACATCTAACCTTTTTTACAGAGGCTGTGTGAGTCATAAACAGTGCTGGGTTTGTATAAACAATGTTATTAAACTCATAAACAGCGTTAACATTTGACAAGACATTGCAAGGGTATGATCTACACCGCAAATTTACTAAGGTAGTATTAGTGGTTACAGTATTATCAAGTAATGTTTTTGGAACAAAAAAGCAAAAATAAACTTTTCTAAAATATAGCCATGTTCACTAATCTATAAAACAGTAATTTCCTTTTTCAAAATGTTAATAAAACAGGCACCTATTACTCTTTGATATAGCAATGTGCAAGTGATATTTTTCAGATCTGAGTAATAAATTGTGAATGCGTTAAAATAGACTGCACACTTTGACTGTGAATATAACACATGAAACATATTTTTTTTTACTTCTGCAAAAGCATTTAATCTGGTTTTCCCACTTGTCCTGTAATGACATGTGTAATCACATTGCTGACATACTTAAGTAGAAAATATTTCAGTTGTATTTAGATAAAGCCCATCTCATCTGCCAGCTATGTTTAAATATCACCTTTGACATGCCATTATTGCTTGAAACATGCGGAAAGTCAAAATAAATAATACGTATGCAACAATATGTCAAATCTCACTGCTTAGTGGCACAGAAATTGGTGCTACTTTAGCAAAGAGAGAACTAATAGTAAAAATTCATTATATTCACAAGGTCATAAAGTACAATGCAATTCTATCTCAAATAAATTAGATACTTTTCCCATGCATTACCAGTCAGCTTCACTTTATAAAAGAAAATTACAAAGACCTTCATGCTGAATTTCACATAAACAGACCTTCTACCCAAAGACCCAGAAAAGCTTAGTGTTCAGGCCATTTACGTCTGATCTAATAAACATAGACAAGATAAAACAAGTGATGGAAATGTGTTTGGGCATTTGGATAACAAAAATATTAAAAAAAGTGAAAATAAAAATATTTATTTGTAGTGGCAACAGAAAGGTTAACGTCCAGCAAGGAACTCATGCTCTCCAATTAGTTTATTACATTAAATATGTTCAGTAACTGGATAACTAAATGCAAATAAATGTATTTTTTGCTTTTCTTTGACACAGCAGGTAGGGCTGCTGACGGCAATCCTGCAACATATGGCTGTGTTCCCCTAACTGGGGCCTACCACTTTGTACCACTGTCGTCATTTTGAATTATGAATAGCTTTATAGAACAGACTATAAATCAGGGATAGGCAACTTTTCAGTAGTACTGTGCCAAAACAAGATTTTGAAGTCCCTTGGCATGACAATCCTATTTAAATTGAGGTGTGTATGTTGCTGTATTGTGCTTGTGTTAATTATGGGTGCTGCACTTGCTTTGTAGCATTGTATTGGTGCATATGTGGGCTGTTATATTTTATATGTACATGTGTAGTTTGTCGTATTGTGTATGATACCCATGAATGAGGGCTGTTTATGTTGGCTGTTTGTATAATTGTGTGTGTATGGTGATGTGTGTATGTGTAGGGCTCCTTGAGGTATTGCATGTGAGAGGATTATTGGGGGGTTGTGTGCATTTATGTGGATTATCTGTGGTGTTGTGTTTGTGGGGACTGTTTGTGTGTAGGCTGTTTGTATTATTTGTGTGATGGGTTCTACTGCAGGCTCTGTCTATATCTAGCAGTGTGGATGACTTCCATAGGTTCCAGTGGGGACCAGGCAGGCCAGGTACAGGTCAAGTGTAGAAGCTGCCATAGCTGCTGCAAGCTGCTTTACTCCAGTGATGGGGGCCCACATTGCAGCAGGAGGCTGAACAGCAGAATATCAAGGTGACAGTACAGATAAGGGCCAGACAATAGTATGGTCAGGTCAGGCAGCACAGGTTCTAATACTTGTGAACAGGCAAGGGTCAAATACCAGTGATCAGATAAACAGCAACTATAGATGTTAACACTACCAGGATCACATTATAACTGAGGAGAAGAGGCACAACTCCCATGTTGTTCCCTCATTGTTCTCCCCTTTCACAACCCTTCTGCTCTGTTCTACCTCTTTCCCCTTTAAGAGGGCACTGCTCTGTCACACGTGCACCTAAGAAGGTTGGTTCTACTCAATTCTCCACCCCTTCGCCATGCCGACATGCTTCAGAGGAACAGAACTGCCACCAGCCCACAGTTGCAAACAGGCCTAATGAGAAGACCAGGGAGGCACGTGTCGGCACAGTGTCTCAGGAAGAGAGAGAAAGATGTGGTGAGGGAATGTGAGGTAAGGAAGAAGGTTATCTATAATAGTTTTGACTGTCAAGTGGACAGTCAAGAAATGGTAAACAAAAAGCTTACAGAACTGGACTGCCAGGCGCTGAAGAACTTTAATCTTGCTTCAGCATTGTGTGAAAAACTTTACAAACAATTTATCTACAAAAATACCCACAGACTTTAACAGTGACATCTGTAGATAAAAAAATTGAAAAATGTTTACAGTATTCAACCATTTGGAAATCGTATTAAAGTGAAGCCTTTGTGCATAAAATGTGTCTATCGTTAGTTGTAACACTCACTGCTAGTTCTAAGTTCTAAGCCCAGTATTATTGATAATATTATTTATGTACTATCAACAAACATTATGGTGTTTTTATTTTTAAAGCAACATCATTTACATAGTTAAACAGAACCTTAAATATGTTTGCTGGGCACAAATAATACATATAGTCCAACTTTGTTTTTAAATCAAACCCTCAAATGTTACAACCATATCGTATTCTTCAGAACCTGAAGCCCACTCCTTTACATTGAGACATACTCATTAATGGAAGATGACAAAGGCTTAAGCTCCACTACCTTTGTCAAGTGTGTCAAGCAAACAAAGGAAGAGGTCCTTGCCTTAAAGGGACACTATAGTGACCAGAACAACTACAGCTTATTGAATTTGTTCTGGTGAGTATACTCAGTCCCTTAAGGCTTTTTGTAGTAAACACTGTCTTTTCAGAGAAAATGCAGTGTTTACATTACAGATAAAATACAAAGAGAAAGGTTGCGCCAAGTAACAAACTATGTTAATAGATATTAGAAAAAGTGTTTATATTGCAGCCTAGGGATAACTCCAGTTGACATTCCTTAGATGGCTACTAGAGGTTCTTCCAGGGACAGTACTGCTCAGTGTGTCTCTTCACTTTGCATGGAGACACTGAACTGTCCTTATAGAGATGCATTGATTCAATGCCCCTGATCTGCCTTCTTGACAGTTTAAGCCACTCCTATGGGAAAGCATTGTGATTGGTGGCTCAGAGAGTCACTTCTGATTATGTCAGCCAAGCAAGCTGATCAGGGAAAGAGGCAACAGCTGCATACTTAAATATATGTAAGATTTTACTTATTTAGGAAAAATCTGAAGCTAGACGGAGTTAGGGGGGGTATATGGTGGTTTTAGCACTATAGGGTCAGGAATAAGTTTGTGTTCTTGACCCTATAGTGTTCCTTTAAGCTCCACCCTTTGTCAAGATTGTCAAGCATAGGAAAAAATACATAGGTCAAAGTTGTCCCTACTTTGTTGTATGGATTTAGGAGAAACAGTTCAGAAATTAAGAAAATAACAGATTCAGAAAGAGAAAGAGAAGATGAAATAATATGTGAAAGACAAGTTTGAGGTGACAGAGCCACTTTAAATCATAGACAAGGGATATTCTTTGGGACAGTCTATCTATACATTAAATAAATTTTATCTGTGCAATCGTAACTTTATATTAATATGTTTCTATGTCTTGGACTGAATACACTTTCAATAATTCATTTTAAAAAGTACAAAGGAGGAAACATAGATGAATAATAAAGTCACATCTTTATCTGTCTTTGGAGTACGAGAGAGTTTTGTTACAGAATCAGCTAAAACAAACAAAGCATAAACCACAGTTTTTATTTAAAATGAATTATTTTGTTAAAAATGACTTGGAAATCCATTAGTTGAACAAAATAGTATAAATATTCTGTAAAGGCGCAAGGCAACGTATGTTTGGGAAATAGTTAAAAGTGTGAAATGTATATATTTTCCTGTTGAAGAGACACCATTCAGTCATTCTGATCCCAAGAGATTTTCACAATTTGCAAAATGTTGTACCCTCTTTTAGATACCATCATTCACTGTCCACAAATAAAGACAGATAAGATTGTAAGTCTTTTCTGTAGTTTTTTCAGTCTTTCAAACAGTGATAAATCTTTTCTTTGAGGGTACCATATATAGATCTATAACCTGACTTACTTAGCATTCCATTAACTAGCACAATACATTGGGGAGTATAATTCATTTCAAACTCTCTTGTTGCCTTATCCTTAAGAGTATTTCAACAATAGGCTTTTTTCTCATGTTCTCCTGTTCAAAAAAGAAGAGATTTTTAGTTTAAAAAAAAAAAAAACAAGAAAGGAAAAGCAGCAAAAAAGAGCTTTGTTGTGCAGAGAGTTTTGGACAAACTTATCATACAAAATATATATTTTAACATCTTTGTAAAGAAATGTGTTGTAAAAACAAGTATTTGTAACCAAGTGTTGAACTGAACTGTTGCCAAGTAGTAAACATCATGCCCAACAAAATCATGCCAGTCAAGGGTTTGCTCCAGCACTGCCGTGAACAAAATCGGAGCATCAAGATCAATGAATGTGTTTCTTATATCGGTGAGAGTTTATTATAGAAGATGTAAATGTAGTTGCAAAGGGCATTGAATAATAAAGCAAAATTCTAAACATTTTTAAATAATAGATATTTAAGGTATTTTTACAATGTTTCCTGAACTTGAAATCATTTCTAAAATTCTTATTCTTGAAGGTTTGGAACTTCATAATCAGGTAAAAAACTAAACATATTTTACTGAAATATATGCAGCAGGATTTAAAATATACAAGGCACATAGTGGACAAATAGTGGACATAGACATACCGAACTAAAAGCAAAAGGATCAACTGACAAGGTTCAACTAACAAGGTTGTTCACAAAAGTGAGAAATTAAAGTACATTTCAAAATCAAGATCAACTTTCAATTTGGCTACTCTGACCTTAAATGTGAAATTCACTTTGTATTCAAATAAATTCTCACTTTTGTAAATAACCCTGTAAGTTATTCATACTTTACAACTATAATTAAACTTGAGATTTGCTTATGATGGCAACCATAAAGATTTCAGAATTCTTAATGCACAGTTAAAATCTCCCGAAAAGTTAAAGGACCACTATAGGCACCCAGACCACTTCAGCTCAATGAAGTGATCTGGGTGCCAGGTTCATCTATAATTAACCATGCCTGCTGTAAACATAGCAGTTTCAGAGAAACTGCTATGTTTACTTTAGGGTTAATCCAGCCTCTAGTGGCTGTCTCATTGACAGCCGCTAGAGGCGCTTCCTATGGACTGGCTGAATGCGCGCGTGGCTCTTGCCGCGCATGCGCATTCAGCCGATGACGACCGAAGGAGGAGGAGAGTCCCCAGCACCGAGGGAGCCCGGCGCTGGAGAAAGGTGAGTGTTTAACCCCCTTCTTCCCCCTTCAACCCGGCGGGAGTGGGACCCTGAGGGTGGGGGCACCCTCAGGGCATTATAGTGCCAGGAAAATTAGTTTGTTTTCCTGGCACTATAGTGGTCCTTTAAGAATATCTCTTTTAAACAGAATTCTGCTACACCCATGCACAAAATATTCTAAATGTTGGCAGTTATATGACTAGTTGTGGTTTAAGTAGACTCTCTTGTTTTGTCTTATTAATTCTTTTTATATAACATTTCACTGCTATGCAAGGTAAAACGTATTTCCTATGAGACCCAATAGTCTCATAGGTGACCTTTAAACCATTAACTTTCATTTTCTAAGTACTTCCATTGACAAATTCTCAAAAGACCTCGTCACCACAAAGGTTATCTCAAATACAGTATTTGTCGGGTAACGATCAGAACAAAGAGTTTCATGAAATGGAAAAAATAAAATTTAATGTCACCATTGTTCACTTATATATGAAGCTTTTAATTAGATTTAGCTTAACATCTATGCTAAATTATTCCAAAAAAAGATTATTTACATATTTGAAACTGTAAATTATTTCCTTGCAATACTTTAAATGAGTAACAAAATAAATTAGTGTTTAACAAATCGAATGGCTTTTATGGTTGTGTTTTATGCGGCACATGTAAGAGTTCAAATAGCAAAAAGAGATTAATAAAATAATCACCCTCAAAGAAATAATAAAAAAACTTTTAAAATTAAGCAAATGATCACATGCTTTTCCACTAGGGTAATCCATATGATCACATGCTTATATTGGCAGAATAACTAGGGCATTGAGAATCAGAATTCAGGAACACGTGAGAAAAGGACATTACCTCGAAAAGAGAAAATTATGAGATCAGCAATCACCACACAATTTCCTGGATACTAAAAACGTTCATGGCAAGGGTTGAATAAACCTGGAAGTCTGGTTTGGCTACACAACATTGGACGTCAGATGGTACTAATAGGGGCTAGATTACCAACTGGATGAATACACACTCCCCCTAAGCAACACTCATGACTGGCAGAATCAAGAATGTTGCTTCAACAATCAGGTGATTTAGAGAGGGATTTAAACACGAAAACAGCAGCAATGGAAATACCAATTGAGAAAGCCATATTGAACCGGTGAAACGCGTCTCAGACTATCCACCACGAGGAAACGTTTTTATGTTGTATGTTTAATTATATTTTAAATAAATTATATATTGCATCCTGGAATGTTGTCCTGTGGATTATCCATCAATAATGCTGCTACTACTGCTACTTTACTGCTGCTTTAAGAAGGGTTGTATCTCCTTTAATTGATACATATGTTGTCAAACTAGGTGCCGGGACCAGGGCACCTAAGAAGGTGAGAAGCAAACCAAATGTTTTGCCTTATCCTCGCACTTTAAGAGTTAATGCACCAGGGTTGGCTGTATCCCCTTGTTCCCCTTTTTTTGTCTCCATACATTTGAGGACATCTTCCTTATACGCTAAAGAAGAAGAAACATAGCACCATCTTGATGTACTAAAGCTCATGTGATTGGAGCTTTTTCCCAACAGGTTGCCAGAAAACCTTTTGACTCTACCTTTAAACCCTTTTTGGGATAAGCTACAATTTAATTTAGCGCTCACCACTTGTTACTATTAGTTCATTTTTAACATATAATCACTTTTCTCTATGTAATTAAAATAGGGTGGAGAGTACCTATAATTGTGCTTAATACTGCTTTAAGCAACATTATACACTTTGTTCCACGTTGCACTTTACTTTATCTATAAGAGCCATAAGCACAGAGCACTTTGTATTTTCTTGTCAATCTCACCTTTGCTCGATAGGAGGATAGGGATGCAGGGTTTGGATTATAGAGTGTCCGCTTTTAGCTGACAACCTGCTCTTCTCGCTCCACAATCCCATGTCCTCTCTCCTGCCACTGATGCAGCAATTGTAACTGTACAGTTCCCTATCAGGATTCAAAGGAAATTATGAAAAGAGTGAGACACAAAGAGGATACAGTAGATCCTCCACCTCAGTTTGGTGGGTGGTGGACCAATAGACATACAGTGGGGCTGATGGGAATAAAGAGGCACACCAAAGGGCTGAAGGGACAAAGAGAAACACAGAGGAGTTGGAGGGACAAAGAGACACAAAGAGGGTCTGGAAGGACAAAGACGCACAGTGGTGCTAAGAGGGGAGAAAGAGACTCACAAAGGTGCTGGGGGAGAGTGAAAAGACACACAGAGAAAGAGGGTGGAGAAAGAGACTCCCAGAGGTGCTGGCGAGAATGAAAAGACAGAGGATCTGGGGAAAAGGAAAAAAGAGACACAAATGGCTGGCGGAAGAAAGAGACACACAAAGGTGGCAAATTTTGATTTGGGTTGGGGAAAGTTTTTGTTCCAGCACATCCCACAGATGCTCAATTGGATTGAGATGTAGGGAAATGGGAGGCAAAGACAACACCTTGATATCTTTGTCATGCTCCTCAGACCATTCTTGAACAATTTTGCATTATCCTGCTGAAAGAGATCACTGCCATAAGGGAACACCATTGCTATCAAGGGGTGTATATAGTCTGCAACAATTTCTAGGTAGGTGGTACATGTCAAAGCAACATCCACATGAATGTCAGGACCCAAAGTTTCCCAGCAGAACATTGCCCAGAACAAAAAAGTTTCCCGTCGGCCTGCTTTTTTCCCATAGCATGTTATACTGCCATCTCTTTCCCAGGTACACAATGCACTTGATCTAAATGAAAACATGATTCATCAACCAGGCAACCTTCTTCTATTGCTCCATGGTCAAGTTCTGATTCTCATGTCCCTATTGAAGGCATTTTCGGTGATGGACAGGGATCACCATGGGCATTCTGATAGGTTTGTGGCTACGCAGCCTAATACACAGCAAACTGTGATGCACCATGGGTTCTGACACTTTTATATTATTGTCAGCATTGAGTTTTTCAGCAATTTAAGCTAGGTAGCTCTTCTGTGTCATTGGATCAGATGGGCTAGCTTTCTCTTCCCATGTGCATCAATGAGCCTTGGGTGCCTGTGACCCTGATGCCAATTCACCAGTTGTCCTTCCTTGCACAACTTTTAGTAGGTACTAACTACTGCATACTTGGAACACCCCACAAGACTTGCCATTTTGGAGATGCTCTAACTCAATTGTCCAGTCATCACTATTTGGCCCTTGCCAAAGCTAAAGTCAAACTTTCGCTTGCCCATATTTCTTTCTTTCAACACATGCTTAGTGATGTCCCGAACTGTTCGCCGAACGGTTCACGAACGGTTCGCCACGAATAGTTCGCCACGGACTCATTATTGAGTAAACTTTGACCATGTACCTCACATTCAGCAAACACCCTCAGGGAGGGAGGGTCTGCTGCTGATTGCCTGGAATGTGTCTGCTGACTGTGAGGTACAGGGTCAAAGTTTACTCAATGATGAGTCCGTGGCGAACAGTTCGGGGCAAACCGTTCGCGAACCGTTAGGCGAACAGTTCGAGACATCACTACACATGCTTTATACACTGCTTTATATATTCCACCCATTGATAGGTGCCATCGTAACAATCTAATTAATGCTATGTACTTCACCTCTCAGTGGTTTTGTGTTGTGACTTATCAGTGTATATATATATATATATATATATATATATATATAATCTTGTTAACTTATTTTTTTTGTAAGAAAATAAGGTGATATATTTATGTAAAAGTTGATCTCATAATTTATATAATTTTCTGCCACAAGAATATTTTAGTTTAAATGTTGAAAGAGATGGAAGAAAAATAAAGTTTTAAATCAAAATACAAAATAAATTCAAATTATGGTCAGTATGCGGAAATTCCACAATAGCTTTAAAACTGAACAAATGCTTACCAATGATTTGCTCCCACTTTTTTGGTAAATCTTTAAGGTTCTCCTAAATTCTGAAAAATCATGTAAAAATTAACAAAGAACGTAGGGGAAACTGATTATTTTATTACAAAGTTGTATTAAAATAATGTAACATTCTTCAGTGTAAATCACAAATACATTAACATGTTTCACTTTGAAACCTAAGTAAAACAGCTGGATGTGTTATTTGTCTATACAGTTAGTGATATTATGTTTCAGCATCTATGTTTGAACCACTATAATCATCAGCCAGTTTACATTTCCTGAAGGATTTTGTACAGGTCTTCCACGGCAGAGAACAATATATGATAATACTTTTTTCTGCCGATGCTTGCAAAATTTGACAAAGCAGAAGAGCTTTGGGTCCTGACCAATTCCACTACGAGAATTCTCCAGGGAAAGAAACAAGTAGACCTTACAGTGTAATGAAATAGAAAACACAACACATAACCTGCAAAGTCATTTTCACTATTACTTTATCTCCCCAAATGCTTGTTGTTTAGGAGGTAAGCTATTACGTGGAACAGAAATGTTGATGTGGGCTAGATTCCGACAGGCTTTGAAAACTCAATAGAGCCATTGACATAACTTGTTGAGGCTTGACTAAAATTAAAGAAAACTAGAATAGCAGATGACAAGAAGTGATGGTTCTGTGGTTTTTAAATTTGTTTTTTTTTTTTAAATATATATATATATATATATATATATATATATATATTTAAAAAAAAAAAACAAATTTAAAAACCACAGAACCATCACTTCTTGTCATCTGCTATTCTAGTTTTCTTTAATTTTAGTCAAGCCTCAACAAGTTATGTCAATGGCTCTATTGAGTTTTATATATATATATATATATATATATATATATATATAATAAGTGTTTCCAAATAGGGAAAGAACTAAAAAAAAATCCCAATTCAGTTAATTTGAAAACATGGATCATTATACTCAAACCAGTGGAAAGTTGCATTTAAAGAAGAAAAAAAAAGCAAAATATAGGCCAAAATATTTCAATTGAAAAATATATATATTTTTTCCCTTTTCATCTAAGATAGCTAGCATTTATAATCACTTGAAAAACCAATTCAGATAAAAATCTCTGACTTAAATATTGGCAAAGAATCGCTGAGAAGTCCTGAGTTCTGGCTGCATAAAAAGTTGTGTAGTCAATATAATTTTGCAGCAGGATTTAGGCTGGTAGGTAAATGTTAAAGAAAGCAGGTGTTGATTTGGATAGCATCCATGAGCAATCAGAACCTGTCACTCGTGAGACTGCTCAACTATGGTCATGAACCCTACAGATGGGCCTTTTCTTCTTGTATAACTAAAGTTAAATTAGTCTGAAGAAGAACAGCTGGAGGCTATATTAAAATCTGATCTTTATGGGCCATATCAGGCACTATGACAATGTTACTTAATTTGACTGGTTCTATTGCCAGGAGTCCCCTGGCATTGCCCCTCTATTTAGCATTAAACCATTTTGAGCAGTTTAATATTGAATAAGGGTCGCTGGTCACCCACAGCCCAGGCAACACAGAGACTACACTCTTTCTTAGCCATATCAGTTCATACCAAAAATTGGCAGCTGTGATAGGCTGAAATCAGTCGGCTGACACTTTCAGCCAATCACTGCACACTCATTACTGCCAGGGGGTTCCAGATACTATACACATATCGATGACATGAAGCAGCTACAGTGCCTACAGTGTCCCTTTAAACTATTCACCCATGCAGATAGAACAAACACACATAACATAAGCTGTGCTAAACCAATCAGAGAACAACTCAAGGCTCTGCTGGTAAGAGCAATGAAGGAAATGACTATTAGAGAAAGCAGAGTAAAACTTCAATCGATGCACAGGAGTCCCTAATGGTAGCAGCCCAGGAATAACAAATTCCCCCTTTATGAACTGATTGATGCACTTGCACTTATTTGTTTTAATCTACAGTACCATTGCTTGCTTATTCCTTCACATTCTGCATTATTCATTGGCCAAGCAACCTTACTATTCACACTTCACAAAAATGACTAGATTCCACCTCCTATCTTGCGTGCTTGTGTATTTATAGATTTTCAGGTTACGGTTGGAATCATCATAAAAAGCAGTCAGATGTGTTCGTATTTAGAATGCATTAAGACGAATTTAAAAAATGGGAGTAAGGTTGTAGCAGCACATGAAGTATTTAAATAAATTAAACGAGGGTTGCTCAATAAATATAAAATATTGAGATCAAATATTGGGTGTATTTGAAGATTTATTGTTTTTTAATTATTTTTTTTTCCATTAATTTTACGATGCTATATTATAGTGCAAATGACAGAGTTAGCCAAGATAGGGCTATAATGATAGTAATACAGTTTTTTTTTCTGCTCTAACTTATGACCTAAAATTACAACTGAGATTTATTAACCCAATTAAGATAGATCACATGCTGGGGCTATTATGTTCTAAAAGGATTTGCCTGTTTTTGTATTTTGTAATGTTTTTATATATTTTTGTAATTTAAAATGTACCATATTTAGCACAATACCATGTAAGTAATATACTTATATGAGGGAAAATAAAGGAAAAAGGAAGAAAAGGAAATTAAAATGTGTTAAATTTCTAACAGATACCCAGTGTCTCAATCAACAATTCTCTCTCATGTTTTAAGCTTTAAACATTAATCTAAAAAAATAAATTTAGCTGACTTCATTGAATTAACTATGAAGACCCAAGAGAGACTGACATCAGCCCAGTAACTAAATGTATGGGGATATGCAAGCAAGCATATAAATTAGGAATACATAAGTCTAATTAAGAGGGCACTAGACTGTGCTACGTCTAAAATTGCACGGCTTCTACAAGATCATAAGAGCATTGAATACATAGGTTTTCTTTAGTTAATAACAGAAAAGCCTTGAAAGAAGTAGATTTTTTTCAGAAGCATCTAACATGGATTATATGCAATATTAAGTAGTTATTACAGTGCTGTATTTAACCCAAGGTAAAGAAGGTATTTGCCTTGGGCTGCACTATCCCGGGGGCGACTTTGTTTTGCCAAACGCCTGCTCGGATGTCCACAGTGTCATTGTTATGTGTATAGTATCTGGAACCCCCTGGCAGTAATGAGTGTGCAGTGATTGGCTGAAAGTGTCAGCTGACTGATTTCCCCGCTGTGCTCTCTCCTGTTATATCCAAGAGCTGGCAAGCTGTCCACCTTATGGACCCCGCATCGGGCGGCTGTTCCCATCAGAGACAACGAGGGAGCTGTGATCTCCCTGCTCTGCTCCCTTTGCTGATCCCGAGGGGGCTGGAATATGATGTAATTCTGGGTCCTGGCATCACTAGATGGCCTGCGAGGCACGAGGGAGCACAGCAGGACGATCACAGCTCCCTGATGTGAACACAGCTGTCCACCTCACAGCAGCCCCACTGGACCCAAAACTGGGGAGGCTGGGTGGAAAAATGTAAATAATAATATTATTCATTTGGGAGTGTGTGTGAGAGAATGTGTGTGTGTCTGTGAGTGTATGTGTCTATGAGTGTATGTGTCTGTGAGTGTATGTGTCTATGAGTGCATATGTGTGTGTATATGAGTGTATATGTGTGTGTGTCTGTGTGACTGTGAGTGTGTGTGCCTGTGAGTGTGTGTCTGAGAGTGTGTATATTTGTGAGTGTATGTCAAATCAGTGAGATTCTGTTTGTCATTGAGTGTGTATGTGTGTGTGATTATCAGTGTGTGTCTGTCAATGAGTCAGTGTCAGTGTTTGTGTGTCTATCACTGAGCATGTATGTCTGTCAATGTACACATGCCTATTTAGTCGGTTGACTTAATTTAGTATTGTGAGCAGTGATAGAATGTAAGTCTACAGGGGCCTAATCTCCTTCTCCTATTTATATGTTAAAATTAAATTTTCATTGTATTTTACCAATATTCTATGTTTACATTTTGCAGCACTATAAATGTTGGTGGTTTTAAAGTGTAACATAATAAAATATGACTATATCTTAACCTTAGTACCCCAAACAAAATGCACTCAAAACTTATGATGAAATATAATACAGAATCAGCTAGACTTTCAAGGGGGAATGTGACAATCTCCATGTTGAATTTTGCATTAAAACATGTGGAATGCCAGAGATTCTTCCATGCCAACTTGAGTTCCACAAGCCCTTCCTTCCTCATTGGTAGCTATTTTGAAAAGCTTACTTGACAGGCAAGTCCAAAAATTGGTCTGGTTTGAATTCTGCCCTGTTTCAGCAGGTTTTGCACATGCCTAGTCTCCTTAACAAAGGGATTTCAAGAGTTTCCAATGAGTTGCAATTTGTGCATCAGAGCTGTGACTTTCGAGGACTGATCTGATTATGATTTCAATACGTTTTAATCTGTAATTACTGTTGATTTTTTTTTTTAACCATGTCAGTTACTTCTTGGCACTGCAATTTAACTATATTGCCAGCTGCAAAGGTAACAAGAGTATGTCAGTATCCCGCTGCTTTAACCATGTGTACACTGTGTGCTGAGAGCAAATAGTGAGTCAGGAGTAGCTGGCATGGTTGGAGTCGATCAGTATCTTGATGTTTTAACTATGTGCACTCGGTGTGCTGAGAGCTAAGAAGTTGCTGACATGTTTCATGACATCAACAAAATGTAATTGTAGAAAAGCTAAAGCATTTTACAGAGACATGTAATATGTGGAGAACTCAAATGTGAGGAAGGTTGAACTTGAGGGATGCAAGTCTCTTTTCAGCTATGTAACTATGTAACTCTGAATTGCAGCTCTGAGTAATCCATCACATTGATCTTGGTTGTATGGGATAGTTCGGTATGAGTATCTCTTTCTTGTCTCCAGCTCTATGTGTTATTTATCTGTATTTTACTCAGCTCTACCTGCTGTATGGTTATTTCTGTAGTCTTCCCAGCTCTTTGGATTGTATAGGTATCTTTGTATTGTGACCAGCTCAGTGTATTATATCTATTTTTTTCTCACCTCCATTTGTGGTGTGTTTATCTCTGTATTGTGCTTAGCTCTATATAGATATATGTATGTTGTGCCCATCTTATTTTATTGTATGCACATCTCTGTAGTATGATAATCTCTTTCAATTGTATGAGTATCTCTGTACTGTAGAGGAAGGAGTCAAACTCTGGGGGAGGAGTCAGTTACCAAACCATCTCAAAACTTCACCAGCCGCCACTGGTAATGGGAGAGGAATTATGTTAAAGGGACATTTGACTGACCATATAAATAAATAAATACATTTTTTTTAAACTCACTATTTAGTAGATATACCCCAAATGAAACATGCATACATTTTATTATACATTTTCTTAATTTGGGATATATTTTAAGACAATTAGCAAAATCTACAGTTCTCTTGTCTGCTGCCTTTGTAAGCCCTCCCCTTCTCCCCTATTTCAGACGTTCTGTTTCTGTCCAATCACAGACTTTCCAATGCAGCTCAATGAGAATTCTTTGCAAGGCAGGTGCTCTGTACAATTGCTGCATCTTGAGTTTAGCACCAGTGAGCTAAACAAACCAGGAAGTAACAGGATACGTGGTCTGATTATCAGCCAGTAGGGTGTAACAAGGTGAGTTTCTAAAAGTGCCAATTTCTCTTAAAATCTGCACTTTTTGTAAAACAAAAAAAAATAAGACACACTCTTCACACATAAAGCACTTCAACAAACTAAAGTGAGGAGAGTTCCTTAAATAACAGCATGCTTATGCTGTGAATACACACATTTATGCATGTACACGTACACATACATTTAGACACTGCAGAACATCCGAAATCGTGTGTGTTGCCATTATTTTTTATAAATAAAATCCTAAAAAGCAAGTATCTACTGTGTGCATATTAAACAATAAGCACAACACCAATCATCAGTGTTAAAATTATTTAGAATGCAAGGTCTAAAAGCCGCAAAAGTTGAACGTGGTGAGGTTGACAAGCAAATACGCACAAGACAAAAAATATTATGGTATGCATGTACATGATAAAAAATAGACTGCTTAATTAGTTAATATACCGCCACCTTTCTGTTATACTCATTTAAACCCATCTGGTAATTTTCTGTATTTTCAGGTGAAATACTGTGGATTTCAGACACAAGGGAAATAGATTTATGCAATAAACAGACGGCACATTTGCTGAACAGATCAAGGCATTAAAACAGGTAATGAGTAGAAAGATGGCATCAACAATCACAGTAAACAGCCTGTAAGAACTTAAAGATCTACATCTGTGGCCTCTTAACTCATTATTGAATATGTTGTTATTAAACAGATCTTTTCAATTGGGAATCAAAAGTGCTTGCGCTATATATCACAAGAGTGAGTGGATATGAAGTAAACAATATACCACGAAATGCAGAAAAATAAATATTTTGCATGGACTTGTTTTATTCTATTTTTAATGGATATCTATCTCCAAAGCTGTGGGCTTGCAATAGTTAAGGTGCCATTGTATGCATTATTTAGCAAGAATGGTTTTATAGACAAGAAAAAGAAATATGATAATGGCTAAATCTAAAAGGAACAAAAACAAATAATATTGTAACACAGTTAGACAGTATAAATGTGCGCTATCATTGAATGCACTCACAAGATAGAAATGTTGGTTGCGCTCAAGGGTGCCTCCCCCGAGGATGTTGGGGAGGCTTAAAAACCCACTCCACGGTCTGTAATGCCCACTCAAAATTAGGACCCCAGATGCAAGTTGGAAATAGGACAGCAATTTTATTGCAATATATATATATATATATAAAAAGGTGTTAAACACCTATAGAATAAAAAATCCAGGCTGCTTTCTTTCCTTGTTGTATGTTTTGTGATATTATATTAATCTTGGATCCCTGAGGAAGTTCCAACTTATTGGGACAAAACGCGCAGGACCATATCCGCTTAATTTTTAATTTTATAGGTGTTTAACACCTTTTTTTATATATATATTGCAATAAAATTGCTGTCCTATTCCAAACTTGCATCTGGAGTCCTAATTTCGAGTGGTCATTACAGACCATGTAGTGGGATTTTAAGACCCCCAACATCATCGGGGGAGGCAACCTTGAGCACAACCAACAATTCTATCTTGTGAGTGCATTCAGTCATAGCGTACGTTTATACTGTCTAACTGTGTTACACTATTATTTGTTTTTGTTCTTTTTAGATTTAGCCATTTCCCATATTTTTTGTTGTTGTCTATATTCTGTTTGAGCAGAGTAAGTGATGAGAACCGCACCCAATCCCAACGGCCAAGGGTGCTCCAGAGCAGGACCAGCAATCCCAGTACAATAATCCAAGAGGAAAAAACTCACAGGCACTCCAACTTCAAGCCGCAGGCAGATTTATTATGACAGAATGCAACGCAACGTTTCGACCGGAAAGGTCTTTTTCAAGCAGCTTGAAAAAGACCTTTCCGGTCGAAACGTTGCGTTGCATTCTGTCATAATAAATCTGCCTGCGGCTTGAAGTTGGAGTGCCTGTGAGTTTTTTCCTCTTATATTCTGTTTGAGAACACTATCTGGGAAGTGATCTCAGGGAGGCTATCCAATTTTATCATTAGATAAGTATAATTCATACTTATTACACACTATTCACACTTCAAATATTGTGGTGATAGTATTGTTTTAAAGTAAAGTTTTATATCTGTGGACATACTTGCCTCCAAACTTACCAAGTAAATCCCTCTAATATTCATTATTTCCCCCATAATCTGTCCAGACCCAACCCCTTTCCTACTGATATCATATGGAGAAACACACTATACTTATTCAGCAATCTATATACTTGTACAATGTAAACACTCACTCTATTTGTGTACATTACTTGAAGCAGTTGTGCCATGATGACACATATACAACCCTGCCCGACACAATATTTTAATTACAGGGTTGGATTTACCATCCTGCAAAATGGGCCTGTTATAGATTACTACATTAGGTACGCCATCTAAATGGTACATCAATTTACTTTTTCACTTTTTACATGTATGTTTCCCTTTCAACTAGGACTCACATAAATAACATAACATAACATAAATAATTTTACCAACTAGGTTTGGGCAAATACATTTTTTGTCATGGCAATCTGTTTCCTATGTAAAGGTTACATTTAGTATTTGTTACCACATATACTATGTATTTTCACCCCCAACTGTAGGATCTAACATTTTAGCTTCCATTGACATACAATCCTTATTATGTCCTCAAGTTGTAGGAAACTCAAGTTATATTCAAGTTATTTTCTGACACCTGCAATGGATAACTTGACAAGAAATTGTCTGCTTCGGCAATTCGGACCAACAGCATTTGGTTTGGTTTGGCACTTCGGAACTGCTGAACGTTGTCACTTCGAAACTTCGGCACTTCAGAACTTTGGCACTTCGGACATTCGTAATCATCCAAATGTACGAATGGCATGTACATTTGGAATTAAAGGAATTGCACATGTCTACTTGATATATCCTATATATTAATTGGCTAAGGATGTTTGTCTGATGCAGTCATGCTCAGTAGAGACTGCCATAGACCGCATGGGACAAACATCCCATGCCAGACGATGAGGGAGCAAAAAACCTCACACGTCCTTCAGGGTCCGCTGGCAACTGCAATATGACGCGTACAGGATATGACGTCACTGCACAAAGGGAATTTGCTTATTGGTCAAGATTCCTGTCATCATTCATGCAATTTTCCCTTCCTCTCTCTTGTTTTGCCACTTTTCAGAAATCTGAATCACTTCGGCACTTCGGCACTTCTGAACTACTGAACTTCGGCACTTCGGCACTTCGGACACTCGTAAAGATCTGAATGTCCGAATGGCATGAAATTCATACAAATGTACATTCGGAATATAAGGATTATACCAACTTTTCCTTACATACATTGGTGGTCTGATATATTTCCACGGCAGTGAGAATTTCCTCAATTGGCCATTTTTTAATCTTTCAACCTATCAGCATATCAGCCTATTTCATCAAGTATTAACTAGTTATATTCACTTCCATATTTTTTATTGGAACAGCTCTACCGAATTTGCTGGCGCAATAGAAATAAAATAATAATAATTGGAGAATACTAGTCCAACTTTATTTATTTCGTCCCTTATTATATCGCTATTATACCATATAAATACAGTGTTTTTTGCTATATTTTATGCTGCTATGGATTTTATACTATTATAAATGTAAATTGTATAATTTTTTAAGAGTTATTGATTTATTAAAAATGGCTTTTAAGATACAAAAGAACAATCATTGAAATGTGGAGAAGCCCAACTGTGACATATATAAGAATTAATTTCATATAATATAGAATTAGTCATTTTTTTTATTTCTCTACAACAACATACTTCCATTCATTTGCATATCTTTGTCAATGTTTCAAAAGAGACTTTTAATGAACTCTTTAAATTAGTGAAATTGAAATTAATGTAAAACTTTTTTTTACCAATATTGCATGACAGTAATCAAATAGATCATAATCCAAATTAAAAAAAAAACCACAAAAAACTATCATCTTAAAATTGGTTTTCAACCATATTTTTCTATGTCAAGATAGACAGACAAATAGTTAAGGGTTAACCAAGAAAATAGAAAACTGGTGCATTGTGGGCTTTTTACCAATATCATAAGTTGAAAGTGATAGAAAGCCAAGTATATTGCTGATGCTAATAAATGCTAGGTGTACCACATTGACAGTGCCGCATGGGTGTGTGTATTGTTTTAACGTGTTTAAACTGATTTTTTCGGAATTGTTTGCGAACACATTTATAATGTTATTAATTTCACTGTCATATTTACATTTTTGTGTTAATTTGTCCTTTAATTTGTGTATATTATTAAAGGTTAACTGTTAGTTAATTTTTCTTATAAACATTGTTAAATCCGGTAAACATATGTGAAATGTATTTAAGGTGCTTAAGGTTTTGACAATGGCTATGTTAAAGTGCTTCTAACTCTTTTTTGACAGGATTGTGAATTTGTGATAACCAAAACTTGAGTTTCATTCAAGGAAAAAGGCCCATTTATACCAACCTAAGTATTGATGTTGAAATGTTTCAGAATGGTGGGATTGAGATTGCTTCAGCAAAAATAAATATCAGAAATTAAATTGTAATTTCAGTACAAATTTGGAAACACATGAGCTGAAATCAAGCTGGACTTGTCTCCCTCATATCATATGACAAGCAGAAATTGGAAAAATCACAGAAGAGACATTGGCAACTTTAGTTGGCATTAAAATTATAAAAAAAAAATGTGATCACTGTTCAAAATGGTGTATGTGCAAGATGTCATATTGTATTAAATGGTTATATATTAAATTCTGCATGCATTGTATATTTCATGAATATGGTGACATATTAAAATATATAAAAATTATTCCTAATTTATATCATTTTATAACTGACATTGATCATTAACTGGCCTTGATTTAACATTGTATGATTAGCTTTTCAGATTATTTCATATTTTTGCATAAACATATAAAATGATTTATTAGTTTCAACAATATTTAATATATAAAAAAAGTATTGACTTATTTTTTTATAAATACTATTTTATAGTTCAATATTAAGAAAAAAATTATTTTGAAAATGTATTCAAAAATATTAAATAATTTGAAAAGCGTAACAACAATTTTAAATCGAGGCCATAGTTTGAGAAAGTCACATAGAAATTTATATATCCATGAGATGGCAGTGTAGAGCAACAGAAGAATGCAAAGCCTTTCTTTTTCCCAGTACATGAGAGATTACCCCGTAATCACAGCAAAGTAAGCAGCTAGACTTATAAACACTTGATTTCTTAATATGGTGCATCTCACTGAGCTAGCTAGACCTGCAATGTCTTTAAGAATCAAGAAAAAAATACTTTACTGTAACAATGTCTGCCTTACTTTATAGCCTGTGCTTTAGATTTTTGTAATGTGAGATACTAAAAAGGAGAGATTTAGCATTATTGTCTCACTGTTATGAAATTTCATACTTGCTGTACAATGAAATCGCACATTCGAAAGGTTGACGTTGACCATTACCCAGACAGTCGCACAAACATTTATGGCTCTTATTACCCAGACCGTAAGATTTACAGATGGACAGAAATATCTGACTGATAAACAAACATGGTTAACAGGAATGTTGAAGGATAGTATAAAGTGTTGCATTTCAAGAAATGATTGTTCTTTTTCAATTCACCCTTCACTGTTGCTGAATGTGTCTACCAGGGACCTTGAAGCACTAGTCTGTTCACAGAACAATACAGCAATACGGGAGAAAAAAAAAATGTGAATTTAGATATTATGATCATGGTTGAAGCTAGAATATCGTAAATGTATAGACAAATGGTTTGATAAGATAGTAGAACGGATTTGTGACAATGGATCAGTAGCATATAACACGTGAAACATTTTTACGTTATGATCCATTACCAGTGTGTGAATGTGTTGACACATATCTGAAGAAAAACTGATCATGTTTTGTGTAATTTAACCCCTTAAGGACCAATTACATATTTTTTTGCTGAGATCTCAATTCAGTCTCTAAAGACTTTATGCTACATGGATTGTCCTACTTATTTAACATTGCAGCTCTGTACAGCCCAGCTGCTATTTAAAAAGCAATATATTATGGTTTTATGATAGGAAGTTTAAATATCAGATTGATGTGATGGTGAAGACTGTTTACCCTTATTGTTCAACAGAATTTGTTAAAGCTGAACTCAAAGTATTGCACTCAAATTATGTTATTGTTATTTTATATCAACAGCATATTCCACATTTTTTTCAATGGACATTTCTTTAAAGGAATCCGATAAAAGAACTTACATGAATTATAAACACCAATGACGTGAGGATCTTATTTTAAGAAAGGATCTTGCTAACCCTGGTCCAGAAACATTTACATAAACTATGTAATTTCGACTTTACAGTCACTATCTGGTAACTTCATACACAATTTAATAAAATTTAAAAACTCTCTAAAATAAATGTTTTTATTTCTTCCTGAATTAGGGAGAATTATAAGGGTTTTTTTGTCAAAAATATATCACTAAATACACCTATTTAATTCAGTTAAGTTTATGGAATCCCTTGTAATTTCAATGGGAACATCTACATAATATTAAATTGGATAAGAGAAATACTTTAAGGTTAAGAGCCATTATAAAATTTGATGCTTATGCGTTAAATAAAAAATAACGTAATCTTAGTTTTTTTCTAGATCACTCATGATAGTGAAAAATAAAAAATAATGTTTGCAAAAAAAGCTTCCTTTTTTAAAGGGACATGTCAATTACATAAAGCACTTTACTTGGTGAAGTGTTTTCAGTGTGTAACGTATATCCTTCTTGTTTTAGTTTCTAAGTGCAGATTTAAATAGATATTAGCACTTTTATAAATACATTCTTAAATATTTCTCCAGCTGTCAATCGGACAGTCCGATTGAGTTCTTACAGCTAGGTTAGCTCTTTCACCTGTCTTTGAAAAACATCTCAATGAACTATAATGCAGCTCACTGAGATCTCTGTGATTGAATAGATAGCTGATCCGCAAAGTATCCCTATGTAAAGCCTTTTACTGGTTGTTTTCTGGCAGAAAAACAAGTCTGTACCAAGGAAGATGGGGCAGACTTGCAGGAACTGCAGATATGCAACTTTTACAAGCCAAGAGGTCACATACCCTCAAAGAAAACATGAAAAAACAATTACATGCACTTTTTCTTTGTGAATAAATCCATTAAACTGTTATTTTATTTTCTGATCATAGAGTGTCCCTTTAAGGTTTCTTGCTAGCAGTAAATTATCAGCTTTGCGAGTTACCAGAAATGGCTAAAATACTTCACCTTTGATGGTGCTCCCCCTTTGTTTTGTTTTTTAGGAATTTACTAGAAAATAAAATTCTTACCTAGGCCCTGGGTATCAAACTTGTAATTTAAATCTCCCATAAAACCTGGGTGTGAGATCTTCCATTAAAACACTTAGCAATTTAGTGTATTTTAGTGAAGCAAATGTTAGGTTCACAAAGGTTTTTGGGAGTTGCGGGAGATATAATCAAACAGCTGGTAGGCTTCAACTGGACAGGGACATGAAAAGTTGCTCAGTTTTATAATCAACAAATAAAGAGAAGATGGCTTATTTTTTAATATAATTTCTATTAGTGCAACTAAAATTGTTACAGAGAGCACTTCTTTACTAATTGTTCGAATGTCAACCACACACATACCTATTCACTTAAAAATCACCGTAGAGTGACCCTTACAGGACCACTATAGTGCTAGGAAAACATACTTGTTTTCCTGGCACTATAGTGCCCTGAGGGTGCCCCCACCCTCAAAGTCCCCCTCCCGCCGGGCTGGATGGCGAGGAAAGGGTTAAATCTTACCTTTTTTTCCAGCGCCGGGCGGGGAGCTCTCTTCCTCCTCTCCGCCTCCTCTCCTCCTCTTCGGCTGAATGCGCATGCGTGGCAGGAGCTGCGCTCGCATTCAGCCAGTCTCATAGGAAAGCATTCATAATGCTTTCCTATGGACACTTGCGTCTTCTCACTGTGATTTTCACAGTGAGAAGCACGCAAACGCCTCTAGCGGCTGTCAATGAGACAGCCTCTAGAGGCTTTAGAGGCTGGATTAACCCATTTATAAAATAGCAGTTTCTCTGAAACTGCTATGTTTATAAAAAAAAAGGGTTAATCCTAGAGGGACCTGGCACCCAGACCACTTCATTAAGCTGAAATGGTCTGGGTGCCTAGAGTGGTCCTTTAAGTATGATGGCATTTCCTTTCCTGGGTTTAGTTTTTACTGTTAAAATAAAACACTTTGGACAGATTGCTCAGCATATCTAAAACATGGCACTTAGATGTGTTCTGCTATTAAAAGATTCTCACAGAGCAGAATTTCTTCCAAATCAATAAATCCCTGCATTCTTGTAGTTTTCGTTCACATTCAAAAATATTGATTGATCGCACTTACTTTTCATTTTTTCTTTTTTTTTCAGCTGGTAAAAATAAAAAATCCTTGTTGCACCTATTTTATTAATGGTGAGCACTTCCATACTATTGAACTCAGAACATAAGCAACTCACTTCAATAATGCCTTCTAATCATTATAGCATTCAATGGTACCTTGGGATGTAACATATTTATTCAAACACACTGTTAGCTATACGGTTCTCAAAAGGTTTAGCAGGCAATACACTTTTTCTTACTCCAACATAGTCTTGTTAAGCTGGTTACAAGACCAAAGGCATGCCTGTACTGTACATGCGATGCAAATACTAGTTTACTAAAACCTATGTGTCCAGTTTCAAAATAATCAACTTTCCATACTTACCTGATGTAGGCACTGGAGACACTGAATGTTTGGATGTATTTCATGCAGCCATGACCCAGGAAGGATCTCTAACAGCCATCTGAGGAGTGACCAGTGAAGTTATCACTAGGCTGTAATGTAAATACTGCATTTTCTCTGAAAAGACAGTGTTTACAGCAAAAAGCCTGAAGGTAATGATTCTACTCACCAGAAAAAAATTCAATAAGCTGTAGTTGTTCTGGTGACTATTGTGTCCCTTTAATGTAACTTTAATGCTCATTGCAAAGCAACTTCTTCAAGGCAATTTGTGGATAGAGTAGGTGTGAGCAAATATCAAACACCCAACTTGGAATTTATTTATTATTGATTAAACTATGTAAATGCTAAAAACTGTAGTGAGTGGTTTTACTGGATCGAGATTGAGTGCATGTAAATAATAATGAGGATGATTCAAATTTATTGTGGGGCTGTATAAGCATCTGTGCTGCATATTTAAAAAAAAAAAAATAGAACACTCTGAGCACCAAAACTACTATAGCTTGCCCACAGTAAGTAGTCAAACCATTTTTGACCTGTTTGACTTCTTACCAGAGGTCTGTCGGGCGCCACTCCCCGCCATCACTAGTAGCATCAGAGAGCTAGATGTTCTGAAGCAGGAACTCACTTTAGTTCTTTCGAGCTAAGCCATGCAGTGTATTGGCTAAAGTTTCACCTGAACAAGGGTATACAAACATACAAATTGCTAGTTAGCAGAAAAAAAAACAAATATGAAAAAGGTAATTCTTCATAAAAATGATTCTAAAGAAAATACTATTCTAAAAATGCAGTATACCTAGAAGGGAAGATTGACAGATGAGTATGCTAAAATTATACAAATTTAAAATAAAAATGGCAAATGGTAAAAGTAGACAAAGGTGAGATAGGGTTAGTGAAGATTTTAGGCATTAGCTATGTATGGACAAATATATTTTTAAAACCTTTTGTACTGAACTATATCTGTAGCAGCATGGTAGGTGAGTTTTATCGTAGCTATATTCCGCGGTATATGGATGATATGAAATACAGTCTTTGCCAGAGTAGTCTTAAAGCCCATATTTCTTTTTAAAAAAGGAGAAGAATCAAATAAAGATTTTTTTGTTTGTTTTGAAATCTGGAAGCCAAGAGCACAGCAGCAGAGCAAGTCTTGACTCGAGTTAGCAGATTTATTGCAGCCAATGAAATGTTAAATCCTCTGTAATAGATCATTTTCAGATACACTAGTTACTGCACTGCTACTCCTCCCCTTGATATATGTCTAAGCCTTTTCAAAGTCTTGAAGCTGGGATGCATCTTTACTCATAAAACCCCAAACAACAATGACAGCCTTATATAAAAATCTACCGCAGTATTGTCTTTGCGATAATATATTGTCAGAAATAGATGCTCAATTACAAAAAAAGCACAATAGTGATACACAGACACATTTACACCATAGCAATCAGGATGACAGTGGATCAACAACCATTAACCCTTAAGATCCAGAGTTAGTCATATACTCTATTTGGGTAGATTGTGGTCTTGAAAGGGTTAATTGCTCATCTGTAACTTTAGAGAGTTCTCGTTTGATTATGCAATGCAGTCTTGTTTAGAAACATTTGTATCATGGCTAATCTTAGTACTATCACAGATAGTTTCAAACTATACTTCCCATTAAGCCCAGCCAGTCTAAAGCCTTGCTAGGCATCCTGGGTAATATAGTTCAGAAATATCTGAAGCCACTGTCTAGTAGGCACCGTCTTCTAGCATATATTAATGTCAGCATTTTATGTAAAGGCTGTTGAATTATATTTAGGAGAGCAACAAATAAGGTACAAGAGAATACTGAGAACAGAAAATAGCTCAGGCCCTTCGGTGGATCTCAAGCTAGTTTTAGCTCATCTTGTGCCATTACAAAAAGAACCAGGCCATTTGCCTTTCAGACTGATCTTACTCAGAAGAGATCCGAAATGCAGGCCGGCTCTCTCTACACGAGAGATAGAACAACCCCAGATAATTGATACAACCTTGTTAAGCATTGTCAGTGAGGTATAGCTAATACCCCTCTAGGCACTGTGAGCAAGGGGTTCACTGGATTACTCTTTAAACTTATGAAGAGCAAAAAATAAGGTGCAAGAGAAGATGATTTACATTTTATCCTTTCCTTTTTACCCTTTAAAACTGTCCATGCAAACTCACTAGAGCTCTTTTCATATTATGGTAATTGTATTGTGGTTTGTCTATCAGAATTTCCTCTAGTATGGAACATTCATCCAACTGATGGAGATCCATAACATTTCCATGTAGAGATTGCCTAATAATTTCTGTTTGTATTTGCAAATAAATGTATTTACATGTATTCATTTTTCTTTGCCTATTATTTGGATATAAAATGTAATTTCCATATTTTCCATTTCAGTTTACAAATAGGCCTCCAAAAGCTAGAGTGTTGATTAGCAACAAGACCCAACCTAAAGTTGATAGAAAACAAAGAATGAAGATATAAATAAAATAGATTTTTCTTTCTAATGTGTTTGTTTTACAGAAAAATCACACTTCTTTGAAATACTCCACAAAATGAACTGGGCGACATTTTTTCTTTTAATCAACCTAATGGGGATAACTAATTGACATGCTTGCGATTTAATCACATGGTATGGCAGCTGAGTTTGCTATTGAGATCATTCAATTTGAATTTAAGATGGGAAAGAAAAAATAAACAATAGAGATGAGTAGATTTATGGAAAAGAAATGCTTCTGAAATGATGTAAGAAAAATATTCTCTGCAATGTCAAATAATGTCTGTTTCAGGCAGGGTTCGATGATTGGAAAATTGTGAACTGACTTAAAGGTTGCTTGAGCACTTCTTTCATCAGCTTTTGTTTCTCTACTTCTAGCATTGCTTCATCATCAAATACTTGTATGATGTATTTTTCCTTTATTCAGCTTTATTGAATATGTTGGTGCTTTATAAATAAAATAAGTATAAAATTTATATTTGGAAGTCTTGGAATTGGTAGCAGCATAAGTACTCTAGCAGGACACATAAGAACGTAGGTCTTGCACAGGGAAAAAAATGTATTCAAAAGGTCCAGAACCCTGGTATTAAGTGCCTACGTGTCAGGTCATGATGAAGGTGCTAGGAAGCCAGAGGCATAAATCAATCTCCAAGTTTCTTGGAAAAAAAATCAGAAGCCGAATGATCAAAGACAAGAAGAACACCAAAGGTCAGAGAGATCTTGGATGGAGAGATGTAGTATAGGAATACTATCAAACTTGATATCAAGATCAAAGTTACATCAATACTAGAGGCAAAGTCAGAATTTGTGGTCAATGTTTTAGCCTGGAACTGAGTTACCCTAACTAAGCACAATGCAGACATAAATGACAGGTATCAAGTGGAAGGGATGTGAGAAATACAATGGTTACATCGGTTAAATTGTATTCAACAGGAAAACACTGTGCCAAGACAGAAGGGAATATGGAGTCTGCTGGGGAAGGAGGCAGCTGCTTATGTCCTTAATCAATTTCAGTCAGTAGACTGTCAGTAGAGAAAAGCTATTTTCAAAAACTCTGCTCTAGGTCTGGTCAGCACATCACAAGAGAAACAGTATAGGAAGTGATAAGATTAAAATTGGAACTAAAGAAGGTTGATCAATAGTAGTTGGAATGCCATCCAGTCTATCACATCATACAAACCTCAGACACGGTAGTCTATACACGGGAAGATTCATTTTAACCTAGCTGCATACAAGAAGATGCTTAGACAAATCTTAGAACCATATACAACTACACATGCAATTAAATACAGGTATGTGCAAAGATTTTTTTTTTCGACAATCTTTATTTTGTGTATTTATTTTTTTCTTGAACAAAGACAGGAGATGACATTCAGAATAAGGATAAAACCAAGTATATTTGTTTACAGTACATTAAGAAATCTATTCAGAACTTACGTCCTCCAAGAACTAAGGGGACAGTAAATTGGCCTTTAGTGAGCAATAGTACAGTATTGTGGCATAACATGAATTATAATATTATGGTAAGCTTTTCTCCAAGCACCTTCGTCTTCCTCACGTCCCATACCTGGGTCCAACGTACAAACTCCCCGTCAGCCCCCCTCCTCCTCTCCTGCTAATCTTTATTTGTATGCGGTTTTATTTTTGAGTTGGTGCTCAACCCATCTAATCTTATAACACTAGTGGGTGGTGAGGTAGCTTTTAAGGCGAAAATGCAGAGTGCATAAACATGTAACGTGCAAGTCTGTATAGACCATAGTGTTTAGTGGGTAAATATAGCTGTGTCATACGTATGTGTAATTGTATCATGAGGCAATATTTAAACAGAAGTGGCAGTTTAATACATTAAAGCGTATTATTATTGGTTTTTAAAGTCTGTTTTCATTGGTTTAGTAAGAGTTATTTTTAAACCAAAATATATTTGCAAAGAGAATTATGATTTAAAACAGTTGGGTAGCATCTGACAATGATAATATATTCTAAGCAATGTAAACAAAGCATGAAATCATCTAATGTATGTAATTATTTATGCAATTATGTAATAATATCGTAAAAAGACTAAATTGATATTTATAAAACTTTTTAAATGTAACAATTTAACAAACTGGTTTGCTCAGTTACGAAGTTGGTCGGACATTTCTTCTTAAATGTGTAATAGTACATTTATAGCAAAGAAGTTAATTATGGTATTTAGAATGTGCCAAAGTTTTGTGGCAATATATAATTGACAATAAAGTAAATGTTTAGGTGTCTATGTGAGACTTCCATCTTATTATGTTGCTTTGACATTTTACTTTGATTGGAGGTGTTTTTTTGTTTTTTTCAATATAATTGATGGAAATGTTAACATATGTGCAACAATAGATGATCTGCCTCACTCAAATTTGATGCTTAGGCAAAAGAATAAAAATCTGCAGGCAGTGTTCAAGCCACAGGCAGGTTTGTTGTATCAAAAGTGGAAGAGCAGCAATGTTCCACCATACTAGGAGGTCTTTATCAAGTAGGTCTCCGTAGGTTAAAATGTTGCTGCTCTGCCACTTTTGATCCAATAAACCTGACTTTGGCTTGAACACTCTGAGTGCCTTGAGATTTTTGTTCTTTGCCTTATCGTTGGATTTGCTGATCCTGCTTTGAGTCGACTCGTGTTGACCTTGTGTCGACTGGAATTGATTGCGCTTCCTTTTTTAATTTTTCAAATATGACACCTATGACCAATAAGAAAGTAAATGCCTTATATAGTTAAAAAAGTGAACAGCTTTGAATCAATGTCTCTTTCTTAAAGAAAGGAATTAGGTGGAGGTTCAATGATTCTTTGGGCACTGCTACCACATCAATGCATTATATACATGTTTAACTATTTAAAATGATATATTTGCATGCTCAAATCTTAGTTGATTTCTTTCTGTTGACTTTCTGAACTATAAACCTTCCCCCCTCACCACACCTGAGAGCATAACAAGCTTGTATAACACAAGGCAAAGCATTTTTGGTATGCAAATGCACTATTTATTGACACAGAAACACAAACATAATGTCATGTTTTTCACAGCACATTTTATTTATTTGACTGATTGAGGGGCATACGTTGTGCAGGTTCCTGATTTCGATCTACTCATGTTTTAAATGAAATGGGTCAGTATGTCATTACTGTATGCTGCTGTGGCTACTCCTTATCTGAATAAAGGGGCCAGTGAAAGGGTTGGAGTCAGTTCTAATCATATGTATCACTGCATGAGGTCGCACTTACATATAATAAGCTTATCATGTAGGTCCTGCAATGGGCTGTCTGTTGCTGTAACAACCTACTGTAGTCGTGTTCAGTCCTGGAACCAAGGTGCAGTAACAACTCTCCCTTACAAACATGATCAACAGATATCCTGAGGTTAAGAAGTAGCAGAAATCAGAGTCAGATGGTCCAAAGGTCAGAGCAGGCGGCAATCAACAAAATCCAAAGAGCAGGCAAAGTCAGGAAACCAGCAAGGACAGAAAATACAAGGAAGCAAAGGCTACGCTTTCTGAGGCAGGCAATTAAAGGCAGGAAAAAAGCACTGACTGAAAGGTGTGCTCTGCTTATAAAGGAGTACTCGATCACATAACCGGGTCTCATCTGTGGGAGAGGTTACCTGAGGTCAATATGACAGACTGTGGGACTCAGCCCGATCTTAGATGCATCATTGTCCTGCTCCGCCCCTCAGCCACACCTTCTCCAACCTCTGACCTGCAGACCAGTCTCCACATGCAGGAGTTGCCATCTTGGAATTGCGGAACAATCACCGCAAGTTCTCTGGCTGTTAATCAAGGTTTTGAGGATGCCAACTGGGTTGCAGCAACCACAGGCACTATGACCACTGCAGACTGACCTCCAGGGCATTGAGGGCACCCCAGGACAGGCGAGTACCATCTGCAAATTTGACAGTTGCAAACCCTTTGACTTGTCCTACTTTGTTTTATTTGTAGGATGTAATGATCATCTTTCTTGACTATGTTCTGTATTTTAATACAATGTCTTACTTACTGCTTGTGACTACTGAGAGGTATTCTTTTCCAGCACATGATTTGCAGTATAGTATAAGTAACAGCACTGCTCATTTCTTCAACAATACATACAAAATATGTATTTCTATTATAACCCTGGAGAATTGTAAATCATTACAAACACACACTGCCTCAAATACATCAATTTAACTAATTTGCTAAACACGTTTGATCGTAGTTTCCACTTTTGTTGTAAAATGCTTTGAGCTTATTGAATATTTTCAAGAAACATATTTTGTTCTTTCCTTTATGAAAATATTTTGTGTATAGATAAAACGTATGTAAATGACCTGTTATTCAATATTTCTAGGCCTGTGAAATAAAACAAAGAGTATCCAATACTCAGGGCAGGACTGGTAAAAAAAAGTTGGCCCGGGCATTTTTTAATGCAGTGTGCCAGAGATGGTGTGTTTTGTCATCACTAATGATAAGCATGCCCCCTCTCAAAGTGAGCATGTTGGTTCAATGCGCAGAGCCCCGCTGAAGAGCTCTAGCATGAGAAAAAAGGCTCTGTATTTGTTCTGTGTAGCGCAAGCAAATGTAATAACATGCTTGCACTGTGTTTGCTTTTAACTTGTCTCTGGTGTCTCCATAAGTGGAATACCAGAGGACCAATGGACCAGGAAAGCGTATGATACATGTGTTTGCAGCCTGCTTATAGGGTTGCGTGTGTGTAGAGCTAGCTGATTGTGGTGTGGTATAGTATAAATAGGTTGATATAATTTGTTTGTGGTATAATATTTGTGGCTAGTGGCTGTAGAGAGTGTGTGTAAAGGGGGCATAGTGTGTATAGGGGATGCAGTGCATTTGTGCTTATGGGCTGTAGTGTGTTTGTGTGTGTATATATAGGTGACGTAGTTTGTGTAGGGGTTGTAGAGAGCGTGTGTTTAAAGAATGTTGTATGTGTTTGTTGACAAGGAATGTAGTGTGTGCATAGGAGATCCAGAGTTTCTATGTCAGGAATGAAGTGTGTGTAGGTGGTGCAGTGTGTGTGTAGGGGATCTAGTGTGTAAAGAACCTATAGGATATTGTGTTTTTTTTGTGTGTGTAGGGGACTCAGAGTGTATATAGAGTAAAGGATCTAGCGTGTATCTGGAGCGTAATGTGTGTAGTGGTGCAGTGTGAGGGGTACTGTTTTATATATATATATATATATATATATATTTGTGTTCGGGGCATTCTCATTGCATTTGAAATACGTTGGTGTAGAGAAAATAACATAACAAGGAAATAGTCGGTTGAGGTGTGCCGAAACCGATGTATGCTGTAGGCCGGTAAATAAAGTGGGCCCACGTAAAGGAAAGTATAGCTAATGGGAGTGGAGGGTGGGCCTGTTCGTCTAGACCAACGAAGGTAAGTAAGGGAAGGGGGGAGTCCCTTAAGTAGATCTATAGCCCCTCCCACAACTTCAGGCCATGCCTTCCAATTTGTGTTCGGGGCATTCTCATTGCATTTGAAATACGTTGGTGTAGAGAAAATAACATAAAAAGGAAATAGAGGTGTGCCGAAACCGATGTATGCTGTAGTCCAGTAAATAAAGTGGGCAAAAAGAGATAAATCAAAGATAACATTTAATCGGAAAACATAATACATAATTACATATTTAATTAGACATTGTAATGAAAGCCCTGCTAATCTCTTGGACTGGGTTAGGAATGTAAGTGGTGTACGCCGAAGACTTCCAACGACCCAGAGTCTTAATTACGTGTGCTGCGATGTCTTGGCTAGATGCCGTGGAGGCCGCTCCGATTCTGAAGGAGTGACCCGAGTAGTTGCTAGGATTGAGACCAAGTCTGGTGATAAGCATACGGACATACACCATGAATTTTGCTGTGGTTAGAATTGTGTCATGTAGCTTTAGTAGTGGTTTTGTGGTGCGTGTTGGCGTTGTAGCTAAGAAAGCGTCTAGTGCTTGCACCGGACACCACTTGTTCCCTGTGGAGTAGTAAGTTATGTGCACAGGTTCCCCATCTGACTTGTTTTGGTCTTAGGTAGGGTCAGGATGTAGTAGTCCGTATGTCTCTGGAGGTAGGAGGTGAGGAGGCACCTTTGACTATGGTGTTGGCCACTAATGGTGAACTCTCTTGGTCTAAGAAACCCATAGAATGCTAGATAAATAGCAGTTTTAATGACCGCATTCGTATGGGGTTCAAATGGAGCCTGGTCGAGGAGGTCGGACAAGGATTTGAACAGTTTAATGTCAATGGCAAGTCTCTTGGGAGTTGCAGGGCCATCTGCTTTGGCTATGCCTTTCAGTAGTGTTCGGATGGGGTAAGAAGTTAAGAACCCTTTGTGGTTAGGGAAGGAGCAATACATATGGTGCTGTATGCCCGTTAGGTATAGTTTAATAGTGTTGTGTGAAAACTTAAATTTAAGGTGGCAAAAAGATGCAAAAGCTATCAGTGAAGAAACCTCGAACCAGTCGGCTAGGTGATGGTCAGACATGAATTGTTTGTACAAGTGAAAAGCTCTGTGATACCCGTGTTGGGTGCTGGTGGATAAGGCTAACTTGGTAAGAACATTACTGTGCTGAAGTAATTCGTCTACTCTATGACAAGTTCTTGGAAAGTTGGCGCTGGGGTTGCTACACGAGCTGCCGAGGGTAGGGACAGTTTGAAAGCCTGAAATTGAAAGCGAGAGAGTTGGTCAGCTGCCATGCTGTAGATGCCAGGAACGTGAGAGCAAACAATGTGGAACTGATGGGTAGCTGCCAGCCATGTCAGTTTCCTAAGGAAACTCATAATCATCAAGGAGGAAGAGCGACCCTTGTTGATAATGTGGCATATTGCCAGGTTGTCGGTAAAGCAGAGTACGGAACATGCTCCTCCCATTCCATTCCGAGAGGAATTTGTGCCACATCTGGAGGTCAGCGGTCGCAGGACAGTCTAAGGATATGCGGACATGGTCGCTGGCGAAAGTGGGGAACAGGGCGAGGAGCCTAGAAATGAAAGCCCTGCCCTGGGGAATTATGCGCATGGTGAAATTTAGTGAACCCAGAAGTGATGGTAGTTCTTTATGATTGCAGGACCCCCTGTGCATGTAGTGGCTAATATCGTGTAGGATGTGAACTACCTTACCTCTAGGGAAGCTGGCCATCATAGTTGATGAATCCAGCAAGATACCCAGAAAGTTAATCAATGTATCTGGTCCTTCGGTTTTAGTGGGTGACACGGGAACACCAAGGGATGTGAATAGTTTGGTTGCTTTGTCTAGGCTACGTGGGGGGGTGGAATTGGATTCGATGAAAAGAAAATCATCTAAGTAGTGTATCACATTTGGGAACCTGCAGGTATTGAGGAGAAGCCAACACAAAACTTCTGCAAACGTGTCAAAAATCCTGGGACTACTTTTGGCACCGAAAGTGAGCTTTGTAAAAAAGTAGTAGGAGTCTTGCCATCATGGGCGTCCGCAGGAATTTTTCCAGGGGGGGCATAATTGTAATGACATCCATGCTTGGTACCTTTTTGACAGTGTCATGAAAGGTAAGGGGCATAGCCATTATCACATAAAGCCAGGGTGAATAGCGTTTTCACAACTATGGTGTCAGGAATATATGTTTGTATTACTGACACTATAGTGTTCCTTTAAGCAAATTAAAGGACATTTCTGGTCACCATAACAACTTCACCTAAATGAAAATGCTATGATGCCAGGAAGCCCCTGGGTGCTCGCTTTCCTTTAAGGGGCTAAATCGCTCTCAAATG
>OW240923.1:24554459-24609851 GCA_933207985.1 Pelobates cultripes
AAAATTTCTAGAAACAAGTGATTTAACTCTTAAGTAGTTGAACATTTCGGATTTTGATAAGTTATATTCGGATATTAGTGGTGCGAGAGTTTTAATTTTTCCCTCCTTCATAATATTATTTACATCTTTCATTTTCTTTTCTCTCCACCGGTCTAACTTTAGATCACCTATAAGCGACTCTTTTATCTCCAACTCCATAAAACAATATATTTTCCCCGCAGTTTTTTTTTCTTTTTTCTTAATTTAAACCATACCGGGAAAATTTGGGATAGAATTTTATTTTTAACCTCTTTCAATATCCGGTATCCTTTTTCATGCCAAACAAGTTTATTTATGTCATTCTTATTCAATAACTGGGTTTCTAATATCAACCGTCCTGTTTCCCTCACTTCTTTTTTGGTTAAGATTTGAATATGATTGATTATACTGGCCTCATTATGTTTTTTTAATATTAGGGGAAATTCATGCCACCTTGACTGGGGCTATTTGTCAACTGATCAAGATTAATGGGTGGTCTCTTCCCTCTCCACACAAAGTTCTTAAAACTTCTCTGAACAATCTCTAACCAACTGTCTGGTATTTTTAAAAGAATCATTTTGAAAAATATATGTCCACTTGCGGAGTATATAAGCATTAATAATATTAATTCTGCCTAACCAGCCCAAAAGCAAAGTATTCCACGTTTTTAGCGTTAGGCTTGTTAATCTAATCAATATAGGTATCTGCAAGCACACTGAAGGCATTACTATCAGTACAACTTAGAAACATAGAAACATAGAATGTGACGGCAGATAAGAACCATTCGGCCCATCTAGTCTGCCCAATTTTCTAAATACTTTTCATTAGTCCCTAGCCTTATCTTATAGTTAGGATAGCCTTATGCCTATCCCATGCATGCTTAAACTCCTTTACTGTGTTAACCTCTACCACTTCAGCTGGGAGGCTATTCCATGCATCCACTACCCTCTCAGTAAAGTAATACTTCCTGATATTATTTTTAAACCTTTGTCCCTCTAATTTAAGACTATGTCCTCTTGTTGTGGTAGTTTTTCTTCTTTTAAATATAGTCTCCTCCTTTACTGTGTTGAGAACAGGCCCGGACTGGCCATCGGGCATACCGGGCAAATGCCCGGTGGGCCGCGATGGCCGAGGCCGGCAGGGGATCTCCCCGGCCGGCCCCTGCAGGGCCAGCGCTATCCGAGCGCCGGCCCCGCTGTGTGCCTCCATGGGCCGGTGGGGAGATCACAGATCTCCCACACCGGCCCACAGGCACTGTTACAGGCGGCTGCCGGCAGGCTGGGGAGGGAGGGAGGGAGGAAGGGAGGAGAGAGGACCCGGCGGAGCTCTAACAAGCAGCTCCGCCCGGTCCTCTCGCGGGATTCTGAGCGTTGCCGCGGTTACCACGGCAACGCTCAGAATCTCGCGAGAGTGAACTCTAACCTGCAGGTTAGAGTTCACTCTCACCACTGGACCACCAGGGAAGGCAGCATGGTCCCCTCAAGGCTCCCCCTCCCAGGCAGAACGGCTCCCTCCCCCTCCCAGGCTAAAGGTAAGAAGGGAGGGGGGGGGGAACATAACTTTTTTTAAATTATTCATTATAATAATATTATAATTATTAATAAAATAAAAAACATATATTTAAAATAATTTCCCTAACAGCCCCCCTAGACACACACAGGCCCCCCCCCAGACACACACAGCCCCCCCAGACACACACAGCCCCCCACAGACACACACAGCCCCCAGACACAAACAGCCCCAGACGCACACAGCCCCCAGACACACACAGGCCCCAGACACACACACAGCCCCCCACAGACACAGCCCCCCAAACACACACAGCCCCCCAGACACACACAGCCCCCACAGACACACACAGCCCCCCAGACACACACACAGCCCCCCGACACACACAGCCCCCCAGACACACACAGCCCCCCACAGACACACAGCCCCCCCAGACACACACAGCACCCTCAGACACACACAGCACACAGCCCCCCACAGACACACACAGCACCCAGACACACACAGCGCACCCACAGACGCAGGCAGCACCCTCACTCCCACACATATACAGCACATATATTATATAAAAAAAAACCTCAGTGAGTTAACAGACAAAATTAGAAACCCAGAATGTGACGGCAGATAAAAACACCCTCACACACAGCACCCCTCTTACACAAACACGCTGCGCACCTCACACATACAATACGTCCAAATATATTTTATATATATATATATATATATATATATACAAAAATCAAAACTGAGGATGCACTCACAGAACTTGGTTAAAGTGAAAAAAAGGGACTTTTAATTATTCCATGTGAAATGTACAGAAAAATCAATTTTCCATTCACATGGAATAATTAAAAGTCCCTTTTTTTCACTTTAACCAAGTCCTGTGAGTGCATCCTCAGTTTTGTATATTTCTGACGTTTGGGATATAGCACCCAGGCTATTAGTTCTTTCTTATTACTTAAAGGAGAGTGCCAAGCATCCTGTTTTGAGATTATATATATATATATATATATATATATATATTTATATATATATATATATATACACACACTACAGCACCCCTCACACTGCACCACTACACACATTACGCTCCAGATACACGCTAGATCCCTTACCCTATATGCACTCTTAATCCTCTACACACACACACAATCTTCTATACACACTCTGGGTCCTTTACACACTAGATCTCTTACACACACACTGCACCACCTACACACACACACACTACATTCATTGTAAGCAAACACATACAACATTCTCTAAACACACCCTCTCTACACACAGTAGTGTGTGTGTATAAGTGACACACACTACGTCACCAATACACACATACTACTGCCCGTATGCACACACTCGCTACATCCCCTATAACACTATGCCCCTATACATGAACTCTGTACAGCCCCTAGCCACACATATTACACCACAAAATTGACCTATTTACACAATACCACACCACACTCTACACACAGGCAATCCCACAAGCATGCGCCAAACACATGCACCATACACTTTCCTGGCCCTTTTGTCCTCTGGTATCCTACTTGTGGAGACACCAGAGACAATTTAAAAGCAAACACAGCGCAAGCATGTTATTACATTTGCTTGCGCTGCGCAGAACAAATACAGGGCCTTTTTCTAATGCTAGAGCTCTTCAGCGGGGCTCTGCGCATTGAACCAACATGCTCACTTTCTCTGGCCCCGCCCCCTTTTTGGGGGGCTGCTCTAATTTAAAAAATGCCCGGGCCTAATTTTTTTTCCCAGTCCGGCCCTGGTTGAGAAGCATCTCTACTTAAATTAATCAGCATACAGCCACTGTTTTTCAGTTTGATTACTACAGGCTTATTTTTAACTTCTTAGAGAAAAAGCAACTGCACCCGTGTCAGCTTGTACACAGTAAACTCACGTCCCTGGGTGGGCTTGAACCACCAACCTTTCGGTTAACAGCCGAATGCGCTAACCGATTGCGCCACAGAGACAGCAGAATGTGAAATGAATGTCTGCGCTTCAGTAAAAGGTACAAACAGATGAAGAAGATATTCAACTGGACTTCTTTCATTTTGTTACTAAATTATTATTTTACTATAATGATGCTACCACTGTTACATATAGTTTACTACTGTCATTTTTTGTACTTAGTGTTACATGTAGTTATTAATAATCTGGCTGATAGAATTTTAGTTAGCAAATATTTAATTTTATTAAAGACCCGGAGGCTTCTATTATGCTGCACTCTTTCTTTAATTCCCTCAGCAGCAGAGAAACATTATTTGGGGAAAAAAAACATTTGAACAGGTATAAACTTCATAATGATAATGTCCGCCTAGCAACATGACCCTCCAATCAGTGACATCCTTCTCCTATAGTAGGCGGAGCATCGGATGACCATTTCCTCTTTCTTTGCTGCTCCCTCAGATAAGTACACCTCTCACAATTCTCCTGTGATTGCTTCATATGCTACTTGTTTTCTGTTACATTTGATGTTTTTATCTTACTGTACCTTTAAATGCTCATTCTTATTTTTAGTGGTACCTTTAAATTTTAACCTTAGTATTGTGTTTGCTTATTTTATATTACACCGGATTCCCTGCAATTCCACATACATATTGTACATATATATACCCAATACATTGTCCTTCCCTGTGCTACTGCACATTATCTGCTTTCGCCCATTATTGCACCAAAAGATTGTTTTTGCGGGCAGTTGGACTCCTGCTCAGCCGCGCATGCGCGTCTCGTCAGAGACACCCGGCGGCCATTTTGCGGACCGGTTGGTTGCCCGGTCGGACAAAAATTCAGATCGCGCATTCAATCATTATCTCTGACATGATCGTTAGTCATGTCCCCACTGCGGCCACCTCGCTCACATTAGCGATCCGTTTTTAACCGCGACGAGCATATGTTTGGTGCGAGTTTTCGCGGCCGCCTTTTTTACTCTGACACGCCCACTCCGCCCTCTGGTCGGAGTGGGTGTCCAGAATTAGTGGCGGACAGTTCTCTGTGCTTTGCTCTCCCCCTTGTGGCTGTGAGTAGTTGGTATTGTTACAATCTTTATTTCTATTTGGCAATTTATCTGGGTTACTTAATCCAGTTCGTTCCTCTGTTTTCTTATCAATAAAATACCTGGTTTAACTATAATGGGGTTCAATCTAACCCCCAAGCTTCCCTGGTTTTACCTCATATGATTTCTGGGGATGAGGCTGAATTCCCAGCTTCTGAAGAAATTCAGGCAATAATGGACACTACTGTGTCAAAAGCCCTGGCATCTGCTATGGACATTATGTCCTCATCTATCTCAAAATCATTTGCACAAGCGATTTTACAAGCCCAATCAGCGGCCCCTCCGGCAGCTATACCAGCCGCGATACCCACTGTCTCTCATCCTACACACCCAGGCCGCAAGGCCTCGGCCAAAGTAAGGCACTCATCCAAAAAAATGATGGACAGTTCGAAACCTGTCACCGATGGCGCGCATAATGATCCACCGCGCAAGAGAGCCTCTAGCCGGGCAAAAGCGGCTATGCATTGGAAATGGGCAAAAGCCCAGCAAGATTACTGAGCCTGGACTCAGTTCAGAAGAGGAGAGTACATTTTCACTAAACTCCAACCACTCAAATGATTTATCTGATTTAGATTCAGACTACGAATTTGGTTTGGATTCATAAGCCTCTACTGACTTGCATACCACAGACACATCTAAATCTGATCTAATTTCTATGTATAATTTTTTAAGAGTTATTGATTTATTAAAAATGGCTTTTAAGATACAAAAGAACAATCATTGAAATGTGGAGAAGCCCAACTGTGACATATATAAGAATTAATTTCATATAATATAGAATTAGTCATTTTTTTTATTTCTCTACAACAACATACTTCCATTCATTTGCATATCTTTGTCAATGTTTCAAAAGAGACTTTTAATGAACTCTTTAAATTAGTGAAATTGAAATTAATGTAAAACTTTTTTTTACCAATATTGCATGACAGTAATCAAATAGATCATAATCCAAATTAAAAAAAAAACCACAAAAAACTATCATCTTAAAATTGGTTTTCAACCATATTTTTCTATGTCAAGATAGACAGACAAATAGTTAAGGGTTAACCAAGAAAATAGAAAACTGGTGCATTGTGGGCTTTTTACCAATATCATAAGTTGAAAGTGATAGAAAGCCAAGTATATTGCTGATGCTAATAAATGCTAGGTGTACCACATTGACAGTGCCGCATGGGTGTGTGTATTGTTTTAACGTGTTTAAACTGATTTTTTCGGAATTGTTTGCGAACACATTTATAATGTTATTAATTTCACTGTCATATTTACATTTTTGTGTTAATTTGTCCTTTAATTTGTGTATATTATTAAAGGTTAACTGTTAGTTAATTTTTCTTATAAACATTGTTAAATCCGGTAAACATATGTGAAATGTATTTAAGGTGCTTAAGGTTTTGACAATGGCTATGTTAAAGTGCTTCTAACTCTTTTTTGACAGGATTGTGAATTTGTGATAACCAAAACTTGAGTTTCATTCAAGGAAAAAGGCCCATTTATACCAACCTAAGTATTGATGTTGAAATGTTTCAGAATGGTGGGATTGAGATTGCTTCAGCAAAAATAAATATCAGAAATTAAATTGTAATTTCAGTACAAATTTGGAAACACATGAGCTGAAATCAAGCTGGACTTGTCTCCCTCATATCATATGACAAGCAGAAATTGGAAAAATCACAGAAGAGACATTGGCAACTTTAGTTGGCATTAAAATTATAAAAAAAAAATGTGATCACTGTTCAAAATGGTGTATGTGCAAGATGTCATATTGTATTAAATGGTTATATATTAAATTCTGCATGCATTGTATATTTCATGAATATGGTGACATATTAAAATATATAAAAATTATTCCTAATTTATATCATTTTATAACTGACATTGATCATTAACTGGCCTTGATTTAACATTGTATGATTAGCTTTTCAGATTATTTCATATTTTTGCATAAACATATAAAATGATTTATTAGTTTCAACAATATTTAATATATAAAAAAAGTATTGACTTATTTTTTTATAAATACTATTTTATAGTTCAATATTAAGAAAAAAATTATTTTGAAAATGTATTCAAAAATATTAAATAATTTGAAAAGCGTAACAACAATTTTAAATCGAGGCCATAGTTTGAGAAAGTCACATAGAAATTTATATATCCATGAGATGGCAGTGTAGAGCAACAGAAGAATGCAAAGCCTTTCTTTTTCCCAGTACATGAGAGATTACCCCGTAATCACAGCAAAGTAAGCAGCTAGACTTATAAACACTTGATTTCTTAATATGGTGCATCTCACTGAGCTAGCTAGACCTGCAATGTCTTTAAGAATCAAGAAAAAAATACTTTACTGTAACAATGTCTGCCTTACTTTATAGCCTGTGCTTTAGATTTTTGTAATGTGAGATACTAAAAAGGAGAGATTTAGCATTATTGTCTCACTGTTATGAAATTTCATACTTGCTGTACAATGAAATCGCACATTCGAAAGGTTGACGTTGACCATTACCCAGACAGTCGCACAAACATTTATGGCTCTTATTACCCAGACCGTAAGATTTACAGATGGACAGAAATATCTGACTGATAAACAAACATGGTTAACAGGAATGTTGAAGGATAGTATAAAGTGTTGCATTTCAAGAAATGATTGTTCTTTTTCAATTCACCCTTCACTGTTGCTGAATGTGTCTACCAGGGACCTTGAAGCACTAGTCTGTTCACAGAACAATACAGCAATACGGGAGAAAAAAAAAATGTGAATTTAGATATTATGATCATGGTTGAAGCTAGAATATCGTAAATGTATAGACAAATGGTTTGATAAGATAGTAGAACGGATTTGTGACAATGGATCAGTAGCATATAACACGTGAAACATTTTTACGTTATGATCCATTACCAGTGTGTGAATGTGTTGGTAAGACACATATCTGAAGAAAAACTGATCATGTTTTGTGTAATTTAACCCCTTAAGGACCAATTACATATTTTTTTGCTGAGATCTCAATTCAGTCTCTAAAGACTTTATGCTACATGGATTGTCCTACTTATTTAACATTGCAGCTCTGTACAGCCCAGCTGCTATTAAAAAAGCAATATATTATGGTTTTATGATAGGAAGTTTAAATATCAGATTGATGTGATGGTGAAGACTGTTTACCCTTATTGTTCAACAGAATTTGTTAAAGCTGAACTCAAAGTATTGCACTCAAATTATGTTATTGTTATTTTATATCAACAGCATATTCCACATTTTTTTCAATGGACATTTCTTTAAAGGAATCCGATAAAAGAACTTACATGAATTATAAACACCAATGACGTGAGGATCTTATTTTAAGAAAGGATCTTGCTAACCCTGGTCCAGAAACATTTACATAAACTAATTTCGACTTTACAGTCACTATCGACTTTACAGTCACTATCTGGTAACTTCATACACAATTTAATAAAATTTAAAAACTCTCTAAAATAAATGTTTTTATTTCTTCCTGAATTAGGGAGAATTATAAGGGTTTTTTTGTCAAAAATATATCACTAAATACACCTATTTAATTCAGTTAAGTTTATGGAATCCCTTGTAATTTCAATGGGAACATCTACATAATATTAAATTGGATAAGAGAAATACTTTAAGGTTAAGAGCCATTATAAAATTTGATGCTTATGCGTTAAATAAAAAATAACGTAATCTTAGTTTTTTTCTAGATCACTCATGATAGTGAAAAATAAAAAATAATGTTTGCAAAAAAAGCTTCCTTTTTTAAAGGGACATGTCAATTACATAAAGCACTTTACTTGGTGAAGTGTTTTCAGTGTGTAACGTATATCCTTCTTGTTTTAGTTTCTAAGTGCAGATTTAAATAGATATTAGCACTTTTATAAATACATTCTTAAATATTTCTCCAGCTGTCAATCGGACAGTCCGATTGAGTTCTTACAGCTAGGTTAGCTCTTTCACCTGTCTTTGAAAAACATCTCAATGAACTATAATGCAGCTCACTGAGATCTCTGTGATTGAATAGATAGCTGATCCGCAAAGTATCCCTATGTAAAGCCTTTTACTGGTTGTTTTCTGGCAGAAAAACAAGTCTGTACCAAGGAAGATGGGGCAGACTTGCAGGAACTGCAGATATGCAACTTTTACAAGCCAAGAGGTCACATACCCTCAAAGAAAACATGAAAAAACAATTACATGCACTTTTTCTTTGTGAATAAATCCATTAAACTGTTATTTTATTTTCTGATCATAGAGTGTCCCTTTAAGGTTTCTTGCTAGCAGTAAATTATCAGCTTTGCGAGTTACCAGAAATGGCTAAAATACTTCACCTTTGATGGTGCTCCCCCTTTGTTTTGTTTTTTAGGAATTTACTAGAAAATAAAATTCTTACCTAGGCCCTGGGTATCAAACTTGTAATTTAAATCTCCCATAAAACCTGGGTGTGAGATCTTCCATTAAAACACTTAGCAATTTAGTGTATTTTAGTGAAGCAAATGTTAGGTTCACAAAGGTTTTTGGGAGTTGCGGATCAAGAGTTAATGGGAGATATAATCAAACAGCTGGTAGGCTTCAACTGGACAGGGACATGAAAAGTTGCTCAGTTTTATAATCAGCAAATAAAGAGAAGATGGCTTATTTTTTAATATAATTTCTATTAGTGCAACTAAAATTGTTACAGAGAGCACTTCTTTACTAATTGTTCGAATGTCAACCACACACATACCTATTCACTTAAAAATCACCGTAGAGTGACCCTTACAGGACCACTATAGTGCTAGGAAAACATACTTGTTTTCCTGGCACTATAGTGCCCTGAGGGTGCCCCCACCCTCAAAGTCCCCCTCCCGCCAGGCTGGATGGCGAGGAAAGGGTTAAATCTTACCTTTTTTTCCAGCGCCGGGCGGGGAGCTCTCTTCCTCCTCTCCGCCTCCTCTCCTCCTCTTCGGCTGAATGCGCATGCGCGGCAGGAGCTGCGCTCGCATTCAGCCAGTCTCATAGGAAAGCATTCATAATGCTTTCCTATGGACACTTGCGTCTTCTCACTGTGATTTTCACAGTGAGAAGCACGCAAACGCCTCTAGCGGCTGTCAATGAGACAGCCTCTAGAGGCTTTAGAGGCTGGATTAACCCATTTATAAAATAGCAGTTTCTCTGAAACTGCTATGTTTATAAAAAAAAAGGGTTAATCCTAGAGGGACCTGGCACCCAGACCACTTCATTAAGCTGAAATGGTCTGGGTGCCTAGAGTGGTCCTTTAAGTATGATGGCATTTCCTTTCCTGGGTTTAGTTTTTACTGTTAAAATAAAACACTTTGGACAGATTGCTCAGCATATCTAAAACATGGCACTTAGATGTGTTCTGCTATTAAAAGATTCTCACAGAGCAGAATTTCTTCCAAATCAATAAATCCCTGCATTCTTGTAGTTTTCGTTCACATTCAAAAATATTGATTGATCGCACTTACTTTTCATTTTTTCTTTTTTTTTCAGCTGGTAAAAATAAAAAATCCTTGTTGCACCTATTTTATTAATGGTGAGCACTTCCATACTATTGAACTCAGAACATAAGCAACTCACTTCAATAATGCCTTCTAATCATTATAGCATTCAATGGTACCTTGGGATGTAACATATTTATTCAAACACACTGTTAGCTATACGGTTCTCAAAAGGTTTAGCAGGCAATACACTTTTTCTTACTCCAACATAGTCTTGTTAAGCTGGTTACAAGACCAAAGGCATGCCTGTACTGTACATGCGATGCAAATACTAGTTTACTAAAACCTATGTGTCCAGTTTCAAAATAATCAACTTTCCATACTTACCTGATGTAGGCACTGGAGACACTGAATGTTTGGATGTATTTCATGCAGCCATGACCCAGGAAGGATCTCTAACAGCCATCTGAGGAGTGACCAGTGAAGTTATCACTAGGCTGTAATGTAAATACTGCATTTTCTCTGAAAAGACAGTGTTTACAGCAAAAAGCCTGAAGGTAATGATTCTACTCACCAGAAAAAAATTCAATAAGCTGTAGTTGTTCTGGTGACTATTGTGTCCCTTTAATGTAACTTTAATGCTCATTGCAAAGCAACTTCTTCAAGGCAATTTGTGGATAGAGTAGGTGTGAGCAAATATCAAACACCCAACTTGGAATTTATTTATTATTGATTAAACTATGTAAATGCTAAAAACTGTAGTGAGTGGTTTTACTGGATCGAGATTGAATGCATGTAAATAATAATGAGGATGATTCAAATTTATTGTGGGGCTGTATAAGCATCTGTGCTGCATATTTAAAAAAAAAAAAAAATAACACTCTGAGCACCAAAACTACTATAGCTTGCCCACAGTAAGTAGTCAAACCATTTTTGACCTGTTTGACTTCTTACCAGAGGTCTGTCGGGCGCCACTCCCCGCCATCACTAGTAGCATCAGAGAGCTAGATGTTCTGAAGCAGGAACTCACTTTAGTTCTTTCGAGCTAAGCCATGCAGTGTATTGGCTAAAGTTTCACCTGAACAAGGGTATACAAACATACAAATTGCTAGTTAGCAGAAAAAAAAACAAATATGAAAAAGGTAATTCTTCATAAAAATGATTCTAAAGAAAATACTATTCTAAAAATGCAGTATACCTAGAAGGGAAGATTGACAGATGAGTATGCTAAAATTATACAAATTTAAAATAAAAATGGCAAATGGTAAAAGTAGACAAAGGTGAGATAGGGTTAGTGAAGATTTTAGGCATTAGCTATGTATGGACAAATATATTTTTAAAACCTTTTGTACTGAACTATATCTGTAGCAGCATGGTAGGTGAGTTTTATCGTAGCTATATTCCGCGGTATATGGATGATATGAAATACAGTCTTTGCCAGAGTAGTCTTAAAGCCCATATTTCTTTTTAAAAAAGGAGAAGAATCAAATAAAGATTTTTTTGTTTGTTTTGAAATCTGGAAGCCAAGAGCACAGCAGCAGAGCAAGTCTTGACTCGAGTTAGCAGATTTATTGCAGCCAATGAAATGTTAAATCCTCTGTAATAGATCATTTTCAGATACACTAGTTACTGCACTGCTACTCCTCCCCTTGATATATGTCTAAGCCTTTTCAAAGTCTTGAAGCTGGGATGCATCTTTACTCATAAAACCCCAAACAACAATGACAGCCTTATATAAAAATCTACCGCAGTATTGTCTTTGCGATAATATATTGTCAGAAATAGATGCTCAATTACAAAAAAAGCACAATAGTGATACACAGACACATTTACACCATAGCAATCAGGATGACAGTGGATCAACAACCATTAACCCTTAAGATCCAGAGTTAGTCATATACTCTATTTGGGTAGATTGTGGTCTTGAAAGGGTTAATTGCTCATCTGCAACTTTAGAGAGTTCTCGTTTGATTATGCAATGCAGTCTTGTTTAGAAACATTTGTATCATGGCTAATCTTAGTACTATCACAGATAGTTTCAAACTATACTTCCCATTAAGCCCAGCCAGTCTAAAGCCTTGCTAGGCATCCTGGGTAATATAGTTCAGAAATATCTGAAGCCACTGTCTAGTAGGCACCGTCTTCTAGCATATATTAATGTCAGCATTTTATGTAAAGGCTGTTGAATTATATTTAGGAGAGCAACAAATAAGGTACAAGAGAATACTGAGAACAGAAAATAGCTCAGGCCCTTCGGTGGATCTCAAGCTAGTTTTAGCTCATCTTGTGCCATTACAAAAAGAACCAGGCCATTTGCCTTTCAGACTGATCTTACTCAGAAGAGATCCGAAATGCAGGCCGGCTCTCTCTACACGAGAGATAGAACAACCCCAGATAATTGATACAACCTTGTTAAGCATTGTCAGTGAGGTATAGCTAATACCCCTCTAGGCACTGTGAGCAAGGGGTTCACTGGATTACTCTTTAAACTTATGAAGAGCAAAAAATAAGGTGCAAGAGAAGATGATTTACATTTTATCCTTTCCTTTTTACCCTTTAAAACTGTCCATGCAAACTCACTAGAGCTCTTTTCATATTATGGTAATTGTATTGTGGTTTGTCTATCAGAATTTCCTCTAGTATGGAACATTCATCCAACTGATGGAGATCCATAACATTTCCATGTAGAGATTGCCTAATAATTTCTGTTTGTATTTGCAAATAAATGTATTTACATGTATTCATTTTTCTTTGCCTATTATTTGGATATAAAATGTAATTTCCATATTTTCCATTTCAGTTTACAAATAGGCCTCCAAAAGCTAGAGTGTTGATTAGCAACAAGACCCAACCTAAAGTTGATAGAAAACAAAGAATGAAGATATAAATAAAATAGATTTTTCTTTCTAATGTGTTTGTTTTACAGAAAAATCACACTTCTTTGAAATACTCCACAAAATGAACTGGGCGACATTTTTTCTTTTAATCAACCTATTGGGGATAACTAATTGACATGCTTGCGATTTAATCACATGGTATGGCAGCTGAGTTTGCTATTGAGATCATTCAATTTGAATTTAAGATGGGAAAGAAAAAATAAACAATAGAGATGAGTAGATTTATGGAAAAGAAATGCTTCTGAAATGATGTAAGAAAAATATTCTCTGCAATGTCAAATAATGTCTGTTTCAGGCAGGGTTCGATGATTGGAAAATTGTGAACTGACTTAAAGGTTGCTTGAGCACTTCTTTCATCAGCTTTTGTTTCTCTACTTCTAGCATTGCTTCATCATCAAATACTTGTATGATGTATTTTTCCTTTATTCAGCTTTATTGAATATGTTGGTGCTTTATAAATAAAATAAGTATAAAATTTATATTTGGAAGTCTTGGAATTGGTAGCAGTATAAGTACTCTAGCAGGACACATAAGAACGTAGGTCTTGCACAGGGAAAAAAATGTATTCAAAAGGTCCGGAACCCTGGTATTAAGTGCCTACGTGTCAGGTCATGATGAAGGTGCTAGGAAGCCAGAGGCATAAATCAATCTCCAAGTTTCTTGGAAAAAAAATCAGAAGCCGAATGATCAAAGACAAGAAGAACACCAAAGGTCAGAGAGATCTTGGATGGAGAGATGTAGTATAGGAATACTATCAAACTTGATATCAAGATCAATGTTACATCAATACTAGAGGCAAAGTCAGAATTTGTGGTCAATGTTTTAGCCTGGAACTGAGTTACCCTAACTAAGCACAATGCAGACATAAATGACAGGTATCAAGTGGAAGGGATGTGAGAAATACAATGGTTACATCGGTTAAATTGTATTCAACAGGAAAACACTGTGCCAAGACAGAAGGGAATATGGAGTCTGCTGGGGAAGGAGGCAGCTGCTTATGTCCTTAATCAATTTCAGTCAGTAGACTGTCAGTAGAGAAAAGCTATTTTCAAAAACTCTGCTCTAGGTCTGGTCAGCACATCACAAGAGAAACAGTATAGGAAGTGATAAGATTAAAATTGGAACTAAAGAAGGTTGATCAATAGTAGTTGGAATGCCATCCAGTCTATCACATCATACAAACCTCAGACACGGTAGTCTATACACGGGAAGATTCATTTTAACCTAGCTGCATACAAGAAGATGCTTAGACAAATCTTAGAACCATATACAACTACACATGCAATTAAATACAGGTATGTGCAAAGATTTTTTTTTTCGACAATCTTTATTTTGTGTATTTATTTTTTTCTTGAACAAAGACAGGAGATGACATTCAGAATAAGGATAAAACCAAGTATATTTGTTTACAGTACATTAAGAAATCTATTCAGAACTTACGTCCTCCAAGAACTAAGGGGACAGTAAATTGGCCTTTAGTGAGCAATAGTACAGTATTGTGGCATAACATGAATTATAATATTATGGTAAGCTTTTCTCCAAGCACCTTCGTCTTCCTCACGTCCCATACCTGGGTCCAACGTACAAACTCCCCGTCAGCCCCCCTCCTCCTCTCCTGCTAATCTTTATTTGTATGCGGTTTTATTTTTGAGTTGGTGCTCAACCCATCTAATCTTATAACACTAGTGGGTGGTGAGGTAGCTTTTAAGGCGAAAATGCAGAGTGCATAAACATGTAACGTGCAAGTCTGTATAGACCATAGTGTTTAGTGGGTAAATATAGCTGTGTCATACGTATGTGTAATTGTATCATGAGGCAATATTTAAACAGAAGTGGCAGTTTAATACATTAAAGCGTATTATTATTGGTTTTTAAAGTCTGTTTTCATTGGTTTAGTAAGAGTTATTTTTAAACCAAAATATATTTGCAAAGAGAATTATGATTTAAAACAGTTGGGTAGCATCTGACAATGATAATATATTCTAAGCAATGTAAACAAAGCATGAAATCATCTAATGTATGTAATTATTTATGCAATTATGTAATAATATCGTAAAAAGACTAAATTGATATTTATAAAACTTTTTAAATGTAACAATTTAACAAACTGGTTTGCTCAGTTACGAAGTTGGTCGGACATTTCTTCTTAAATGTGTAATAGTACATTTATAGCAAAGAAGTTAATTATGGTATTTAGAATGTGCCAAAGTTTTGTGGCAATATATAATTGACAATAAAGTAAATGTTTAGGTGTCTATGTGAGACTTCCATCTTATTATGTTGCTTTGACATTTTACTTTGATTGGAGGTGTTTTTTTGTTTTTTTCAATATAATTGATGGAAATGTTAACATATGTGCAACAATAGATGATCTGCCTCACTCAAATTTGATGCTTAGGCAAAAGAATAAAAATCTGCAGGCAGTGTTCAAGCCACAGGCAGGTTTGTTGTATCAAAAGTGGAAGAGCAGCAATGTTCCACCATACTAGGAGGTCTTTATCAAGTAGGTCTCCGTAGGTTAAAATGTTGCTGCTCTGCCACTTTTGATCCAATAAACCTGACTTTGGCTTGAACACTCTGAGTGCCTTGAGATTTTTGTTCTTTGCCTTATCGTTGGATTTGCTGATCCTGCTTTGAGTCGACTCGTGTTGACCTTGTGTCGACTGGAATTGATTGCGCTTCCTTTTTTAATTTTTCAAATATGACACCTATGACCAATAAGAAAGTAAATGCCTTATATAGTTAAAAAAGTGAACAGCTTTGAATCAATGTCTCTTTCTTAAAGAAAGGAATTAGGTGGAGGTTCAATGATTCTTTGGGCACTGCTACCACATCAATGCATTATATACATGTTTAACTATTTAAAATGATATATTTGCATGCTCAAATCTTAGTTGATTTCTTTCTGTTGACTTTCTGAACTATAAACCTTCCCCCCTCACCACACCTGAGAGCATAACAAGCTTGTATAACACAAGGCAAAGCATTTTTGGTATGCAAATGCACTATTTATTGACACAGAAACACAAACATAATGTTATGTTTTTCACAGCACATTTTATTTATTTGACTGATTGAGGGGCATACGTTGTGCAGGTTCCTGATTTCGATCTACTCATGTTTTAAATGAAATGGGTCAGTATGTCATTACTGTATGCTGCTGTGGCTACTCCTTATCTGAATAAAGGGGCCAGTGAAAGGGTTGGAGTCAGTTCTAATCATATGTATCACTGCATGAGGTCGCACTTACATATAATAAGCTTATCATGTAGGTCCTGCAATGGGCTGTCTGTTGCTGTAACAACCTACTGTAGTCGTGTTCAGTCCTGGAACCAAGGTGCAGTAACAACTCTCCCTTACAAACATGATCAACAGATATCCTGAGGTTAAGAAGTAGCAGAAATCAGAGTCAGATGGTCCAAAGGTCAGAGCAGGCGGCAATCAACAAAATCCAAAGAGCAGGCAAAGTCAGGAAACCAGCAAGGACAGAAAATACAAGGAAGCAAAGGCTACGCTTTCTGAGGCAGGCAATTAAAGGCAGGAAAAAAGCACTGACTGAAAGGTGTGCTCTGCTTATAAAGGAGTACTCGATCACATAACCGGGTCTCATCTGTGGGAGAGGTTACCTGAGGTCAATATGACAGACTGTGGGACTCAGCCCGATCTTAGATGCATCATTGTCCTGCTCCGCCCCTCAGCCACACCTTCTCCAACCTCTGACCTGCAGACCAGTCTCCACATGCAGGAGTTGCCATCTTGGAATTGCGGAACAATCACCGCAAGTTCTCTGGCTGTTAATCAAGGTTTTGAGGATGCCAACTGGGTTGCAGCAACCACAGGCACTATGACCACTGCAGACTGACCTCCAGGGCATTGAGGGCACCCCAGGACAGGCGAGTACCATCTGCAAATTTGACAGTTGCAAACCCTTTGACTTGTCCTACTTTGTTTTATTTGTAGGATGTAATGATCATCTTTCTTGACTATGTTCTGTATTTTAATACAATGTCTTACTTACTGCTTGTGACTACTGAGAGGTATTCTTTTCCAGCACATGATTTGCAGTATAGTATAAGTAACAGCACTGCTCATTTCTTCAACAATACATACAAAATATGTATTTCTATTATAACCCTGGAGAATTGTAAATCATTACAAACACACACTGCCTCAAATACATCAATTTAACTAATTTGCTAAACACGTTTGATCGTAGTTTCCACTTTTGTTGTAAAATGCTTTGAGCTTATTGAATATTTTCAAGAAACATATTTTGTTCTTTCCTTTATGAAAATATTTTGTGTATAGATAAAACGTATGTAAATGACCTGTTATTCAATATTTCTAGGCCTGTGAAATAAAACAAAGAGTATCCAATACTCAGGGCAGGACTGGTAAAAAAAAGTTGGCCCGGGCATTTTTTAATGCAGTGTGCCAGAGATGGTGTGTTTTGTCATCACTAATGATAAGCATGCCCCCTCTCAAAGTGAGCATGTTGGTTCAATGCGCAGAGCCCCGCTGAAGAGCTCTAGCATGAGAAAAAAGGCTCTGTATTTGTTCTGTGTAGCGCAAGCAAATGTAATAACATGCTTGCACTGTGTTTGCTTTTAACTTGTCTCTGGTGTCTCCATAAGTGGAATACCAGAGGACCAATGGACCAGGAAAGCGTATGATACATGTGTTTGCAGCCTGCTTATAGGGTTGCGTGTGTGTAGAGCTAGCTGATTGTGGTGTGGTATAGTATAAATAGGTTGATATAATTTGTTTGTGGTATAATATTTGTGGCTAGTGGCTGTAGAGAGTGTGTGTAAAGGGGGCATAGTGTGTATAGGGGATGCAGTGCATTTGTGCTTATGGGCTGTAGTGTGTTTGTGTGTGTATATATAGGTGACGTAGTTTGTGTAGGGGTTGTAGAGAGCGTGTGTTTAAAGAATGTTGTATGTGTTTGTTGACAAGGAATGTAGTGTGTGCATAGGAGATCCAGAGTTTCTATGTCAGGAATGAAGTGTGTGTAGGTGGTGCAGTGTGTGTGTAGGGGATCTAGTGTGTAAAGAACCTATAGGATATTGTGTTTTTTTTGTGTGTGTAGGGGACTCAGAGTGTATATAGAGTAAAGGATCTAGCGTGTATCTGGAGCGTAATGTGTGTAGTGGTGCAGTGTGAGGGGTACTGTTTTATATATATATATATATATATATATATATATTTGTGTTCGGGGCATTCTCATTGCATTTGAAATACGTTGGTGTAGAGAAAATAACATAACAAGGAAATAGTCGGTTGAGGTGTGCCGAAACCGATGTATGCTGTAGGCCGGTAAATAAAGTGGGCCCACGTAAAGGAAAGTATAGCTAATGGGAGTGGAGGGTGGGCCTGTTCGTCTAGACCAACGAAGGTAAGTAAGGGAAGGGGGGAGTCCCTTAAGTAGATCTATAGCCCCTCCCACAACTTCAGGCCATGCCTTCCAATTTGTGTTCGGGGCATTCTCATTGCATTTGAAATACGTTGGTGTAGAGAAAATAACATAAAAAGGAAATAGAGGTGTGCCGAAACCGATGTATGCTGTAGTCCAGTAAATAAAGTGGGCAAAAAGAGATAAATCAAAGATAACATTTAATCGGAAAACATAATACATAATTACATATTTAATTAGACATTGTAATGAAAGCCCTGCTAATCTCTTGGACTGGGTTAGGAATGTAAGTGGTGTACGCCGAAGACTTCCAACGACCCAGAGTCTTAATTACATGTGCTGCGATGTCTTGGCTAGATGCCGTGGAGGCCGCTCCGATTCTGAAGGAGTGACCCGAGTAGTTGCTAGGATTGAGACCAAGTCTGGTGATAAGCATACGGACATACACCATGAATTTTGCTGTGGTTAGAATTGTGTCATGTAGCTTTAGTAGTGGTTTTGTGGTGCGTGTTGGCGTTGTAGCTAAGAAAGCGTCTAGTGCTTGCACCGGACACCACTTGTTCCCTGTGGAGTAGTAAGTTATGTGCACAGGTTCCCCATCTGACTTGTTTTGGTCTTAGGTAGGGTCAGGATGTAGTAGTCCGTATGTCTCTGGAGGTAGGAGGTGAGGAGGCACCTTTGACTATGGTGTTGGCCACTAATGGTGAACTCTCTTGGTCTAAGAAACCCATAGAATGCTAGATAAATAGCAGTTTTAATGACCGCATTCGTATGGGGTTCAAATGGAGCCTGGTCGAGGAGGTCGGACAAGGATTTGAACAGTTTAATGTCAATGGCAAGTCTCTTGGGAGTTGCAGGGCCATCTGCTTTGGCTATGCCTTTCAGTAGTGTTCGGATGGGGTAAGAAGTTAAGAACCCTTTGTGGTTAGGGAAGGAGCAATACATATGGTGCTGTATGCCCGTTAGGTATAGTTTAATAGTGTTGTGTGAAAACTTAAATTTAAGGTGGCAAAAAGATGCAAAAGCTATCAGTGAAGAAACCTCGAACCAGTCGGCTAGGTGATGGTCAGACATGAATTGTTTGTACAAGTGAAAAGCTCTGTGATACCCGTGTTGGGTGCTGGTGGATAAGGCTAACTTGGTAAGAACATTACTGTGCTGAAGTAATTCGTCTACTCCATGACAAGTTCTTGGAAAGTTGGCGCTGGGGTTGCTACACGAGCTGCCGAGGGTAGGGACAGTTTGAAAGCCTGAAATTGAAAGCAAGAGAGTTGGTCAGCTGCCATGCTGTAGATGCCAGGAACGTGAGAGCAAACAATGTGGAACTGATGGGTAGCTGCCAGCCATGTCAGTTTCCTAAGGAAACTCATAATCATCAAGGAGGAAGAGCGACCCTTGTTGATAATGTGGCATATTGCCAGGTTGTCGGAAAAGCAGAGTACGGAACATGCTCCTCCCATTCCATTCCGAGAGGAATTTGTGCCACATCTGGAGGTCAGCGGTCGCAGGACAGTCTAAGGATATGCGGACATGGTCGCTGGCGAAAGTGGGGAACAGGGCGAGGAGCCTAGAAATGAAAGCCCTGCCCTGGGGAATTATGCGCATGGTGAAATTTAGTGAACCCAGAAGTGATGGTAGTTCTTTATGATTGCAGGACCCCCTGTGCATGTAGTGGCTAATATCGTGTAGGATGTGAACTACCTTACCTCTAGGGAGGCTGGCCATCATAGTTGATGAATCCAGCAAGATACCCAGAAAGTTAATCAATGTATCTGGTCCTTCGGTTTTAGTGGGTGACACGGGAACACCAAGGGATGTGAATAGTTTGGTTGCTTTGTCTAGGCTACGTGGGGGGTGGAATTGGATTCGATGAAAAGAAAATCATCTAAGTAGTGTATCACATTTGGGAACCTGCAGGTATTGAGGAGAAGCCAACACAAAACTTCTGCAAACGTGTCAAAAATCCTGGGACTACTTTTGGCACCGAAAGTGAGCTTTGTAAAAAAGTAGTAGGAGTCTTGCCATCATGGGCGTCCGCAGGAATTTTTCCAGGGGGGGCATAATTGTAATGACATCCATGCTTGGTACCTTTTTGACAGTGTCATGAAAGGTAAGGGGCATAGCCATTATCACATAAAGCCAGGGTGAATAGCGTTTTCACAACTATGGTGTCAGGAATATATGTTTGTATTACTGACACTATAGTGTTCCTTTAAGCAAATTAAAGGACATTTCTGGTCACCATAACAACTTCACCTAAATGAAAATGCTATGATGCCAGGAAGCCCCTGGGTGCTAGTTTTCCTTTAAGGGGTTAAATCGCTCTCAAATGGTTTAACCCCAAAGGCTTCCTCCAGCTCCAGGTCGCTCAGTGGTATTTGGCTTCTGAAACAGAGTGTCAGGAAGTGCAGATTGACGTCAGGCATGGGTGCCGCTGATTGGCTAGAGTGGTCAGTTGACGCTCTAAGCCAATCGCTAGTTCCCGGTTCATAAAATGTTTTTACTTTTTTATGAATGGGGAGCTACTGATTGGCTTAGAGTGCCAGCTGACCGCTCTAGCCAATCAGCAACACCCCTACCCAACGGCACTCTGTGCTTCCTGACACTCAGTAAATAAAAGTGAACACATTAACACCAATATTTTTTTACCTTTGGAGATGAGAAGGTCCAGCGTTTCCCTGCCAGGCCCAGGTACCAAAGCCTTATGATGTGGTGTCCAGAATAAAGTGGAGGGTTCATTTCATTTGTCCTTCCTGCTCCAATCTCCTTTTCCTCTCCTTCATTTGACAGTCTTTTTTTTTCTTCTGACACTGTTTTCTATCCTTGGCCCCTTCTGCTCTTTTACCTTTCTGCTACTTTCTGCTTATTTTGCGCCCTTCTGCTCCTTTCTCATTCTGATCCCTTTCTGCTCCTTGCAGACCCTTTCTGCTCCCTTTTCTACTTTACCTTTGTGCTCCTTGCTGTCCCTTTCTGCTCTTCCTCCTACTTTACCTTTGTGCTCCTTCTGAGTCTTTCTGCTCCTTTACCTTTGTGCTCCTTGCTGTCCCTTTGTGCTCCTTGCAGGCCCTTCCTGCTCATTCTCCTACTTTATGTTTGTGCTCCTTCTGCCCCTTCCAGCTCATTTCTGACCCTTTCTGCTCCTTCTACTTTACCTTTGTGCTGCTTTACCTTCCAGCTCCTTGCTGACCCTTCCTGTTCATTTCTATATATCTATAGGCTGCTGCCCCCCCAAATCTATAGGCTGCTGCCCCCCTCCCCAAATCTATGGGCTGCTGCCCCCAAATCTATAGGCTGCTGCCTCAAATCTGGCTGCTGCCCCAGGCTGCCCCCAAATCTATGGGCTGCTGCCTCCTCCCTAAATCTATGAACTGCTGCCCCACCATCATGGGCTGCCCCCTCCCCAAATCTATGGGCTGCCCCATAAAATTATGGGCTGCCCCAAATCTAAAGGCTGCCCCCAATCTAGGCTGCTGCCCCTCCCCAAATCTATAGGCTGCTGTCCCCCAAGTCACTGGGCTGCTGCCCCAAATCTATAGGCTGCTGCCCACCTCCCCAAATCTATGGGCTTATAAATCTAAAGGCTGCTGCCCCCCCCCCCCCCCTCCCCAAATCATGGGCTGCTGCCCCAAATCTATGGCTGCTGCTGCCCTCAAATCTATAGGCTGCTGCCCCCCCCCCCCTCCCCAAATCTAAGGCTGCTGCCCCCTAAAATGCTGCCCCAAATCTATCTGCTGCTGCCCCCCCCCAAATCTATAGGCTGCTGCCCCTCCTCAAACCCTCCCCCCATCCCCACTTACCTGATCTGTAGGCTGTCTCTGTTGCTGCATGTGTTGCTCCCCTGCGGTTTCAATCAGCAGAGAGAAGCAGGGATAAGATGCAGCTTCCTATCCCTGTCTCTCTCCATACACAGCGCCACCTACTGGCCGGCGCCGGTATTGCAGTTCATTTTAAATCTCACACGAAATAGCAGAACAAGCTGAAAAATCCAGGGGGGGGCAAGTGCCCCCTCTTGCCCCCCCATGCGGACGCCCATGCTTGCCATTTAACGCCATGCAGGTGCCACAGAAAGGGGTGTATAGGTAATAATTTAAAAGCATTCACAATATCCGTCTTGCTGAGCCAAGCCCCCAACCCTGCAGATCTGATAGCTGCAATAGCGTCGTCAATAGTGGAGTATTGTAGGGAAAATTCCTCAGATGGAATCAATGAGTTTAGGCTGGGGATGGCAGAGGAGTAGGGTGTGGATAAGTCAATGATAAGTCTTAATTTCTCAGAAATTTTGTTGGAAACCAGCCCGATAGGGTTAGTTCTCAAGCTGGAAAAGGGGGGGTTAACAAAAGGCCCAATGACAAATCCTTGATCCACTTCCAGTTGTAACAGTGTGGTGACAGCCGTAGGGTGGTGAAACGGAAAATTATCGCTAATTTTATTAATTGTTCCAAATATCTAAATTAATACCAGATATGGTATTAACTGGTATATCTTAATAATTTAGATGTTTCTCCCAAAGTACAAATGAAATAGGATGAATCCAAAAATGGAGTCTACTCACCATGTGGGCTATTCCAAAATGGAGTTAGTCACATGTGGAATGCATCACAATGGGAGTCAAATAACACTCTCCTGAAAGTATTACCCAAAAAAGAATGTACACTCGAAGAGATATGATTTAACAATTAATATCCAAACTGACACACACCTTGGTAGTTGTGTAAAAGATATATAATGTTTAATATACATGCATAAAGAAACAATATATATACACATATATAAAACAGTTGTCAAATATTATATACTTTAACTAACAATGCAATACTACAACAATCTTAACTGCAATAATCTCACAATGCTAAATACACATCAACCATTGTATAATAAAAATGATTTTGCCCTACCAAAATGTTATCCAAAAAATATGATTTACAGTTTAATCAAACCACCAAATAATAATTGATTAAACTAAAATGAAACTAAACTAAAATGAGATTAAGATAAAATAAAACTAAACTAACTAAAATAAAACTTAAAAATAAAAACAGCGATACAAATACTTATCAGTTGCCAGCTGCAAGATGTTCAATGCTCGGCCTGGAAAAAGAATGGTTCCCTTCCAGCACGTGGCTTTGCCTTATAAAGGGACTGAGCATGTGACTTTCCTTACCCAATCCCTGTGTGCCATTGAATGGGGAGGAGTCAGGCATCCATCTTGGCCGCATGGCTCAGACAAAGAAAGTCTCCAAAAGGGTGCTCACTACTCCCCCTAATGGTACAATTCAAAAATGGCACTCAACATAATAAACTATATTAAGTGATTTCTAATGAATGAGACCATAATAAACCCGTGTCCATTACAGGTGGTTAGTGGCAGACTGTAAATTGTGACACTCTAATACCCCAGTTGGCATGTAAATGACCCCTGTGTGAAAACCCTGGGTGAGATCCGTACATAAAAAATCAACAAGGTGTTTAGAGGGGTGAGTGGATAGTATACATGCAAGTAAAGGAACGTTTACCGGAGACAAATAAGGTTTCTGGTACATTTTATTAGGGCACATGGATTTCGCATGTGCCCTGAAACAATGTGAGCACACGTGCAATAAGCGGCAGGCGCTGTAGCCGCAGGAGCCCTCGTTGAAATTATTGCAAATCTGAGATTTGCCTAGATACACTACTGGATGACCCAGTTTGTCTCTGGTCTGTTTCTCAGACTTAGTGGGATGATGCAAGGATGGGCAGGGAGCGCTGTCCAGACAGAGCGGGCAGAAATTAGCTGCGGGAGATGTACATATGGCACAAGCTGGGGTCCTAAGACCTGCGAAATGTCTGAGGAATAGCTCATTGTCAAGTTGGCTCCAATCCATCTGGATGCCGTACTGAGACAATGTGGCAGACACTTTTGATGAAAAGGACTTGTGGTAATCGTAAAAAGTACAGCCACCGTACTTATTACCGAGGTCCACCAGCTTGTGCATATATAGATCGAGTCCCTCCCTTCTATTGGGATGAGCCGTGCATAGAATATCTCTAAAAATACCGAAAGTCAGCACGAAATCAGGAATGGCAAGTTTCTTACTGAGTCTGGGGTCTCTGGCTTTTAAAACCACCGAGATGTCCCCATAGTCATAAGACCGGTTTTCCACGATATCCTAGGAGGCAATGAGCAGTGAGACTAAGTTAACGTCCTTGCCTTACAGGATGTCCTTTTTAAGATTTGCCGGCACCATGTGTGCGGGGTTAATAACGTGGGCGGCTGTTTTTGTGGCTATAGAATTACCCGTTATTTCTGTGGGTAAAGCAGGGATTAATTCAGACAGAGGTCCTGGAGGTTGTGTGGGGAAGCTACGGGCTCTCCAGCCTGTCGTTGACCTTCCCCATAGAAGAGACTAGGGAGGCAACCATAGCATGGAGAGTCGGATCTTGGGAGTTGCTTGTGCCTTCCCCTACGTCTGTATTAATGGTATTGGTTCTTAGCAACTTGAACAGTTCTGCTTTCCTGGCAGTAGCTGGGAAAGGAATGCTGCGTTTGCATAATTCTGCAGTGATGCAGGGGATAGTCCATGATCTGATGGACGAGGGGCTTCCCATGTCTAGACCAACGAAGGTAAGTAAGGGAAGGGGGGAGTCCCTTAAGTAGATCTATAGCCCCTCCCACAACTTCAGGCCATGCCTTCCAATATATATATATATATATATATATATACATATATATATATATATATATATATATATATATTTGGATGTATTGTATGTGTGAGGGGTGCAGTGTGAAGGGTGCAGCATGTGTGTGAGGGGTGCAGTGTTTGTGTAATAGGGGTGCAGTGTGTGTTACATGTAGAGTTGTGCACATCCCGAGTGTTCAGAACATACCAGCGGATGCCCTTTCTAGTTCAAAGTGGCAGGCATTTCAGGCAGACGCGGAGGGTTCCTCCTGCCCGGCAGAACTATGGTACCTTAGCCTGAACGAGTGAGGGCTTGGATCCAGTCATCAGTGTCGGCTGCCACTTGGGCTCGGTATGGAAAGGCATGGGGTCAGTGGGTAGCCTTTGAATGGGAAAGTGGTGGTTTTGGCTCAGTTGATGATCGGGTTTAAGGTCTGTTACGCCTCCTATGTTTTTTTTTAAGCTTCGGGGGGGGGGCTCACCGGCGGCGGTCGCCGCAAAATTATCGGGTCTCAGTTTTTTATTTAAATTAACCAAGGTGTCCGCTGTCACCAAGAACTATATGGTCGCCTTGGTGATGAGGGGTTGGAGGAGGCGGCCTTGGGTGTTGTGTCGGATTTTCCCTTTGGTTTGCTTTAGCGGATTTCGAGGTGTGGTTGTTCCAGGTGGCATTCACGTTTGCCTTCTTTGGGGCTCTATGGTTGGGTGAGTTAGTTAGTCCCAATAAATGGGCGGTGTAACGGACCGTTTTGCACACAAGGGGTAAAAACCGTTTAGGCGATCGGCCCCCTTTCCAGAGATACTGGCACAGCTACTGCAGAACACCAAAACTCACGAACTGGACACAAAATAGCACTCCAGCTCCCGAACTGGAACCTCCCAAATAGCTGCTAGCAGACGAACAGGAAAAGCTCCCAAGCGGCTTACACTCCTGGCAATCAGTCTCTAACAGCATACAGTGAATCCCCCCCAAGAACGAGACAAGGCTCCGTGTTGAGGGTCAAACAGTGGTCTGAGGTGCTGGCACACCCAGCCTGGTTTTTATTACAGTCTTGCAAATACAGGACCGCCCACAGGGAGGTATAAAACAACCAATCACATCACAGTTACATCCCACATATTCCCTCCCCTTATCCTGAGAGGAAACTCAATTATACATACAGTTAAAACATACTTTCTACCCAACTTTCATAACTCTAAAACCATACATCACATTCACATAAAATTACATATGCACAATCAAGCCATTCAGGGGAACAACATATTCAAAAATGGCACAAATCAGACAAGGGGTTCAAAAGTTAGTAAAAAGTCCTTTGTGACTAAATGAAGCATGGCTTTCTGGCCCAAACCAGTTCCAGAGTCTTCTATCCTGGAGATAAGTAATTCAATTATCTCCCAGGATAGACACAAGACTCCATTAAGCACATGGTTGCAAAAAGACACAAAGCACTTTAAAATACATAAAGTCACATTTATACATAAAACACAGACATTTCACATACCCCCAGATAGCTCAGGTCTGAGCGCACATTATTAAGTGAATGGCGCTCGGACCACACAAATACAGTTTAATCACCATGGAGCCAAAGTCTTTACAGTCAGTTTCATACGAATGGGCTCCATGGGATTCCTATCTGGGGTGTAACACATTCAAACAAATCTACCAAACCCCAGGCAGAAAAGCACGAATGAAGCTTTTCTGCAGGCAAAAATAAAGTCTTTTAAAAGGGGGGCCATAGTCCAAAGGCAGCAGGCGAGCAACCAGGCTTCTCCAATGCAATGTGGTGAGATTGGTCTCGTCACATCTCTCCCCTTTTCCAAACAGACTAACAGGGTATCTGACCTCCTGCCGGTCAGTGCCCTTGTTAGTCCAGCAGCCCACCCACAAAACATAATCAACAGCACAGCCCACCCACAATAAGTGGTTACTACACCTGGGTAAAGGAGAAGCTTGTCCATGTCCAGGTGCCTCACCACGGCTGTGCTGGGTACGGGTACGCTGACTGGGTGGGTTGCTGCGTGGGCAGAGACCAGTGGCACTCTGCCCTGTTGCCAGCGCTACTGGGAGGGTAGCCTGGTTGAAGCCTGGTTGTTGGAGGGGGAGACCGACTGTCTCCCCTTTAAATACACCGCTCTGCTGCTGGAGACTGACTGTCTCCCCTTTAGATACACAGTCCTGCTGCTGGAGACTGACTGTCTCCCCTTTGGACACGCAGCTCTGTCGCTGGGGGGCAGAACCGACCGTCCCTACCCCCTGTGCTGGCAGTGTAGAGACTACGGTCCCATCTGCACAGTTGTGGGGCTTACTGTCTCCCCTGGGTACATTAAGCTGCCGCTGGGGAGAGGGGGTAACAAGCTCCTCTCCCATATATACTTCCAGCCGCGGGGGAGGGAGACCGACTGTCTCTGCTCCCAATACAGAGTCCTGCTGCTGGGGAAAGGAGACTGGGCTCTCTATTCCCGGTGGGACACTCTGCCGCTGGGGAATGGAGACTGGGCTCCCAATTCCCAATAAATCATTCTGCCGCTGGGGAATGGAGACTGGGCTCCCAATTCCCTGCAATTCATTCTGCTGCTGGGGGACAGGAGCAACTATCTCTGTCCCCTGTAACTCAGCCTGCCGCTGGGGAATGGAGACTGGGCTCCCAATTCCCTGCAATATCTCCCGCTGGGGAATGGAGACTGGGCTCCCAATTCCCTGCAATTCATTCTGCTGCTGGGGGACAGGAGCAGCTATCTCTGTCCCCTGTAACTCAGCCTGCCGCTGGGGAATGGAGCTCAGGCTCCCAATTCCCTGCAATATCTCCCGCTGGGGAATGGAGACTGGGCTCCCAATTCCCTGCAATTCACTCTGCCGCTGGGGAATGGAGACTGGGCTCCCAATTCCCTGTATATCACACTGCCGCTGGGGAATGGAGACTGGGCTCCCAATTCCCTGCATATCACACTGCCGCTGGGGAATGGAGACTGGGCTCCCAATTCCCTGCATATCACACTGCCGCTGGGGAATGGAGACTGGGCTCCCAATTCCCTGCATACCGCACTGCCACTGGGGAATGGAGACTGGGCTCCCAATTCCCTGCATATCACACTGCCGCTGGGGAATGGAGACTGGGCTCCCAATTCCCGGCATATCACACTGCCGCTGGGGAGAGGAGACTGGGCTCTCTCTGTCCCGCAACTGTAGCTGCCGGTGGAGGTCCACCCACCGTAGCAGCTGACCGTCACCCTCTGCCCGGTACAGCAGAGTCTTGAATACTAGACTCCTCACGAACTTCACGGATTTCTCAGCTGGATTAGGTCCGTAGAAGTTCAGCCGCAACCACATCATGCGGTCAAATTCCTGTACAGAGTATCTGTACTCCACTGCTGGTTCCATTCTGTTGCTGTCAGGGTTGCTGTACTGAGACATGCGTTGCCCTCAAATTGTAAAATCCACGGAATGGTGTCTCCTGTAGCTGTCCTTCTGGCTGTAGGAACGATCCCGCCGCTTGCCACCAATGGTAACGGACCGTTTTGCACACAAGGGGTAAAAACCGTTTAGGCGATCGGCCCCCTTTCCAGAGATACTGGCACAGCTACTGCAGAACACCAAAACTCACGAACTGGACACAAAATAGCACTCCAGCTCCCGAACTGGAACCTCCCAAATAGCTGCTAGCAGACGAACAGGAAAAGCAGACAATCAGCTTACACTCCTGGCAATCAGTCCTTAGCAGCATACAGTAAATCCCCCCAAAGACGAGACAAGGCTCCGTGTTGAGGGTCAAGCAGTGGTCTGAGGTGCTGGCACACCCAGCCTGGTTTTTATTACAGTCTTGCAAATACAGGACCGCCCACAGGGAGGTATAAAACAACCAATCACATCACAGTTACATCCCACATATTCCCTCCCCTTATCCTGAGAGGAAACTCAATTATACATACAGTTAAAACATACTTTCTACCCAACTTTCATAACTCTAAAACCATACATCACATTCACATAAAATTACATATTCACAATCAATCCATTCAGGGGAACAACATATTCAAAAATGGCACAAATCAGACAAGGGGTTCAAAAGTTAGTAAAAAGTCCTTTGTGACTAAATGAAGCATGGCTTTCTGGCCCAAACCAGTTTCAGAGTCTTCTATCCTGGAGATAAGTAATTCAATTATCTCCCAGGACAGACACAAGACTCCATTAAGCACATGGTTGCAAAAAGACACAAAGCACTTTAAAATACATAAAGTCACATTTATACATAAAACACAGACATTTCACATATCCCCAGATAGCTCAGGTCTGAGCGCACATTATTAAGTGAATGGCGCTCGGACCACACAAATACAGTTTAATCACCATGGAGCCAAAGTCTTTACAGTCAGTTTCATACGAATGGGCTCCATGGGATTCCCATCTGGGGGGTATAACACATTCAAACAAATCTACTGAAACCCAGGCAGAAAAGCACGAATACAGCTTTTCTGCAGGCAAAAATAAAGTCTTTTAAAAGGGGGCCATAGTCCAAAGGCAGCAGGCGAGCAACCAGGCTTCTCCAATGCAATGTGGTGAGATTGGTCTCGTCACAGGCGGTGGGTGGCATTCTCTTTGCGGATGTTTCACGTAAGGGTGGGGTGATCCGATTCCTCTTGCGGCACTGAAAACTGATGTCCTCGGTGGTGATTTCCCCGAGCAGGCTATCCAGAGGATTGGTAGTTGGGAGTCTGTGGAGGGATCGCTGCCTATCTGTGAATTGCTAGGAACTGTGTTTTCCCCTGTATTATGTTGTATTTGTGTGTTTTACCTGCTCCCCGTTCGGGAGGGTTCCGTTCACCTCCCAAACAGGTACCACTAAGAACCCTCATTTAGAATGTTGTCTTAGAATGTTCACACCTCGTAATTAGGTGTGAAAACCACAAACCGCAAGGGAAACCTTGGCGCATGCCAACCCTGGGTGGTGGCCTGTTTGTTAGACGAACACCATCTAGGGAGAGCATTCGTGGATTGCGTCCCACCCCGTTCGGTTACCGAACGGGGACCTCCCCAGTGCACTTGGAGTGTTCCCACCAATCAATTAGAATGTTGGCAACTTGCAACAAAAGTGTGAACCCGCAAGGGAAGTAATTTATGAGTGCTTTCCTGGGTGGCCATCATTCGTATAGATGGACGGCGGCCAGAGGGAGCATTCATATCCCGAACGGAGATGCTTCCCTTGCCTGGTTTTACCCATGGATCCCACGAACGGAGGCAGTTACCGTTCAGGGGGATCCCTGAGATTGGGGATCCCACTCTCTTGGGGACAATGGTGTTTTGGTGGGCTTTCTGTGACTGGGAGTCCAGGAGGCGGGAACCTTCTGGGATAAAGACCCCCTGGCCACCGGAAGTGGGAAACCCTGAGGATATGTGGCGGGAACCAGGGTGAAAGGGACTGCCAAACTGGGTTGGCGCAAGAGTACATGGGGAAAGAAGGAAAGTTGGGGCTGATCCCTCCCCTAACCTCTGGTAAATGGTGGAACAAACAGACATGCCCCCTGTGCCAAATGCCGGCTAGTGGATGGCATGGTGGTAAGGTAAGGCCAAGTTGGAGGCCAAGTGGTGGTTAGGATGAGGGGGGAGGGCAGGTGCCCAGAAATACTTGTGTTTGGTGCTGGAATGGGTTGGCAAGGCAAGTCTGCGCTTTAAATTGTATATCATGTTGATATTGTTAGTAAATGGTTATTTATTGGTGAAATATATTTGTTAAATTATAAATAAAGCTGCGGCCTGTTTTATACCACAAATATGTCTCAGGTTTTTATTGGGGGGAGAATGGATGGTAAAGTAGGTTGGTCGCACTACACGGTAGCCATTACATGCACACATGGGAGTAAGACCAGAGGATAGTCTTCGACAGAGCGCAGGTGCCTCGATGGGACATATTTGTGTATAATGGAGGATAGGTTGGTTGGAGCAGCATTATGTAGGGACTTGTAAGCAAGGACCAGAATCTTAAATTGAGCCCTCTATCTAACTGGAACACAATGTAGGCACTGATAGAGGGGGCAGGCATGGGCAGACAGGAAACTGAGCCTCGCCGCCGCATTCATTTTAGATAAACTTTGTCCTATGCTACAGGAACAATGCAGACAACAGGTCCGAAGAATCTGTTACCAGGACCCCTGGACAAATTAGACACAGGGCACACAGTTACAAAAGGAACTAGCATGCTATTCTTTATTTTTAAACAAGGACTAGTCCTTAAACACGTGGTGACAAATATTTCACATACAAATATACAGAACATTGGAATGAGCATTTATAATTAAAAATATATTATACAAATTTAATTTTTAAACACAATAAAATGCAACAATATATGTTTTTAACTGCATATTTGGTTGCCTTACCAGTATTATGCAAATATACACACTTCCATTCAGTCACTAGATGGAGCATTTACATCCATAATGCTGGCAAAGGATCATGGGAAATGTAGTCCACATCATCTGAAGTGATGAAGGTTGCCCACACCTTACCTAGGCTAATACCTCTAGGTTTAGTAGGTTTTCTCACATCTCTAGCCTTTACTAATTTACCTAGTATTAACCTATGCTACCTTTCATCTTTTTATGTTGTACAGTATGTTTATTTGGTCTCTATATACATACACATTTTTAATTTAAATAAAGTTTGAATTAAGATATACTTATTTGTCATGTTTTTTTTTTTTAGAGGCAATCTCTTTTGGTGGTACACTTTCTGTAAATATTGGTCACGTTATAGAATTTAACCCCTTGCTAGGTATTGCCTGGGTAAGACAATTTAGCCCCCCTTATGGTATAGTTTACTATCAAGGTATATGACATGCATTAAAATATAGAGATTGCTAAAGGAAACACATCCATTAAGATTTAAGGTTTCACTTTTCTTGGCACCTTGTTGGTAATACATTGGTTACTTTATTTAGTTACTTTTTACAGTGTTATACATTTCATATGTTCTGTTTTAATTTTAATTAATTATTATTTTTATTTTTTTTTTGTTATTTATATATTTTGATATCCCTTTTGACAGGGGTAGAAAGAATTAAGACAGTTTTGGGGGACAAAAAGTCTGTCCTTGAAATATTTGAGGGCACTCTGCATAATATATCACACAAGGCTTCATATAAACTAATATGCTTTCCAATAGTAAATAAATAACTGTAAAATCGCAAATAAAGGGTCACCATATAAAATCATGAGAACCCCCACTGATTGGCAATAAATAAAAGTACAGGATGCACTGTGTTTTTTGGTCACTAAGTACCACTACTATAGCAGACTTCATTCCCTTGTGTTTGGTTGTCTGTACTCCCTTTGTCCATTTGTCTCCCAAATGACTGGTGTGTGGTCCCCCTTTTTATAACTCAGCGAACACCGACCTCCCCTAGCTGTTAACCACAAATTAACAACTTGATACATTAGCTCGAGTACTTTCCCTAAGTGGCCGCCATTCATATAACCGAACGCACATGGTCCAGTACATGGCCTGGACCACGCGAATCTCTGAACCCGGGCGAAGTTCGTACAGCTGCCCGTTCAACGTCCCGACCCCCTAGACAAATGGTGTTAGGGAGATATGATCTACTGACTGCGGGGAGTATTCACTCCCTAACAACCGGGGGGAGGTTTAGTCATGTTCGCACAAGAACCCCCGCAAAGCCAAAAGGACGTCCTGGCCAATTCTCTAAAACTGTGGCTGGTTGGTCAGAACTTTACTCAGTTCTACCGATCTGAGTGCTTTTTTGGATTTGTTGAGTGCTTAGATCAGAGCTATTCAGGTATATGATTTTTGTGGCGTTCCTGCACTATTTTCATGTATTTTGGGGGTATTGTAGAAGTATTGTATTGTAAGTTTCTGTATCGGAGAGATAATTGAGTTATCCTAATTTGAGCTCAATTATATCTCAGACACAAAGGCTCCTGGGAAGAAACCCCTGTATTTTTGTTATGTAGACACCATGCTAGGGGCCAGTGCATAAAAACCGTGTGTGGCAGAATAAAGTTCAGTTGTACTCCCAGAACTGTGTGTCATCCACTTACTGGGGAATAGGTTGACTATTCCCTTGGCAGTATCTTGTTCCTGAGTTCCAGTATTGAGGATCCAGCAGAGTAAAGTCCCGGTCAGGACTAGGGCTCCGCTACAACTACATCCACTACATTCTGTTGAATTGCACATAAAACTTGTTGCACTGTCGAAAATGCAAGAAGAGAATATAAGAACTTTGAGTTTTCTACAAGTTTAATTAATTGATTTCCTTTCTGCAGGACACAAATTCTGTATATCACAGTGCAACACTTTTCATGTCATGACCCTCCATTATGTAGAGTAAAGACATGTCCAGGAATGATGCCAGAAACAGATCTCCACCCTTATTTAACCCTAAATGGTAGAATTGTGTGTACAAAAAAATATTAGTAGTATTCAAAGAGAATAGAAGTTAGATGGAACAAAAATGAAAGACAATTTCAGATTCTCACATTACAGTGCTTTGTATTCAAAGGCTTGTTCATTCCTGCTGGGACTGCAGTTTTTGATTTAAGCAGCCAAGAAACGTTCCCTGCAGCACAGGTACTTAAAATGATCTTCATTGAAGAAATACATTATTGGTATATGTTCCAAACCAATAACCAAAAATATAAGTAAGATCTCTTTTATGAAAGAACATAGACTACATAGTTCAGTGCTGTTAATAAAATACATGTATTGTCTAGGGCCTATCTGTAAAGGGAAACTGACACAACCTAGGACTTTAAATATTGTCATAGACTAAATCTTTAAAGGAATACTCCAAGTACCATAAATACTACAGAGTCTTTGCAGTGATTTTGGTGCTGGGAGTGCCCTCTTATAAAAAGTCAAAGAGTTAAGCTCAAGTCTGCTGTCCAAGAGTAGTAATAGTTTGAGCGCAGGGCTTAATTTTGTATGTTTGTGTTTGCTTTTGTTTTACACAGCCATGTTATATTGCTCACACCATGTGTGTAATTTTAAGGGTTAATAATTGTGTAGGAGTTCATAAGAATACCCCTTTCTTTCTCAGATTTTGCCCTTAAAATTGGAGTGTAATTATATGTGCATAGGAATTTAGAATAGTGTTCGAGTAACTTTTTTTTTTATTCTATGTTTTTAGGCTGATAAATACTATAGCCATTGCTGCCATCGAATAATAGTAGGAATATGAATGTAGGCATTTGTTTTGTGTGTTTGTTGACCTTACTTTGCACCTGATGTCCACCGGATGGTGCAGGCCATAGCTCATTGTCTGAAACCAAACAGCTAACACGCTCTGAAATATTCCTGTATGGTAAAAAATACATGCATAATGTGAGATAAACAAAAAACAGAAATGCAGTGAAATACTAAGACATTGGCAATATCTCTGATGCAAACACTGACATTAGCATAAGGAGAATATGAACTCTTGTATTCAATTTATATTTGTTTTATTGCATTATACTTGCTTGATTGAATAGCATAGACAAATATAGTTTAAACTTGCTTTAGTGAATAACATGGAACAATATAGAGAAGAGGAAGAAAATCATCCATCAAACCTACATTATTGAACAAAACATAAAAAACAACCCTTATATCTTTTGTTGAATAGCATTATAAGATGTAGGGTTAGATTATGTTATAATAGATAAGAATGTCTCTGATAATTGCATTGCAATTTTTCACCATATGTCAATGGAAGAACCATGGACGTCCGCAGTCATTTTTCCAGAGGGGAGGGGAAGGGGGCATAATTGTAATGACATCCATGCTTGGTCCCTTTTGACAGTGTCATGAAAGGGAAGGGGCATAGTCATTATCACATAAAGCCAGGGTGAATAGCGTTTTCACAACTATGGTGTCAGGAATACATGTTTGTATTCCTGACACTATAGTGTTCCTTTAAGCAAATTAAAGGAACATTCTAGTCACCATAACAACTTAATCTAAATGAAAATGCTATGATGCCAGGAAACCCCTGGGTGCTCTCTTTCCTTTAAGGTGTTAAACCGCTCTCAAATGGTTTAACCCCAAAGGATACCGCCAGCTCCAGGTCGCTCAGTGGTATTCACTTTCTGAAACAGAGTGTCAGGAAGTGCAGATTGATGTCAGGCATGGGTGCTGCAGATAGGCTAGAGTGGTCAGTTGACGCTCTAAGCCAATTGCTAGTTCCCGGTTCATAAAAATGTTTTACTTTTTTATGAATGGGGAGCAACTGATTGGCTTAGAGTGCCAGCTGACCGCTCTATCCAATTAGCGACACCCCTACCTAGCGGCACTCTGTGCTTCCTGACACTCTGTAAATAAAAGTGAACACATTAACACTGAATAAAGTGGAGGGTTCACTTCACTTGTCCTTCCTGCTCCAATCTCATTTTCTTCTCCTTCATTTGACACAGTCTTCTTTTTCTTTTGACACTGTCTTCTCTCCTCCTTGACTCCTTCTGCTCCTTTACATTTCTGCTCCTTTCTCTTTCTGAGCCCTTTTCTGCTCCTTGCAGACCCTTTCTGATTCTTTATGCTCCTTTACCTTTGTGCTCCTTGTGTTCCTTTCTGCTCTTTGCAGACTGTTCCTTCTCCTTACAGACCCTTCCTGCTTATTGCTGCCCCTTGCAGACCCTTCCTGCTCCGTGCTGCCCCTTCCTGCTCCTTGCAGACCCTTCCTGCTTCTTGCTGACCCTTCCAGATAATTTCTGCTCCTTCTCCTTCTTTACTTTTGTGCTCCTTGCTGCCCTTTCCAGCTCCTTGCTGACCCTTTCTGCTCCTTTCTGTTCCTTTCTGCTCCATCTACTTTACCTTTGTGCTACTTTACCTTCCATCTCCTTGCTGACCCTTCCTGATTCTTGCTGATACTTTCTGCTCCTTGCTGAACCTTCCTTCTTCTTGCTGACCCTTCCTTCTCCTTGCTGATCCTTCATGCTCCTTGCAGACCCTTTATGCTCCTTGCAGACCCTTCATGCTCCTTGGAGACCCATCCTGTTCCTTGCTGCACCTTCCTGCTTCTTGCTGCTCCTTTTTGATCCTTGCTGCCCCTTCCTGCTCATTTCTGTTCCTTTGTGCTCCTTCTCCTACTTTACCTTTGTGCTCCTTGCTGTCCCTTCCAGCTCCTTGCGTCCCCTTTCTACTCCTTGATGTCCCTCCCTGTTCATTTCTGTTCCTTCTCCTTTCTGCTCCTTCTCTTACTTTACCTTTTTGCTCCTTGCTGACCCTTCCTGTAGGCTACCTCCCCCACATCCATCACTTACCTGATCTGTAGACTGCCTCACCCCCATGCCTCACTAACCTGATCTGTAGGTGGATCTCTCACCTGATCTGTATGCTGCACCCCCCCCATCCCTCACTTCCCTGATCTATAGCCTGCCCCCCATCCCTCACTTACCTGATCTGTAGGCTGTCTCTTCAGTCTAGAAGTTGCTGGCTGCACTCTGTGCTGCTCCCCTGTGGATTCAGTCAGGAGAGAGAAGCAGGGAAAGAAGTAGCTTCCTATTCCTGTCTCTCTCCATACACAGTGCCACCTACTGGCACAGGTATTGCACTGTATTTTCAATCTCACACAAAAAATAGCAGAACAGGCTGAAATATCCAGGGGTGGGGGCAAGTGTCCCCCCCTTTCCCCCACTGCGGACACCCATGGGAAGAACAGCAAATCAGATGACAGATTAAAGTTTATCTCTTGCAATAGAATGTAGCCTATAGAGCAGTGATACCTGCTTTTTTGAGTAGATGTCTCAGTCATGAGAGCTGTGTGTGTAAACATATGTGTGATGGGAGGTGTGAATGCATGTGTGTTATGTGAGTTGTGTGTGTGTGGTGATCTGCACGTGTATATGGGGAGGCTTCTTATGTTGTATGTGCATTTATCCTTTTAAAAAGTAAAATGTAACATTTTTACACAATCTATAGTGGTTTGAAAGGATAAGTGTGTGGTGTGAATTCAAACCCATCACTTTGAAGTGTTGGATCACAAGGGAGCACTGATATTGATCTGTACCTGTCACAGGTGCAGACTGCATGTTTCTTTGCAATAGAGATTGACACCCGTTTTGCTGCAGAGCATCTTTTTGGGCAGCAGCTTTATTTTGTGAGACAAACAGCCCTTAGTCATGCTTTATTGAGTTATATTGTCAAACAAAGCCCTGATACGCTTTACAATAAAATAACAAGAAAATTAAAAAAAAAAAATTATATTTGGTTAATAGAATAGGATAGGTAAACAACTCATATACTTGCTTTATGAAATGCATTGTCAGGCATAGTGCTTTACTGAATGTCTCTGGCATACATGGAACATTTATACTTGTTTTATTGAATAGCATTGAATCTGTTTTACTACTATGCAGTCCATCATGTAGCCCTTGTACCTGCATATTTGTTCTTATTGTTTTTCAATTTGGAATTTTAGGTTTTGCTTGTTGATTCTTGACACACACGGAGGTTGACAGTTATATTTGCTTTGTGACTAGTGAATCAGGCACCCCATAGTCCCCCATTTGGAGTTGGTGGTAGAGTGTGAGTTTTGAATTATGGTCAGACAGCTTGAAAAAAAAACCTGGAACTATCACACACAGAAATGTTATGCTAGGCATTCCTGTGTCCTCTTTTGGACTAAGATTCTAGTGGATCCCCTAACACGTTGTCCGCTAATCACTATTCAACTCACAGGCCACGTGGTGATGAAAGGTGTAGTGGCCAATTAACAGGCTCCATTCCACCATATTCTTGACAGAGGAGGAGGAAGCTATTGCTTGGGCCTCCTTAATAAATCAGTGTTTAAGAGGTTAGCAATCTAACAATTTTACTTAGACAAGACATTTGTTGTTCTATCTTTTTTAAGGGGATCCCAAAATCTTGCATATTTTTACATGGGCACCCACTGATGACTTTCTTATTTTAGATTAATGTATGCATTTAAATTTAATATGGTTATGTGGGTATGGATTCCTTTCAATGCTAGAGCACTTAAATGAGTACTGGTACTCTAATTGCTGCTCCTTTAAGTCCAGATAATATATATTTATATGTTTTAATTACTTATTTATTACTATATAAAAGTATTCTAGCTACAATACATTATGTTCCATATGTGTGATATGCCTTTTATAATAATTATTCTAACTGCTAAAAATAAATCAAATTCCATTTGTCATGAAAAAAAAAATTAAAAAGTTAAATATATATATATATATATACACTTAGTTCGGTGAAGGAATCAATAAGGGTGAAAACAAGTGCCTCGTTGGCAAGGGTATGTTGTTAATTACTCAATAAGGGTATGTTAATTACTTTTCTGGTCATGCATGAATTTACAGTCAGATAGCAACAGATTTTTTTAAATGCTACTTAGACTCATTGATTAAATGCATTGCTTGCCAACCTTTGTTCCAATTCTCTTCTATACTTAAAAAAATATGCCATATGTTCTCATGTTTTTTTTTCTGTAACACATTATAAAACCATGTTAACGTTACTTAATCTTTCAAATGTGGACCTTTTGATGGACTTTGCCATTTTGTATGCAATAGGTATGCCTTCTAACAAAGATTTGTCCCCCCCGTCCCGCCCCCATCACAATTCCCTCACCCACATGATCTGCCATATGAGCCAACGCAGGTTCTGCACACAGTGTCGTTTCTCTGAAAAGGCAGTGTGTTTGTATTAAAAAGCCTGCAGGGCAAGGCTATAGACACCATAACCACTACATCAAGCTGTAGGTGGTTCTGGTGACTATAGTGGCCCTTTAATGTGAGGTAAATTAGGGATTAGTGCCACTAATGATATACTGGATTGCCTGCTTACCACCAGATGAGGCTTAAGAGAATGATAATGGGCTCAGGCTGCAGTCTGGCTCCCCTGGTCTGGTGTTAAAACAGGCTGTCTGGAGGCATTGCTCACAAAAACAACAACAGGAAGCAGCTCCATTTTTTGGGGCCCCTTACACAGATCACAGTCTGAGTCCCCAGTGCCTGACCATGAGTAAGTCTACAAGGCCTGCCCATAAGCCTAGAGCCTACTAGGCCCACCCATGAGTTCGCTCACATGGAGTGGTGTGTATTTGTGTAGGGGATGTGTTATGTGCTATTGTAGAGGATGTAATGTGTCTGTGTTCTTATGTACCCAGGACATACTTGAAAACTAGAGAAATCTCAATGTATCTTTCCTGGTAAATTATTTTATAAATAAAATAAAATAAATACTGTAATGTATAGGAATACCAGTTTGTGTAAGGGATGTAGTGGGCGTGTATATGGGATGCAGTGTGTGTGTATATAAAGAATGTATTATGTGTTTCTCTGTGTGTGTGTGTGTGTGTGTAAAGGATGCATTGTGTGAATCTGTGTTTGTTTGTGTAAGGGATGCAAGGTGTGTTTCTGTGTATGTAATGTAAAGCAGTGTGTGTGCTTGTAAGGGGTGCATTGAGTGTGTGTCAGAGATGCATTAAGAGAAGCAGTGTGTGTGTTTGTGTATGTAAGGGATGCATTGTGTGCCTCTGTGTATGTGTGCAAGGGCTTCATTGTGTGTGTGTGTGTTTGTGTGTGTGTGTGTGTTTGTAAGGTATGCATTGTGTGTGTGTAAGGGGTGCATTGTTTGTGTGTAATAAATGCATTGTGTGTTTCTGTGTGTGTAAGGGAAGAATGGTGTGTTTCTGTGTGAGTGCAAGATGCATTGTATGTTTCAGTGTGTGTGTGTGAGTAGGGATGCATTCTGGACATGTGTGTTTCTGTGTATGTGTAAGGATGCATTGTGTATGTGTGTAGTGTGAAAGAGAGGGTTTGTGGGGTAGGATAGGGGCTGAGAGGGGAGCAACTCTTTATTTTTATTAATATATTTATTTTGTGAATATAATTATTTTTGTACTTTTTTCTTTAAGTTTTGTGTCTTACACTTCCATTAAGTGTATCTCTTACAAACCCATTGTGTGCCTCTTATCCCCTTATTTATATGTCTCCTACATCCTCCCAACCCCTTTGCGTGTCTTACTCCCCCAAGCACCTTTGTGTCTTACTCTTCCCAGCTCTTTTGTGTGTCTCTTTAATGCCCAGGCCCCTTTGTGTGTCTCCCTCACAAACAACTGTGATTCTCTCCTGAGCCCTTCTGTGCTTCTCTTTCACCCCTTCCTCAGCCTTTCTGTGTGTCTTACACTCCCCCATCCTTTAATGATCTCTTCCACTTAGTCTTCTCCTATCCCTTAGTGCCCCCCTCCTGTCCCTTAGTGATATTCCCTTCCCACCTGTCCCTTAGTGATCTCCTCTGCCCCATGTTCCTTAGTGCCAGAGGGGCATTAAAGGACAAGGGTGACCCCCTGTCCCTTCGTGATCTCCCCTCCTGTCCCTTAGTGCTCTTGACTGCCCCCTGTCTCTTACTGCGCTCCCCTGCCCCCTGTCTCTTAGTGCTCTACCTGCCCCCCTTCCCATTGTGCTCTCCCTCCCTCTGTCCCTTAGAGTTCTCCCCCCTCCTCCATCTTTCCCTTAGTGATCTCTCCCCCCCCATCTTTCCCTTAGTGGTCTCTCCTCCCCCTTCCATATTTCCCTTAGTTGTCTCTCCAGTGTCTCTTAATTGTCTCTCCTCCCATCCAGTGTCCCTTAGTGATCTCTCCTCCCCCTCAGTGTCTCTTAGTGGTCTCTCTTCCTCTCCCTCCCCTGCAGTGTACCTTAGTGGTCTCTCCCCCAGTGTCCCTTAGTGGTCTCCCCAGTGTCCCTTAGTGGTCTGTCCTCTCCCCCCCAGTGTCCCTTAGTGGTCTCTCTTCACCTCCCCCAGTGACCCTTAGTGGTCTCTCCTCCATTCCCTCCGTCCAGGGTCCCTTAGTGCCATATCCCACCCCTTCCCTGTTGTGCCTCCTACCTCTGTGTAGCGTGTCCGGGCGGCATGGTCCGCAGTACAGGTTCTTCTGTTTTCTTGTACCCAGCCGGACTGACAATGACACTGACAATGAGAGAGCACTTGTTTTCAGTCTGGCCTGGTACAGAAAGCTCCTGTACCATGGTCTGCGCCGCCTGGCCACGCTACACAAAGTGACAAGTAGGAGGGATCGCTGGGCACTTCCCTCCTGCCGGGTAACTTGAAACGCCCCCCTGGCCGGTGCGCCCTAGGTGACTGCTTAAGTCGCCTATAGGACGCGCTGGCCCTGACTACAATATCCAAAGTGCTATTGTGGATCAACCTTTTTGCCTTCCTCATCAGATCAAGTTGTGTGTGAAAAGTATATGGAATCCAAAATATGATGTTTCTCAGTGGAATAAATCACAGTCATTCCACCATCTTTTATCTTTGCAATTGTCTTTTCCATAATCCCATTTTATAGACAGTGGAGGAGATTTAACAAAGTGTTCTGTTTTTTGTTTGTTTGTTTTTTAAAGAGGGAGGGGCCACTAATGGAATGTGCCAATTTGTTTTCATGGTGAATATTCCATGTTTAGTACATTATATAACTTTTTTTTATAGAACACATTAATAAATCCTTCCTACTATGTCTCAGTGCAGGTCAGACAAAAAAATGGAAGTAAACAGGGCAAACCTAGAGCATAACTGGAATTGGAATACTGTTAAAAATTAAATGATTGAAAAGTTAAGGAATTTCTAACTATATATCTAAAACTTCCCGATTGGTATATGAACTATTGGAAGGTCGGAAAGTTCCAGTGTCCAAAGTCAATAAACTCTTTCTAAAACAAATTTAAAAAAGAAGGCGACAAATTTAAAAAGAACATAAAAGTTGAATACTTCAGTGTTACTCATTCATTCAATCTATCTGTCTGTATATATTGTGTCTCTAAATTAGCCTTTATTGGCTGTGATGTGTCAAAGTAGACTTTTTTTTACTACTTAAATGACTTTTAATTGACAAAATACCTTGCCCCCAGTTATCTTCAAATGACAAAATCTGTGAGCTAGCTTCTCCACTTTGATTAACTATATGCGTCTCATCATAGAGGATTTTAGTAATAATGACTTGCTTCTTGTAGGTAACGAAAACTTATTGATTGCACGTATAATTTTCAAGCTGAGAGACTTGTCACAATCTCTGCCATCACCCTGGTCTATTCTTTTCAATTATGTTTCCAATCGTGACTCCTTTCTAGCTCTGGTTATTAGTTGTACCATTGTCATTAAAATGGTTTGAATAAAATTGATGTTCTGGATTTATAAACTTACTGTAATTTATTTAATTGAAATTACTGCTCAGATTTCAGCAATAAAATTGAGAGGATAAGAGAAGCTTGTCATTTGTAGGACACACTTAAATATGATAATTTTATAATATGAACTTGGTTGTACTGGAGCACATTAAAACAAGTAAAAGGAAGAGTATAATAAAGTGAATACATCTGTATTAGCTTCTACAGATTTATTCTAACCTGTCAGAGAGCAGAGATATTGTTCTGAGAAAATTAATCAACAAGGAACCACATCAAAGTCACATTTAAAAAAAATAAAAAAATTATATTAATGCTTATTACCAAAGGGGAAATACGGATTTGATGTAGAAAACTTGTAAAATCTTGTTGACAAAATTTTTTATACATTTTCTTATAAACTCAGAATACAGATGTTTATAGGGTGATTATTTTAATTACATAAACTAAAACCCATAGTGGATATATGAATGAACACATATATTATAAAACATACAATTTCAAATTGGACATGCAATAAGCTCTATATAAAAGTTCTATTGACAAATGTCAGCCAAATAGTTTATATTGCAATTATAGTGCATTTTCATTTATACTATGTTATGTTTATGTTAGTACAGACTGTCTAGCCAAACTAAATTCTAGTGTGATGCCACTTACGTGATACAAGAAATGGACCAATGTGGCAAGAAGTTAGAAACCAAATCTTGATCATAAATCAGCAAAATAAATTACTGCACAGATTCCAAGTCAGGGCAAGCAAACTACTTGCATAGTTACATAGGCTGAAAAGAGACATGTGTCCATCAAGTTCAGTCTTTCTCACATCTGTTTTTTTATGTAAATCCAAAATAAGACAAAAAACCCAGTCAGAAGCACTTTCAATTTTGCAACAAACTAGAAGAATATTCCTTTTTGACCCCAGAATGGCAGTCAGATTTATCCTTGGGTTAATAACCCCACAATTTAAAAATTATATCCTCAAATATTATGTTTTTGCAAGTATGCATATTGTTGCTGTTTAAACATATTTACAGACTCTGATAAAACTACTTCTCCAGGCAGTGAATTCTGAATAGATTTCCAGCCAATATATATCAACAAATAGTCAGTCAAAGGGTCAGGGCAGGCAAAGTAGGATCATGGCCAGCAATCTACGGCAATAAACTAGGATTGATTTTATTGTAACAGACAGAGAAGAGTGTCACACAGTAGATGGGAGAGACTAAGTTTTTGGGAAGAGCATGAGTACTGATAACTTGACAAAGGTAGATTTTAGTTGCAGAATATCCAGTACTATGGTAGGTAAAAAGGTATAAACTGTTTAAGTGATTTTAAAGAACTTTAACATGACCAATTATTTTACCACCATTGTATTACTCATTGTGATGGACCGCCTGGCACTCCGACCGAGTGCCTCCGCCAATCGATGCTCCTAGTGCTCACCAAGGAATTCCAGCTCTCCACCAGACACCATAAGCACTGCAGACCAGCTCTGCAGCTGCGCCGGGGTCTCGTCGTCCTTCACCCACCCTGGACCCAAGACCGGGATCCAGCTTCCAGTGGGCAGAGCTCTCCTACTCCAAGAGAGCATAGCAGGAACAGCTCTTATAAGAACTAGTGATTATAATTCCTGGGGAGTATAGCGATATAGCAATCCTCAGGATAGATACAGCCGTTTCCCCGACACATGAGATGAGACTCTATGTTGAGGGCAAGCAGGAACAGATTTTAAAATAACTCAATGTTAAAAGAAACCACTATAACAAAGTATGAGTCACAATCTCATACATTATCTTTTAAAATAAATAATAAATACTATTTCATATTACAAGAAAAGTACTTGCAAATGGGGGATAAAACAATATTTTTCAGACATTTTGAATAAAAATTGCTAAGCTATTCTAAAAATCCACTAAATACTTTATTATACAATTAATTAGAAAAATAAAGTGAAAGTAATTGTTTCCAGAGTTATACAGGTCTAACCATTGAGTTCACATTTTTCTGTCTCATTTTAGATATTAAAGACACTGTACCCTTTCTATTTAATACTGTCTGTCATAAATTAACTGAAACTTGGCAAGTGGATTATATTAGCGGCAGCAGATGACAGCGTGGCCCTGAATATATTCCGATTTGCCACTCACACTTTACGCTTGTCTATTCTAATCAAACAATCTCTGCTGATGTAACAGAGTTTAGCTTTAGTTGATATACTAAACAGCAACATTTTGCATATTTATTGCTCTTTTTTTGTTTTTCATACACTTTGATAAATGTTCCCATAAAATATGCAATCTTTTAGTCAAACAATAGAATACTATTAAAATGATATTTAATAGTTATGACTGAAAGCTATTAAAAAAGATAAAGGGACAGTAGTAATTATTCTTTGAAATGGCCATTGGCAAAATATAACTGATGTCTCTTCTATTTTATGTCTCTTACAGCCTAATTCTTTTCATATATTACACATTTCCCTTTTGCTTTATGTGTTGGATTTAAAGAAAATATGGTGGCCTCAATTTTATATTCCATTAATAAATCCCATAAAGTATACGGAACCTGTAAAATGTTTCCTCGAAGGAACATTCAGGAGAACTACAAATGGCATTATGCATATTGTTACGTTGGTCTTCACTTCCACTAACATAGTATTTGGCATGAAGGATTTCCAAAATGTTTGCACTGATCAAGTAGATCTGTTGGCATGGTAATTATTGTGATATCTCTAAGGCGTACCGAAAAAGGTAGATCCCCGAATGTTTTAAAACAATAACTTCCATGGTGCTTTGTCATTCTAAAGGCATACAGGTTTTAATAACCTGTTCCTGCATAATTATTTATATGTCAGTAGTTTTATATGCTACATGTGTTGTCACACCCTCCTGGCTGTCAATCAAACAGCTGGGAGGGTATCCCAGCGTACTCAATTTGAACTATATTTTTAAAGCGGAAATGAGCGCCTGCAGCAATGTAAAACCTTTCATATAATTGGCTAATTGAGAAGTGTATAATTGGCCAATCATGCACATGTGCAGTTTGTCTACATGGCTTCTCAAAAGAAGACTTCAGGATAAAAAAGGGAGGGCTTACAGTTTCTGCAACAGATATTATTGATTTTTAATACAAAATATGTAAAGATACATGGTAAAATATTTTTTTTTCAAAAAATTTAAAAATACATGGTTTTGGAGTTTGTCTACTAAATTATTGATTTTATTGTTCTAGGGGGTATTCTTTTCAAGAGGAATTGACAAATAATAGTTTTTTTGTGTTTCTAATAATTTCTATAGTATGTTTACTTATTGTCTATATTTGATAAATCTTAGTTTTCTATGTTCTGAGAAATTAAATTAAATGTATGAAACATACCACGTTATACTGGAAATGAGTTCCTACAATCATAGTAATCCCTTTTCTGTCATAGTATACAGAGATAGAGACACCAAATCAATATTTCTATTTGTCCTCCTATAATAATTATCATGTTCTGATTATGTCACAATTAAAATGGATTCTGGTGTCAAATGCTAAATCTGATCTCACATGTTAAAAAAATGGAGGCATCACCTTAAAAAGGGTCAGAACAAGTTATACAGTAGGTGGTGTACATGGTTATACAGTAGGTGGTTTAAAATGACATTTGTCTGAATCTTGACTATGCATTGAGAAGATATTTGTAATTTAAAATAATGGATTAAAACAAAAATGGCATATTTATTTAGCCTATATTAATTTTATTTTCTCCTCATTTTTATATATTAAAAGTGACATTGAGATTAACTATAATACCATTTGTACAGAAGTTGAATGCAAAAAAATATACTGTTATAATAAGGTGACAAAAAAAAACTAAAAACTTCTTCTTCGGAATGGAACCCAAACATCAGAGCATGTATCATCATTTGACGCTGTATCTAGAACACTGGACAGAGAATTTTGGTCATATACATGCAGAATTAACCATTAGGGTGAAAAAATGAGACAGCATGGTCATGATATCTACACCAAAACTACTTTTTTTAAAGTTAAAGATGTTTTGGTGACTACAATATCCCTTTAATATAGAGTAATGCAATTAACAATCCTGTATAATGGTTAGACAACGATAAGTCAAGTCACTGGGCCAATAAGATGAATGAAGCTGAGAAGCCTGGGCTCGTAAATGGTCCAAAGCAACAAGTTCTTCTCTATTAGAAGTAAGGAAAACCACTGTTCGGATAGCTTCTCCTTGAGACAGCATGGTCATGATCTCTACACCAAAACTACTTTTTTTTAAGTTAAAGATGTTTTGTTGGCTACAATATCCCTTTAAGATAGAGTAATGCAATTAACAATCCCGTATAATGGTTAGACAATGATAAGTCAAGTCACTGGGCCAATAAGATGAATAAAGCTGAGAAGCCTGGGCTTGTAAATGGTCCGAAGCAACAAGTTCTTCTCTATTAGAAGTAAGGAGAACCACTGTTCGGATAGCTTCTCCTTTGGCTTAGACAACCTGATAGGAATTCGAGATCTGGTGTAATTTTGGTTCTTGAAATAGTTTTCATAGTATGTCATATAGTGACAGCTTTTACATTTTGTCATATAGACTAAGGTAAACAAGTAAACATATTCTGATTGTAAAACATGTAACATTATCTATTGTGCACTACAACTTTGTTATTTTTGACAATTTTGGTGATTTTGCAAGCAAGATACAATGTTTTCCTACAATGTGTATATTGTTTATGTAAGTGAGAGCCCCGCACAGCCATAATCATAAGACATTGCTTCTGTAGGCTTGGAAACAAGTAATAAGCTGTCAAGAAGACTGACTCCAATCCCTGTAGACCACTGCAGTATGTGAATTTAAATCTGTAGAGGGTACATTGCTGCCACTTATAGTCTCAATTAACAGATGAAATATCAAGCACAGCAACATTCCAGCCCACTTGCAAGCCTTTCTGAAGGAAAAACCCACGAGTCGGCTGAAACATTACTGTTTTTTTTTTTTTTAAGTATAATTGGGACCACGTGAGTGCTTGATCTTTTTATTCATTTCTTTTAAATGGGTGGCAGTGATGTACCCTCAAAATTTTAATTGGATTTTTAATTAGAGCCTCAATGGCAATTATGGACCATCTACCACACAGCTATCACATGACACGTGCCATGGAGTAGTATACTTGTCATGTCTTAGTACATGAAAAGGAAGCAGGAGTGGCACCTCCTTAAATGATGGAGTATGAAATTACCAAAATGGCCAAAAGCAAAATCTGATGGTGTAGTGTCAAATCAACTAGAGGAGAAAGATAAAGTAATGCACTTACACTTTTCACAACTATAGTGAAGCTCCAACATAAATGCTTGAGTGGCATAATGCCTGCTTGTGGATAAGAATATAATTTTTGTTCTAAAAATAATGCCGTGTGAGATATGCAACAAACCAGAATCACAGCCCGCAGTATGTTATGGGCTAATGAATACAGGATAAGTAAGTATATAGATATGCACTCACATATTTTTGAGTCCCGGAATGGCTCCTTATGATAAACAAGGAATGGTACTATCACCAGTACAGGATATATTGTTTAGTGATGTGGTCACTGTTGATATAAAAAAAGAGGACAAAACCATATAGTGCACACTTTAATACAAATAAGTGTCAATAAGTAGATAATACAGGATACAGAGAAATGCAGTTGCTCAGTTTACAGGGCATGGATGGCATTTCCCCATCATAGAAATTCAATCTGAAAAGCAATGGATGTCAAAGGAAGGTCCAGGAGCTTTTAAAAATGTTAATACCTTTATTTAAAATTATATAAACATAAAAAAAAAGATATTCTAGCAATTCATACTAAGGCATTTCACTACTAATATTACCTTTTTTCAAAGTGTGTAATAAATGTTTTGTTTCGCCTTTATAAGCTCTCCTCTTCTAATCCAGCCCAGACTTTAAATGGCTGTCCAATTACAGAATGCCCAGAGCACCTGCATGATAAGTCCTACAATACCCGCCCCTTGAGTTTAGTTCCACAGAGCTAAGCAACAGGGAGGTAAAGCACTGATTATCTGATGTAACAAGGGTAATTTATAAAATAAGCAATTTCTATTAAAATCTGCACTTTTTATATAAAGAAAAGACGAGGAACACGCTGAAGTACTTTATAGGTCGCAGTGTCCGTTTAAACAAATATGTTGAACAAAATACATGTTAGTAAACCTATAGCTAAAGTTGTCAAAAGAATATTGTAGCTTTATTCTTAAATATATTTTATATGCAATTAAAAGTTGTATGTACATTTTTAGATGATTTCTAACTGATCTAGAAGACATGTTTTCTTTTACAAAATTAATATATATTTATTTTACAGATCAGTGATCAATACTGTAACCAGTGTTAAAAATGCTTCACTAAACCATGCAGTTTATATAATTTCTGTTCTATATTAATACAATACATTAATCAAGGAAAATGAAAACATGAAAATTCAGAACTGAAATCTTATATAAAAATATTCAGTTTGAATCCCAGAAAATGTACTTTGTTGTCAGCTTAGTTCTTTTTTAGAGAATTAGAAATCGCGCACAATAAAGTTTGATATTACATACAGTGCCAACAACGATTTCATTGTATGTGATTATTTAAAGATTAATATAAGTAGGCATTTTTAATGGCACATGCCTGCCACAGCACACCATGGTAACTTTATAAAATGATTTATTGAATCAGTTATTTATGCAAAAATTGGCAATTATGCTAAGAGACACTGTAGTGCTATTCGGAACTAATATTATATTGAAATGATTTTACAAATCCATGCTGTGACAGCTGTGCATATAATAACTTAACTGAAATAAGAATAACCAGAAAAAAAGTATGTTCATTTTACAATTTCTTATTTTGCGTAAATCTGATCTACAGTAGGCTCCATCTACTGTGTACTGTGTACATAAGAAACTTTATCTTCCATCCTTACAATGCTTTCATGCCATAAAACTTTGCTCATCAGTCAATATTGTTGAGTTAAGGAGCCAGTGACTGAAGGCTTGGGTCCTTTTTTTGCAATTCTGCCAGTAGGAACTGTTTTTTCAAGAATGTGGTTAGAGTCCAAGATTACATGCTAGAACATAACTAAAGGAGGCGCACATGAGTGAGTCTACTCACCTACGAAGAGGGTTGTAGAAATAAAGAATGTGATGGCAAATAAGAACCATTTGGCCATTCTAGTCTGCCAAATTTTCTAAATACTTTTATTAGTCCCTGGTCTTATCTTATATCAAGGATAGCCTTATGCCTATCCCACACATGCTTATACTCTCTCACTGTCTTAACCTCTACCACCTCAGCTGGAAGGCTATTCCATGCATCCACTACCCTTTCAGTAAAGTAATACTTCCTGATATTATTTAGTTTTGACATTAAACAAACTAAAAAATTTATACAACTATTCTCCCTTCTGTCTCCCTGGTTCAGCTGAATTGCCTCCAGTGAAATCGTCAGTAATGCATTTTGTTTAATTCAATGTTTCTCATGCATGCAACCAAATGTGAAGAAAGTGGAGTTGTGTATTGGTTACATTCAAGAGAGAGGGCCTCTGGTTTGTAGTTAAAGTTTAGGTGGTTCGATTTCATAATCACGGTACAGATTGAGTGTCATTCAAGGTCATTGTATGTGTGTGTGAATGTGTTGGTGCCTTGACTAACTCAATGTGATATGCACTGTAGTGGAAGAACAAAAGGTAAATGATAGTGAAGGTTTGTACAATTACTGCTCAAATAAAGAGCGCTCTCTTCATTCAAGGTCATGTACAGCTCAGGGATCTTGCTAGGCAGCAAATGTGTCATAAGGGGAAAAAAGAGCACACAGGGATACAAAAATACTGGTACAGTACAGAGAACAGAAGAAAATGCAAAAATAGTTAAACTCTTTTATTTTTTATTTTGGAGCTATAAGAGCCTCCTGTTTTTATTCCATTGTACATACATCATCCAAAGAACTTTTGTCTTCTGTAGATCAGTTTTAAACTGTTTAATGTTGATCTTAAAATAACACTCTAACTTTTAAAATAATATGTAGTCTATTTAACATTAGAGCATTCATTTTTTTTTTTGGGGGGGGGAGGGGCTCTCCCTGCAGCACCCTGGTCTGTCTGCCATGATATCATCCAAATTAATATTTGCTGATCTAATAAGATGTTTCTCATATAGGAGCATGGTGTATACATGGCAATCGCTGCACTCTGACAATCCAGTGCTGTTTATAGATATATGTGATGGTCTCAAGGATTAACTACATCTAGTGGTTGTCAGTCCACCAGATAGGTGTGTTCTTGGATAAATGGAAATATTGTAATTTCTCGTAAAAGGTAATATTTTACATTTGTCAAAAATAGAACAGCATCTATGCAGCAAAACCACTTCATTAAGATGTAGTGAATTTGGTGCTCAGTGTTTCTTTTTACGGACAGTTGCTGATTGCCCATATTGGATCACCATCACCAGCAGTTGTCCCTTTTCCCCTAAACTAAAACCCACCCTTAAATTTGTTACATTTCTTTTTCATACTCTTTATCAAGGAATGTCAGTTTAAGATTGAAGATAAAGCAATCATTACTAAAATCTTTAGATATGAAATAAATTTTATTTAATACTATTACCCCAAGAGGAAATCTCTACCTGTATAAGCTGTATTTTTTTAAAATAATGAAGAAAAAAACACTCATATCATGTATTAGGAAACAAATCCATGTTTGGTATTCACTCTACTGCTTCTTTAAGAAGTAGCACATTCTCTCTTACAGATGGTAGATTTCAATCCTGCTGAATATTTTGACATTTAAATAACAACAAGGTGCATGAAACGCGTGATAGAAAATAGAAATCATACAAAAAGATATTTCTGTTTTCTAGTCGAAATGTAATGAAACAGGCCAGTACACTTTTCTTTTTATAAGAGATCAATACATACTCTAGGAAGAAAAAAAAATCTATTATTACGCACTAAAACACTGCTGTATTTTATGCACTTGTTATATTAATGTAATGCATATAGTAAATCCAAGAGATTGTAAAAAAAAAAAAATACTTATTTCATGTGTCAGTTAAGGTCTCATATTTCCCTTAAGTGAAGATTTGTATTTATTAGGTTTTGTTGTGGAACATCACAGAATTCACTGACATACTAGGCAGTTGTAATTGGGTCTAAGCTTAAAGGCAAGTATAAACACAGAAGCAAAAAAGCAAAAGTGTGGCACAGTGCTGTGTGACCTTGGGAGGCTATGCCTAAGGCACCTTGCTGTGGTAACTGATATCATTAACTGTGACTGTGATGCCTGGGCGTTTGGAGTAATCAGACTTTGGAGGAATGTTTCACAGGGGGGACTTTATGGAGGTCAGTCTTTCATGCACTCATTATGATGCCCTGTGTGTTTGATTATATGAGAACAAGTAAAATCTACCTTGAGGCATATCAAGAATTCCAGCTGGAGGTATTAAAAATCTTGACAGAGTAAAGTAGTGTATTAAAAGCTTTGCTATTGAGTATCCTCTTTAAAATGAGATTCCAGGTCCTCTTTCTGCATTTGTGTTTCATCCGAGACATCAAATAGCTTACAAAATTCCTATCAGTCTTAGTGTAATAAGTCATTTTCATCATTTTCAACTCAGGAAAAGTTGCCAGATTTTGAAAAAGGAATATGAACTAATCTACTTTGAGCAATTTAAGTTGTACGCAATCTTTCTTTTTAAATAAAGCTTGACTTGATTAAAAGTGTAGCGAATGTCTTCTAGGCTGTCACTCGACGAACAAAATAGATCAGATTTTTTTCTATGAACAAATCTTAACTTAATCACATAATTGTCAGGAGCTGGTCGTTTTCTTGAATTCACTACTTCAAAAAGTATGACTACTTAAAAAAAAAAACTTTTAAAGTTAAATTATATATACCTATGTGTGTGTGCATACCTGTGCATACGTGTGTACACATACATACACATATATTAATTATTTTTATTTATTTATCTTTCATTGGGGTGAAGTCTCACTCCAGATGTGAATTATTGTAGTAAAATATATGTGATATAGAAATGACTAAAATAGAATACTATTAGAATTCAAAAGAAGTATATTCATGGAAATCTACAGAACCAAACATATTCCAGTACCCTAGTTTATTTACATGTGCATGATGTAGATTTTTAGATAAACATACATTTTTATTTTGGTATGGTTTTTTTAAGCATATGATAAATCCAAAAAATTGCACATGCTTGATGTACAGATAATGCACAGCTCATGTACCTGAGTGTACCTCATTAAAGACAAATAAGAGTAATCTACATTTGTATTCACATGAAATATACATGGATAGAGTGCTTCTTTAATAATGGATTGTAATTGAGTTCAGGGTATATTCCTAAAAGTTATTTAACCAGTTACATGCCAGAGGAGTGGGAAGCATGTTTATCATTTGAAAAACAAAGAGCTACAAAATGTTTTTATCACAGTTAGAAGAATTTTCCTGCCAAAAATGAGAAACAATCAATGGGTCAACATTTGCCTTTATTTTTAAATTCTTGGGAAGTCGGGAAGCTTTCAGCAGATTTGGTAGCAGAAACAAAAAATACTCACAAAAGTTTTGCTTAGTCTATATGTACTACGCTTTTAAAAAAACCTGTAAAACCATATTACTACACAAAGTAAAGTATGTGTCATTCAGACATTAATGATTACAATATTTTGTATAATAAACATCCTCAAAATGTTACACTATGTAAATTACTAGGGATAATGTGTGCATGCTGTAATAGTTTAACCATTATTTTTCCAATATCACCTTTTTTTTAATTGAAAATCCACATAATATCATCTAAAAACTGAATGAGGTAAAAGCATATTTTCTTATTTTTAATAAATTATCACAGAAAAGAACCATTCGGCCCATCTAGTCTGCTGAATTTACTAACTACATTCATTAGTCTTTTATATCTAGGATAGCCTTATGCCTATCCCACGCATGTCTAACCTCCCTCCGTTAACCTTTACCGCTTCAGCTGGAAGGCTATTCCATGCATCCACTACCCTCTCAGTAAAGTAATACTTCCTGATATTATTTTTAAACCTTTGCCCCTCTAATTTAAGACTATGTCCAATTGTTGTGATAGTTTTCCTTCTTTTAAATATAGTCTCCTCCTTTACTGTGTTGTTTCCCTTTATGCATTTACATGTTTCTATCATATCCCCCCTGTCTCATCTTTCCTCCAATCTCTACATGTTAAAATAATAATCTGTTATTTTTGTGTGTTTCACTTCTTGATTTTGTGAGCAGGAGATTTTGCTTAAAGGGACACTATAGTCACCAGAACAACTACAGCTTATTGAATTTGTTCTGGTGAGTAGAATCATTACCTTCAGGCTTATTGCTGTAAACACGGTCTTTTCTGAGAAAATGCAGTGCTTACATTGCATCCTAGTGATAACTTCACTGGCTACTCCTTAGACAAATGCATCCAAACATTCTGTGTCTCCTCCTTCTGCATGCAGACACTGAACTTTCCTCATAGAGATTCATTGATTCAATTCATCTCTATGAGGAGATGCTGATTGGCCAGGGCTGTGTTTGACTCATGCTGGCTCTGCCCCTGATCTGCCTCTTTGTCAGTCTCAGCCAATCCTATGGGGAAGCACTGTAATTGGATCAGGCTACCACTTCTAATGATGTCAGCAGACAGCTTGTTTTTCTGAGTCTAAAAACATGCAGAGTTACAGCTTCAGGATTGAATACAGTAAGATTTCGCTATATTTATGGAGGTATGTGGGGCCCAGGGGGCTAGATGGTAGTGTTAACACTAAAGGGTCAGGAATACATGTTTGTGTTCCTGACCCTATAGTGATCCTTTAAGGACACCTGCAAATAAACCTGGTACATACATGTCAGTCTTAAAGCATCATAACCATCATATAGTTCTTTGTTATTTTCTATGAGTTACAACAAGAAGAAAATATCAAATAATATTGTGGTATTCCCTGTAAGTTACAACTAAAAGAGCAAGTCTTTAGCTGGCATAGAAAATCCTATGGAACTCTAATGAGTAACTTCTTGATGAAGTAACCAAATTAGTGCTTGTGGGAACCCCAATTTCAGTTTTGTTTTCTTGTGAGGACAAAAAACTTCATTAAAGGAACTCTCAACTGTCGAAATAAAATAAACACATAAAGCAGATATATCCCCAATGAAAATATGCCTGGTATTTAATTGTGCATTTTTTCATTGGGTGTTTATAAAAATATGCAGATCGCTGGCAGTGGCATTTCTAGGATTCATTTTTAGGGGGGCACATGGTGGGCCAGGGACAAAAGTAGGGGGGCACATTTAACCCCGTCCTCACTGCAGTTTGACCCCGTCCCTGCCGCATGTTAAGCCCCGCCCCCGGCACAATGTGTTTTTTTTTTAATAATCCCTGGTGGAGAATTCATTATTTTCCACCAAGGATTATTACAAAGCAAACACATTTCCCTTGATACAGTCCATACACACAGACACACACAGACTGTTGAGTCCTTACACACACAGAGACAGCTGAGTCCATACACAAACACACACACAGACACACAGACTGCTGAGTCCATACACACACACAGACACAGACTGATGAGTCCATACAAACACAGACACATAGACCGCTGAGTCCACACACACAGACTGTTGAGTCCAGACACACACAGATACAAACTGCTGAGTCCATACACACACACATACTGCTGAGTCCACACTCACACACACACACACACACACAGACTGCTGAGTCCACACACACACACACACACACACTGACTGCAGAGTACACACACACATAGACTGCTGAGTCCATACACACACACAGACTGCTGAGTCCATACATACACAGAGACTGCTGAGTCCATACACACACACAGACACACAGACTGCTGAGTCCATACACACACAGAGAAACAGAGACTGCTAAGTCCATACACACACAGAGAGACTGCTGAGTCCATACACACACTGACTGCTGAGTAAATACACACTCACAGACACACAGACTATTGAGTCCATGCACACACACACACACACACACACACACACAGACTGCGGAGTCCATACACACACACACAGACTGCTGAGTCCACACACACACACACACACACACAGACCAAGCCGGAGTCCACACACACACGCACACAGACTGCTGAGTACACACACGCACACACACAGACTGCTGAGTCCACATACACACACACACTGACTG
>OW240923.1:24609951-24808397 GCA_933207985.1 Pelobates cultripes
CTGCTGAGTCTATACACACACACACACTGCTGAGTCCATACACACACACACAGACTGCTGAGTCCATACACACACACACACACACACACAGACTGCTGAGTCCATACACACACACACACACATACACACAGACTGCTGAGTCCATAAACACACACATAGACACACACACACTCTCACACACAGACTGGTGAGTCCACACACATACACATAGACTGCTGAGTCCATACACACACACACACACACACAGACTGCTGAGTCCATACACACACACATAGACTGCTGAGTACATAGACACACACACACACACACACACACACAAGCTTCCTCACTAGCAGACAGACAGACACAGACACAGACACACACACCTGAGCATATCAAGCCTACCTGTTGCTGGGGGTCAGTTAGCCATCTTCTTGCCTTTCCAGCAGCAGCATGGGCTACTGCTTAATGGTGGGGCTTATGTGCGGGAGCCGGTGCTTCATTTGGGGGCGGGGCCTGTGCCAGGGAAGTTGCTGAAAACACCCAGCAGTGTTCTAGCTCCTCAGTCCTGCATTCCCTCGGGCTGTCACATACGAGGGAATATAATGTAAGCACATGGCCAGCTGGCATTTGGCTGGCATTTGGGAGGGCCTAAGGGGGGGGGCTGAGCATGATGTAGGGGGGCCATGGCCCCCTCTGCCCCCCCCCTAGTGACACCACTGATCACTGGTCTGAAGACTTTGTAAGTTCTCCCTTCTAACCAAGCCCAAACTTTCTGTAGATATCCAATCACAGATTTCTCAATGCAAGTTAACAAAGAGAAGATCAGGGTTGACAGGAACAGTGAGGGAACTACATTATTCAAAGTAGCAGACACAATCAAAGTCCAGAACAGCAATAGTCAAGAAACCAGGGGTTAATTGTTAGGAGCAAATCCAAAGTCAAATAAACAGTAGGTCACAATCAGAGAAGACAAGTAAGACAATACTTTATGTGGTATGCAAAGGCACAGAGCAGACAGGCCACCTTTAGACAGGGAGGTTTTACACATGATTGGCTCTGATCCTTGGGAGTGGATGAACACTGATCAACTGAAAGACAGCACCTGTTTTTCTACTGGTAGTAAAGAATTTTACATTAAAGTAACCCAGGTGTCATAGTACCTGTTGTCTCATGTCTGGCTTGGATCTCCTCCTGAAGGAAAGGGACCGCCCTCAGTCTCCTCCCTTTCTCCACAGCTGTTCCAACGACGGCTGCTGTGGCTCCAACATCATGATGTTGATGACATGATGGCCCACTGAAACGTTTGAAATATAAAACATTTTGGGGGGCGTGGCTATCTAATTGAAGAGTCACACTATAAAAAGGGGCTCATAAGCTTTAAATCATTGCCCTGTTGTGGTTCAAAGTTACTTTCTTCCCTATAGTGCGTTCTCTAGTTTGTTGTATTTGGTATTTCTTTTTTTATTTTCTTTTTTTGTTTTGTTTTGTTTTTTAATTCCAAATTGTTTTATTGAAAGAGTTAACATTTTACAAGAAAATGGTCAATCGACATGAGATGAGTCAAGTATTGATATAACAAACGCTGTGAGTACTATACCAAATTACAAGCATCAATGTGTGTTTGCTTGCGGGTCACCTATTTCTGGTGGTATAGATCTAGGAACTAGAAAAAGTTGTAGAGCTGGCCCTTCCACAGAAGGCGGTATTATCTAGAGTGCCTGCCACAAATGGAGTTAGAGGACATCTGTAGTGCAAATGAAGCAAACAGTAGAGACGTTCACGGCCTATCCATGGTGGTTGTGGCTATACGTTTAAATCCCTGCTTCCCATTGATCTGTGTTGTGCCTGACAAGGAGCACAGGAGAAATGTCTCCAATAGGCCATAAAACAACACTCCTCCTGTGCTGCCCATGAACCATGGTGTGTCAAACAGATCTCTGTACTAGGGAATGGAGGGCACACAAACTTGGACAGTCATCTACTGACAGGTGTTTAAATGCTTAAATATATAGCTATGTATGATATAAGGAAGTAACAGTATTCATACAATCTAATACCAAAATTGTCATTTTGGTATTAGATTATATGAATACTGTTACTTCCTTATATCATACATAGCTATATATTTAAGCATTTAAACACCTGTCAGTAGATAATTCTTGGAGCATTCTGGACATTACCGGGACAAACTATAATTTAGTTATCCCTCTACACCTTTTTGTGGTGATTATGACGCAGAATCTGTGGGCGCTGTCCCCATGTTTGTGTCTGTAAGACTGCTTTCCCTTCCCTCCCCTTGTCCCTCCTCCTCCCCCTCCCTCTCCTCTCTCCCCTCCCCTCCCCTCCCCCTCTCTTTGTTTATGTATTTTTGTTATTTTCTCATAATAAACATTATATCTGTTGCAGTCTCGGTTTATTCGTCAAGGGTGGAGAGGAAGAGAAAAAAAAAAGAAAAAAAAAAAGAGGGAAAGGGGGGCCAACGGGCGGCTGTGTAGGCCATTTGTTCCACCTGGAATGCAAAGTGTTATGCCATTGTTCCTACAGTTATTTATTTTCTCTTCTTTCTTCTTTCCCCTTCTTCCCCCTCTCTCCTTTTTCCTACCCGTTCTAAGGCACCGGAGTGTTTTTGGCCAGGTGTGGACCCGCTAATTGATGGCGAGCTGTGTGAGCGTGTTTGTGCCTAGTTGGGCTTAGGACCATGTACTTTTTGTGTATTCGTGCCTGTCTGTAAGTATGAGATCCAAGGTCGCCATGTAGTTATGAATGTCTCGTATTTGTGTGAGAGGGAATACGTAAGTTCTTCCATTTCTTTAATGGAATCTACTTTGGTGATCCACTCTCTTATCGTTGGTGGTTGACTTTGCTTGTATTTGGTAATTTGACTTGGTAGTTTGACTATCCTTTATTCTCCTTCCCTGTGACTCGGCTTGTAATTTATCGCTTATTCTATGTTCTGGCTTCTTAGACCTTGACTCATCCCTGACTATTCTCTGTCCTTGCTAACATTAGTCCGACATTCAGAGGTTTGGTATATGTCTTCTTATTTCCACGCAGCATATTGCAGGTCAGGTAATAGTTCATAACCCACTGCAAATTAACATTAACATAGGTATATTTCAAGTAAAAAAAAAGTGAAAATTAATACAAGGCAAATTAAATGTTAGGGTTCAAGGACTTTCAGAACCATTCCCAAAACAATGTTTCTTGAACTTCTTAGATAACTTTTAATGTCAGGGTACTTTCTGACATTCAGTTAGCATGGTCTTCATTATGGAGCATGTACAGCCTGACTTTTAATGTTATGTGGTCACAAATCTGACATTCAACACGAATATAATCAGGATTATTCACTGACACCAAATATAAGTGAAATAAATTCAAATGGCCAAATAGGGGCTAAAATAGCCAAGCCTGCAGGTTAGTTGAACTATTTTCCAAGTTATCTATTTTACCCATAATTTTGGATTTAATGAATAACCCGGAATGTTGGCTGTTAAGACACCCCTGATTTCTTTAAACGAAACCGCCGTTTAGTTAGCCTTCCCCTTCTGTAATACCAACAATCTCCGTTCGCATAAACTGCAGTGTACGAACCAAGCTCAGGGGAAGCAGCAATCTCCCGACCGGGATCCGTGAACGGCTCCAAGTTCCCGAACGGAACTCCACAAACTGCTGTTAGCCGCCGAACATTAACATCCACCAAGCGGCTTTCGGTTCCCTCCAGCAGTCTCTAAATGCAAATACTAAATCCCCCCAATAACGAGACAGAAGCTCCACATTGAGGGTCAAACAGGATCTGGCTTTACTGTGGGCTACCTGCCCATATTTATGCAGGTCTCCCACTTGGGGGACCAAATGGGAGACTGTAATGACAGACAGACATGGGGACATTCCAGACATACAGTCACAGCTTTTACCCATAATACACTATGGTTTCCTCCCCTCTGCCCTGGAGATAATTAAGAAGTAACTCAATTATCTCCAGGACAAAGCCAGTCGCCATTTTAAATATAAAACCAGAAAATGCATAAAAATTCATAACTTTACAAAAACCGAACATTTCCCATTCGCATCACATATCCCCAGATAGCCTGGATCTGAGTGCATATTATTAGCGAATAGCACTCAGATCCCACACACATAGTTCAATCGCCATGGAGTCAAAGTTCTTACAGTCTTTCGGTATACGAATGACTCCATGGGATGGCTATCTGGGTTAAGTCCTTTCGTGTGTTGTAAACCTCCCGAATGGCCGGTGTTCGTACGCTTTCGTGGAGGCAGCCAGGCGTTCCATTGTTTCAGCGGTGTTCGGCAGATAGAGTGTCCGTTTTAAGTTCCATGAAAATAGAGCTGAACACCGCTGGGCTATCGCATGGTTTAAAATGGCCGCTGCCTCGTGGTCGACATACGAACGACGACCACCCTGAATTCGGTTTAATTGAGAAGTGTATGCGGTTAACCACAACGTTCTAATTGGGATCAATAGGTTAACCAGCAGTACACTTCTCTCCTGGGTGGCCGTCCGTTTGGTAGGTTTGTTCGGGAAAAAACAGTCATTCGTATGGCTGGGCTATAGAAAACAGCCATTTACACGAATGGGGCAGAAGCAGACGAATCCACCACAATAAACAGACAGATGGTTCCGTCACATTGGCAACTTAGTTAACTGACTGTATTGATCACCTCTGGTTATATAAAAGGCATATGTTTTGCCTTAACTGACCGGGTGTAATATTTACACCTAGCTGACAGTATAACAATCTTAGAATTTGTCAATTGTTGGCCCTCCAAGAGCTATTTCTACTTAATGCACAATGTATGGTATTATATATTATGAGAGAACTTAATATTTAAATCAGGGGTGTCCAAAAGGTAGATCCCGAGATGTTGTAGAACTGCAACTCCCATGATGCATTTCATGCCTTTGGAATGCCTTTAAAATGACAAAGCATCATGGAAACTGTAGTTTTAGACTAAAAAGAGAAAATGGTAGTATATTTTTTGGGTGTTAACTGGTAGGTTCCTGCTCATTTCAGATCATGGTCAAGTTCAGCAAAAGCAAAGTCAAATAAAAGTCAAAATAAAAGTAGCGTAGTAATAAGATGATGGTATGCATCCCGAAGAAAACATGACAGATTTGCCTTTTTTTTTTTTTTTGCATCAGTAAAAAACTCCTAGACATACAATATTTAGGAGCACACTATTTTTCATGATAATGTTCCTTTAAAAGCAGAACAGTATCATTTATCACTCATGCTTTGAAGTTTAGTAATTAAGAATGATAGGTCATTTATCTTTAATTAGCAAAAGCGACTAGGTTCTTAAAGGCTGCATACACACTGACTTTTTTTTTCTGGATCCTTGGCAAATACCTCTTATGCATTGTTAATTGTTTGATTACATGTTATTAGTGGAATCCTGAAGACTCTGGCAGTATTACAGACCTTAAGGATGTTGTTCTACACCAAGATTTTACTCTGAAAATTCTAACACTAAGGTTGTATAGAAAGAGCTCATTAGAATAATCACAAATGGCACTTTATAACTATGTGTTGCCATTTGAAACGCAGACCAAGTACGTGAGCCCTTATAAAGCTACAATAATGAAAAAAAAGAGCACTGAAGGAAATCAAGATTCATACAGCACGGAGGAAAGAAAGAAAGAACGAACGAGAAAAGATAGGGTTGCAGGCAAGTCACTCAACAAAGAAAAATAAATGAGAAGAAAAGTACTGGAGAAAACAGCCCTTAAAGGACCACTCTAGGCACCCAGACCACTTCAGCTTAATGAAGTGGTCTGGGTGCCTGGTCCTTCTAGGGTTAACCCATTTTTTCATAAACATAGCAGTTTCAGAGAAACTGCTATGTTTATGAATGGGTTAAGCCTTCCCCCTAATCCTCTAGTGGCTATCTCATTGACAGCCACTAGAGGCGCTTGCGTGCTTCTCACTGTGATTTTCACAGTGAGGGCATGCAAGCGTCCATAGGAAAGCATTATGAATGCTTTCCTATGTGACCGGCTGAATGCGCGCCCAGGAGGAGGAACGGAGGAGGAGAGGAGGAGGAGAGCTCCCCGCCCAGCGCTGGAAAAAGGTAAGTTTAACCCCTTTTCCCCTTTCCAGAGCCGGGCGGGAGGGGGTCCCTGAGGGTGGGGGCACCCTCAGGGCACTATAGTGCCAGGAAAACAAGTATGTTTTCTTGGCACTATAGTGGTCCTTTAACCCTGCAAGGGGAGGAAAGGCAGTTGAGCTCCGTAGTAAGCTCAAAGTTCTCTAGTAAGCAGTAAAATCCTTATATGGAGGAGAATGGTTGGTAGTAGTAACCAGCACAGAGAGGGAAGCTAAAACAAGGAAAATGTCAGGTCCATCTAAAAAATAAGACTCCAGAAGGTCCATATACCATAGACCAGCATATCAAGATTTGGCATCATGTCCAAAGCACTAAGAAAAGTTTTTAAAATAGGAGCAACATCTGCTTTATGACAACCATTGGTGTTTCCTTTTAGCATCAGAAGGCTTCATCCAAAACAAAATGCCCATTATGGAAGGGCAAAATTTTGTTCTCCTTCTTAAATTAAGGTGAGGTGCAGAAATAAATAGTGAATGAGAGCAATATGGCTGATTTGCCACCAGAAGTGCAATGTGTCAGGAGCCTTTGAAGTAAGCCCAAAAATATAGTTGAGATACAAAATCCCCTTGTGATCTGTAAGAAAGGGTTGATTACAGCAAAGTGTATGTACTGCAGAGGTGCTACCAGGTGGACAGCTTTCCCTTAACCCCTTAAGGACCAAACTTCTGCAATAAAAGGGAATTGTGACATGCCACACATGTCATGTGTCCTTAAGGGGTTAAAGGGACAATCCAGACCCATAAAGCCCTAAAGTTAAAGTGACTTATGTGTGACGAGTGTATGCTTGTTTTTCAATTGACAATTTTTATTTTCAGTAAGAATTTTTATTTTCAGTAAGAAAGTTTCCTTTGTCTGCTTGTAGCAACTTGCATAATTTCTGTTACTAGGTGGTTGTTTCTGCTTGAGTATGCGACTTTTAGTGCCACTCATTTTACTCCTGCCTTACTAGTTATTGGTGTGCTCTTACTTCCTTGTCTCTCGCGTCTGATGTTCCCTTAGCCTCTGTGTGGTTGTGAGTGTAGTAGTTCTGTATGGTGTCTGTTTGACAAACGTCTATTTGATTTTACTGTTTCGTATCCTGTGTCTGTGGTGTAGTGGTGATTGTAATTATTGGTTTGGGGTGTTAATTGATTCACTATTTTAATTCGGTTTGGTTCTTCTGTACTTTGGTCCAGTATTCCTTCCACATCAGGTTTGCTTTGGTGATGATTTTCCTTTCTTCGTACTGGTTCATGTACATAGTTTAGTATTGCCAGTTGGTGTTAATTTTGTTGATGAGGCTATTGACTTGTGGTTGGGTTGTCATCTTCCAAAGCCTAGCTATCACCATTGCTGCTGATATGAGTACGTGGTATGTAGTTGCCCATTGTACTTTATTCATGTGTTCCGGACGTATGAACAGTATGCACATGTCTACGATGAGCTTTGTTTCAATTCTTAAAACTTGTTCTATGATGTCCTGGACTTTCCTCCAGAAGGGCTGTACAATGGGGCATGTCCACCAGGTGTGAAGCATTTTTCCCACCTGTTTATTGCATCTCCAACATGTGTTTTTGGAGGTGTTTGGCCATATTCTGTGTATTTTATCTGGGACTAGGTACCAACGATATAGCAACTTCCTTTGTAGTTCCAAATGGTTCGTGCATGAGGTAACACCTTTGTGAGATTTGTACGCTTCCAGCCATTGATCTTCTTCAATGGTGCAATTCAGTTCTTTGTGCCATGCTTGTTTATAATTGTTTTTGTCTTTTGGTTTGCTTGAGGTCAGACGTCGGTAGCATATTAAGATCACTTTTCGTGGTGGTGCTGTGTTCGTGCATATTTTCTCAAATTGAGATAACATGTTTTGTGGATTTTCATTGCGGGTGGTTGGTTTCGAGCTTAATTAATGATTTGATTTGTAGGTAGGGGAATAGCATTCGGCTTGGTAGGTGGTATTTAGTTTGCAATCTTCGTAAAGGTGTACGATATATTTCACGCCATGTGATAGCCATGGATTTTTGTCTAATGTGGGGATTATTTTCGCTAGTGCTTCTAGGGGAGTAGCTAATGGGATTGGTTGGTAGTTTCGTGTTTGAGCAAGTCCCAGATGTCTAGCACAAATTGGGTCGTGGGCAGTAAGTGGAGTGTTTGTGGTCTCCATTTTACCAGGGTCCAGAAGTAGGTTTGCAGCTCCATTGGGGCTTCCCAGTGGGCTTCTATCGTCATCCATTGGGATTGGTTGTTCGTTGATGTTGTTTGTGAGACAGTGTTGAGAATAGCTGCCTGATAGTAGGCTTGAATATCTGGGAATCCCAGTCCGCCCTCTGTGATGTTCTTCTGCAGGATTCTGGTGGCTATTTGATCTTTTTTTGTGCCATGTAAACTTCAGGAACAGATTTTGAACCTCGGTGTAAGGTCTGTAAGGTTCTGAAAAGGTACTGCAGCTTGGGCAAGAGTGTCATCTTTAGGGCTGCTATACGACCTATCCACGATATGAATTTCCCCTCCCATTCTTGTAGCGTATATTTGATGATTGAGAGTGTGTGTATGTGGTATGTTGTGTGTATGTTGGCTTTGAGCAGGCCAGCCGGACATTTTGTGATTTTAAGGCCTAAGAATGTTAGAAAGTCTGTGCGCCAGTCTAATGGGAAGTTTTCTTGAAGTCTTTTCAGCTGTGGCCAGGAGATATTTATTCCTATGGCTCGCGTTTTCGTGATATTTAGTTTATAGTATGAGTACTTCCCGTACAGTTCTATCTGTTTCATGAGGTTGGGCATTGAAATGTGCGGCTCCGTTAATGTGAGGAATATATCATCTGCGAAGAGACTTAATTTGTACTCTTTACTGCCCAGCTTGACACCTTTAATTGAGATTTTGTTTCTTATTTTGCTGGCTAGTAGTTCCAGCACTAGGACATACAACAGCGGTGAAAATGGGCAGCCTTGTCTTGTTCCGTTTGTTATTTCGAAGGCGTCCGAGCAGAAACCTACAGGTACGACTTTGGCTGTGGGGTGGCTGTATAGGGCTTGAATTGTTCTGAGAAATTGTTCGGGGAAATTGAATTTCTGGAGTACTTCTTGGAGAAATGACCAGCTGAGACGGTCAAAGGCTTTTTCTGCGTCCAATGATACTAAAAGGTTTTCTTTTCCCAACCTACGTATGCTATGCACTAGGTCTAATACTTTACGGGTGTTATCTGATCCTTGTCTTCCTGCCACAAAGCCCACTTGGTCATTATGGATCAAGGATGGTAGTATCTTGCATAATTGTTGTGCATGCACTTTGGCGTACAATTTTGGGTCTGTATTCAAAAGCGATATTAGGCGGAAGTTAGGGCAGTGTGTTGGTGGTTTGCCCGGTTTGAGGAGTGTGATGATGTGCGCCATTAGTAGTTCTTGGGGTAAGGTTCCTGATTGTGTAGCCTGGTTAAATAGTTGTGCTAGGTGGATGTCCTCTAGATACGTGCGAATGTCTGTGCTATTCTGTTCTTCTATGCATTCCGTTTCTTTCAAGTTGTACAGCGCTTGGCAGTATGAGGCAAAGGCTTTACTTATTTCTACTGGGGATATGACTTTCATGTTGTTGTGGTCTATTATGTACGCTATTCTGTTTTTTATTTCTTTGCGTTTGAGCCTAGACACCAACATTTTACTGGCTTTATTGCCTTGCGTGTACTGTTGCATGTTGAGTTTTCATAAATAAAAACACTCTTTCTAGTGTGTGCTCTCTAAGTTTGTCCTGTAAGTCTTTAATTGTGGTTTGTAATGCTTCAGTTGGTTGTGTTTTATGTTGTGTGGTTGCCTCTTGCAATTGTATGTTCCAGCTTGACCACTGTGCTTGGGTGCTATGTTTTTGCTGCACTGCTTTTTTTAGTAGTAGTCTCCTAATAACTGGTTTGTGTGCCTGCCAAATCGTGCTCATTGGCATTTGTTGGGAGTGGTTGATTTCAAAATATTGTGTGATTTCTACTGATAGGGAGTCTGTGAATGACTTGCCATTTAGTAGGTATTCGTTAAGTCTCCATGGGCTTTTGTTTTTGTACTCATATAGATCTTTGATCGTCAATGTCACTGCTGCGTGGTCTGACCAGCTGATTGTGTGTATATTGCTGTCTGCTATATTGGTGTATATTGGTGTCTAGGTGTTACATGTGGATGTGGAATCTGTCGATCCTTGTGTAGGTCTTGTGGGGAGCGGAGCAGTAGGTGTAATCCCTTTGGTGTGGGTGTAGTACTCTCCATGTTTCATATAGTTGGTGGTCATCCAGTAGTTTCTTATATGCGGTGCATGTGGAGTTTAGTTTCGCCCTTTGTTTGGAATTTGAGTGTGTGGTTGCATCCCATAAAGAATCTACAATGTGGTTGAAGTCTCCGCATAAGATCAACATGCCTCTTTGAACCTGTGTTATTTTAGTTAGTAGCTTGTGGAGGAAGTTTCTTTGGTCAGTGTTTGGGGCATAGATCGAGACTATGGTGTATTCTATGTTATTTATAATGCATAGCAGAATAACATATCTTCCCATGGAATCTGTGTGTGAATGCAACTGTGTTTTTGATGAGGACTGATACACCTTTGGATTTGTGCCCCGTGACTGAGTGGTACTGGTGTGGGTAAAGATCCCACAAAATACCCTAAATTGGGCTTGATTGCAGGTTGCCTGCACCGCTTTGGAACGTGGTGGGGGTTCAAACTTGCAATACATTAGGTGTGTCCGACCCCTTTCAGTGTATTACAGGGTTTTCCCTTTCAGTTTGGTGATTGTGGTCCCATCTTAATTGAGTTGACTGGAACTCTCAATAACTCTCGTACTGCACATTATACTTTGTTGTGGTTTTAGCTGCCCCTTCTGTGTGTCGGTTGAGGGAGTTATTTAATCACTGTAGAGTCTGTTCCCCTCCCTGGGTGGAATTACTCTATATCACAGAGTTTTGTCAGAGGGCCCTGGTGGGGTATGCGGGTTGGCTTTTGCGACATTTGCCCTTCCTACCGTCCATGGTAGTTTGATATTTGGGATTCAACCATTCAATGATTACATTCTTGAACATGAAATATCACATTATGTTAAATATAACTAAACAATGTAAGCTATAACATCTATAACATCTAAACATATGTAGACTTAACATGCTACTTTTCTTTTGAACATAATGCTTATTCCCTGACTCAATACAGCATAGTACAGCTCCGTCCATGTTCAGGACAGAGGCTATCTAGCTAAATACAGTGCAACAGTACTTAATTACTATATTATATTCAAACCCTTAGCCGCTATTTCTGGTCCGTGGAGGTCCCTTTATCTTCGGGCTTTTTTTTGAGGATAATCTTTGTGTGGGCTGCGTTTTCTCTTTACGTTGCTGCGTGGTGATGCCCCAGGATTTCAGAGCCTGTTTGCCATCTTACAGTGTCTATATGGTTGTGAGAGTTCAGTTTTTATGGATAATTAGGCATACCGTATGGCCCCAGCGGTATGGTAGCCTCTGGGTCCTAAGAGCCTCCGTGATTTCTTTGAATTCTCTGCATTTTTAGAGGGTAAGTGCTGAGAGATCCTAATATAGCTGTATGGGTCCATAACATTCTGGTAGGTCTCCTCGTGTTCTTGATGCTTGCTTAATGGTGTCTTTTTTATGATAGTAGTGTAATTTTGCTAGCACGTCTCTTGGGGCTTCCGCTGGTAAAAAGTTTGGTTTGGCCACTCTATGCGCCCTATCTATGAGCAGCATGTCTGCAGGTAAGTCCGGTGCAAGCGCTTTAAATAGGCCTGTCAGAAACTCTGTTAGGTCTGGGTGTTTGACTTCTTCGGAGATGCCGCGAAATCTTATCTGTCTTCTAAGTCCATTATTTTTAGCTGTAGCTGGTCTTGTTGGTGCTTGAGTCTCTGCACATGCTCCGCCATGTCGTTGTGGGCCTCCGCGTATTCTCCCATTCTATTCTCCATTCTGGCAGTGCGGTCACCGAGATCTTGCATGTCCTTCCTGAGGTCTGCTAGGATTTATTGATGTTAGATAACATTTTGTCTGACATAGTGTCTAGGCACTTCTGCAGCACGCCTTGTGTGATCGGCAAATTCTCTGTCGGGTCTTTCTGCAGCGGCAGTGTGTCATCACACTTTGTCGCTCTCTTACACTGCAGCCTGCTTGGGTTGTTGAGATCTGGCTCCAAAGCATGTATTTTTTTTCTCCTTTATCCGGGATTTTAGTTTTATTCTTCCCTGTGATTTTCGCTAGTAAAAAATGCTTTGTATGGGTCTGTAGGAGCGGAGCTCTGGTTACATGCGACTGTCCTCGCCACGGGTTAGACCACGCCCCCGTATTCTTGTTTTTCATTTTACATAAAGGACTGATTTCAATACAAATCGTCACTTCCGTAAATGAAACTTGTTACACCACCTTGACTGGGTAAATGGCCTGCTTGCAGGGGGGAATCTGTATGCAGAGTATCTTGTTTCCTTATTATGTCAGTCTAGTCATTGTATTTCGTTATGAATGGGTTAGGGTGAAAAGTATGAAAAACTGTCCAACTTTATAATATTTCCAGTTTGGCTATTTTGATATAAAATCAACTAATGTGGTTTTCATTTCCAGATAAATCCCTGTGCATTAATTAAACTAAAATAAATACCACTTGTAACGTTTTGCCTATTTTAAAAGTAGGCAGCATTATACTGCTAATTTTATCTGTGTGCACATGCAAGCACTTTCAAATGCGGCAATAATCACATGACTGACTTTTTTCAAGTTCATGAAATGTGACTTTAAAATATTTTTCATTTTTGCTAACAATTACATAGATTTTATTTTTTTTCTTTTAATTATTATTTTTTTTTATAGATTTTTTTTCCTGATCTTAACTCTATCAGCTCCACAAAGAGATGAATGACTACAGCATACAAGCAGCTCCTCAATATCCATGAAGTATTCTTCGAGGTTACCTACAGAGCCAATTTTTGAGGGTGTTGAAAAGGAAATGACCGGTTTAGATAAAGCTTAAACAGTTGTTAAGCCAGCATATGTATAACTTATTGTAAAGATAAAATATATACATAGTTACTTTAGGAGCTTTTTTTATATGCTTGCTTAAAGGGGCACTATAGGCACTACAGGTACCCAGACCACTTCAGCTCATTGAAGTGGTCCGTGTGAACTGTCCCTGTCAGTTTACCCCTGCAATGTTATTATTGCAGTTATTGAGAAACTGCAATATTTACATTGCAGGGTTAACTCCACCAGTAGAGGCTGTCTACCAGACAGCCATCAGAGAGACTTTCGGGTTGTTAGGCGACTTTTTGCATTCTATGCATGACCCAAAAGCTGTCTTAATGCACTTGCGGACCTTGGCCCAGCGCCAAGGGACATTGGCACTGGGTTCAGGTAAGTAACAAAAGGTTTCTGCACTGCAGGGGGGTTTGCGTGAGCAATGGGGCCAACTATAGGGAGCTATTGTTTTAGGAATATCATTTTGTATTTCTAGCTTATCGTTTCCCTTTAACTTCTACCCCTCTCTCTATTACAGCACCAACCCTCTTGCTTTGCCTTGATCCTGCCTCTGAATTGCGACTGACTCTGCTTGGAGATACTTCCCCAAGAAGGACAATTAACTCCATGATACTAATATGCTCACTTCAAAGTCAGAACATCACAATGAGAATAAAGTAGCATCCCTCACTTGGTTCTGATATACAAACAGCAAGAAGAGAATGATGAAATAGCTCTGTGACAGAGAGCAGTAGAACAACTTGTAGGAGGATTCTGTTTTTCACTCAATCCTTGGCATACACCTCTATGTAATAACATGGAGTTATATGAGGAGGACTGATTGACAAGTGGAGAAGTGTGTAAATGTAAAACATTTTGAAAGCATTGTTTAGTACACTCACCCTTTACTTCCCATTACTTATATCCATTAACCTATATTTTACAAATTACACACTCATTAGACCGTTAAGTAAATACCCCTGTTTTTTCATAGTCACACCTTGGATCAAAACCTTTGTAAAACAAAAGAAGGGCTTGAAAAAAAACAGCACTGAAATCTTACATCTCTAGGTCATCTTGCTTGCAAGCATAACGTGCACCTATGTAATGTAAGTGCTCATTGTTGCTTTCACTTTATTCATTGCCTGTCCTCCCTTCTCTGCCACCACATGCCATAAAATCCAGAGTTGTACATTGATGTCTCCTTGTCATTTTTAAGCCCCTGCTAATTTAATGATGAGCCACTCGACCAAATGAGAAGGCCATATACATTTTACATAGTCTGACAGATTTATTGAATGTGACATTATTGTAGAAGATATTTAAAGGTTACATTTTGTATGGTTGGTGGGATTGTTATACAGTTGTGCATTAAACATGTTTAATAAAGAGAAATATAGTTGACGTGCAATGTGCTTTATAGGCAACAATTAAAAAAATATTAGCTACATGGAATTATGAAATTGTTATAAGATGCAAAAGCTCACAGCGTGTAAGTGTATTATGGGAGATTATTTTCCCGAGACATCAATTAAACAGAATCTATTGTTTTTTCATGTGTTTTTGCAGAGAAACATGTGTGTTGTCAGCAATAAGACAATTAATGCATATACCATACATCTGAAAAATGCTGCTCATGCAAAGTGGAAAAAAGTTAAGTGCAATCTGAACACCTGGGCTATATTCATAGCGGGTCATAGTAACGGAAAAAGTCATAAACTCTTTCTACTCTTATGAGGTTGGGTTGGATTTGTGCCCACACCTCAATCTTGAAAGCTTCCACTTTGGCCTTCTGCACAATGATCTAGCAGAAATACCAGTAGTACAACTCCAAATTATTTCACCCACAATGATCTGTGGAGGATCTGGCGATAAATTAATGGTGCCAGAATGAGACTTCAGTGGATACTGCAGAACACCACAAATCTTGTGGGATATCTCCAACACTACTTTTGACAGCTTTTAGTAGATACAGTAAAATAACAAAAAAATGGAAATGGTATGTATAAATATACTAAGAATTTCTACTTAATACAGTAATTCGGGACATCATAATTATGACAATTCAGTCTTTCCAAATCTTTAATCATGTAAACATTATACAAAAAACATAACATAGTGTAAATTCCTCAACACCAATATAATTAAAATAAAAAGTATTGCACTCACAAACGAAAAACCACTACAAGTGGTCAAATGGGCATGTACATAGGTCCAGAAGGACATACAATCAGCAACAGATGAATATGGTTTTATGTGTTTTCAACTCTGATTTAGTGTTAATAACCCTAATTGCATGTAATTAGTATCACTATTGTAATATTTGTTTTTTTATCTCACTGTTTTGTATATAACATTTTGAGTTATGGCATATTGCAGGATTTTGGCAAGAGCTCTGACAGAAGCAAGTTGTAAAAAACTGGAAACAATCTTTAGGGATAGTTCTCCAAACTTGGATAATAATAAATATACAAGCAAACAGATAGCTCCAGATAACCCTTTTTTGAAATTGGAACACATTCATTTGTTGCTGATTGCAGGACCTTCTGGACCTCACCACTGTTATCAGTGCTTCACTCAATGTGTTATAGTTCAACTGCACTACTACATCTCTTGAAACGTTTCCTAACCGGTTCCTAGGTTTAGGGAGACAATGACCTCAGTCCAGGAGCCAATCTGATTCTGGGATTGCTGACAGGATGGCTCTGAAAAGGTCGGTATATTGCTCATCCTAATTTCTGTGGGGGCAATCTTCCAAGTCCACATATTTGGAGAGAACCTTCTGTTTTTCAGCAGCAAGCATGGACAGCTTGCCTATAACCTCATTATGTGCGTCACAAAGTTCCTCCAGAGTGGTTTCTGTCAGGTCAGTTTGGTCTCTTAATGCATGGAAGTCATGTGGATGTTCGTTTTAAAATCTGCCATCAGGGTGGTCCAGGGGTCTTGAACATACCATGGATCTTTTCTTCGGAAAAAGTATACCTTTCTGATATCTGTGTCAGTATTTATTATTCTGAGGTGGTCTGTTAGAGGTGACTGAGCCCTCAGGAATCTGACATCTTGCCCTCCCCTGTGTCTGTCCCTTTTCAAGGGCCCAGAGGTGTTTTTTTTTTATAGCAAGGTGAGTGATTTAGGCAGATTTAACAAAGCTGCAGCCTTTAGTAAGTCTGAAACTCTCACCCGCCCTCCCCACCCCGTTAATACTTTTTTTTTTAATTTAATTTTATTATACATTTGTTTCTGTATTAATAAAAACCTGCATGGTTTATTGCACCTCTCCATCCTATAATTTCAAAAATATAGATTACATCATTAACTCTAGCAATCTAAGATGCATATTGAAATTGCTTCTTTTTTTTTTTACTTTTGCACAAAATACGGGGAAAATTTTACAACATCTGGCAACTTTATAGCAATTAGTACCGGACAGGCTGTTCTGCTGTCATTTTCTATTGCAAAGTCCAGGAACACACAAATTATGATTAGTAATGATTTATCAAATGACTTAGTAATTCATCTTAGTCAGTTAAACCTTTAAGCCTACCAGAGCTGACAGCTCTGACTATTTTCTACTTGGCCTTTGATGACATAACACATTTCTGTAAATGTTAAATTGCTGGATGCATAATTGTATAAAACTACCTATAAAAATATACTGCAGCCAGATAAGATATCTGAAAATGATCTACCACCTAATGATTAGTATGCTGAAAAGAACATTTGTCTGAGCAAAAAATTGGCATTTATCAGTCACCACTTTACCACTCACACAAATGTATCATTTGCTTCAAATGTACATATAAAACTCTATATGCCCATTCTTCAGACTTATTTCATATATTCACCCTGCAATGTTCACTGTTGATGATAAGGTATGGAAACATTGTCACTCGGACAACCATAAGAAGGGCTTCCTAGAAGAAGTCAACTTTTGGCATCTCCATGGTCATCATTAAAATGCTGTACACTCCCCACAGAGATGCATGGAATGATTGGAGATGCTAACTGGCATAGAGCAGAATTCGCCATCCCTACATACTAGCCCCCAATCCTTCCCTATAGGATAGTAGTGGATTGGCTGAGATGATCAGTATTAATGATTTCAGCCAGTTTAGGAAGGGATGCTACTTTGCAACCGGTGCACCAGAGGAAATAGTAAGTGTTTTAGCAAAAACTCTGCAGGTTGGGAGACTGGAGCACACCTTATGTACCAAAATGTATTACATAACTAACTGTAACTGCTTTGCTTTTTTTTCAATATGTTCCCCATCTTTGTAAATGTTGACATTATTATAAAATCAAAATGTCAATTATCTTCTCTTGCTATAAATCTTGATTTATGCCTGAGATCAGCCAGTAGTCAAGCTAAATTGAGTTAATAGTGAAGAAGAAAGAAGATTAAGTACTGGACGCTAATCAATGTTCTAACTCTGACTGAGATTATTATCATTACATTTATTAATAAAAAGTCGATATTCTCCACCGTTCTGTACAGTGAGTACTTTAACAAAAGACAAGGGTTGCAGACAATACAATATATAACGGGACAAACCGGTACAAAATGAATGAAGATCCATGCTCTTGAACCTAATATCTTTATCACATCAAAATTAAGGCTTATAGGGTAAATTCTGTATAGTTATTTCTTGTATGGAATATTAACTTAAAAACAGAACATATTCGAATATAAATTTAGAGTTTGATATTGCATTTCATCACTTGTTTTAAAATTATTTGAATAAATGTATTCATTCAAACTCTGTTCCTCAGAGATATTTATGAATTATTTGAACTCAATAGGTTTGCCTAGAGCTGATGGGCCAGTGTTTGGCAACCTTGACCAATCATGCACTATTATTTTAAGCCATGTATTGGCAATGGAACACATTAAATCTCATAAGAACGAGTAGGTCACCTAATCTGAGAACACAGATTGTAACAGAAAGAGTTCAAGTTTATTGAAAATCTAAACTTAGGAATGTGAAATCTCATGGTTTCAGTCATTTATCATTCAGATTTGCCATGTCATTTTAAAATTTAAGGAACTATGAGAGAAGAAATGTATAATGATGCAACCTTAATTGCATTAATTTACCACATAAAGCACATATTACACAGAGACAGACATCAAATTATCTACTCTTTGAATGTAATTATCTTTAGAACTCGCTTACGTTTAATTGATATGGCTGTCATAATTAATTCACTTACTGATCTCAGCTTGGTGATGATGCAAGAAAAACAGTCTATTTTATGAGCGTTCTAGAATTTAAATGTGTGAAAATATTATCATGAACAATGGCAATATGTTAATAGAACGGTCTTATTCATTTAATAAGTCAATTTATCAATATCTACTTCAGTGCATGCTCTGTAACTTTGGAAAAAAAAAATATCAAACTGGTAGAAATATCACTTTTTGGCCAATTAACCCAAAAAGAAAGAGGTGGTACATTTATTAACATACGCGTTTACTGAGTTATTTACTGTTGATCCCTCATTAATATACAATTATATTAATCTAACTGAAATCTTCTAAGTCTTGTCTTCATTGATATTCTTGAATAATTCGGGAATAAATGAGATTCTTAACAATGTTTATTATAGTGAGTTATGCAGAGCTCAGGAAGAGGGACACACACAGGAATATTGTTTGTTTGCTATACTGTTGAGGTAATGGTGTTTTAACACATTCATATTTGGGTTCCTACAACCCTAAGATGCTGTAAATGTATTTGTCCAAGTGTAGGTAAGGAGTCCTATGCTTTCTGCATCAGCATGATACCCTCTCCAGCATGATACCCTCTCCATTTTTGTTGCATCTAATCAGGGCAGGATTTCTTACTAGACAGAGAAGGCACCTGCCTACAGGCACCAATCCCTTAGAGGTCCCCTGCTCTGCCCGTTAAAATCCCTCTCCTTACCTCCTGTCCTGTCTATGATAACTGCTGGACTCTGGAATCACTGCATTCAGTCTGAGGAACCTGATCTGTGTATGGTCCAGCCCCTTCATCTGAACACAGCGATCTGTGCAACCTCAGACTGAACTCCGCGCAACCTCAGACTGAACTCTGTGATCTGTGCATGGCTCCATCTCCTCAGATTAAACACAGTGATATGTGCATGACTCTGCCCACTCAGAATGAACACAGTGATTTGTGCATGGCCACGCCCCCTCAGACTGAACACTCAATGTTACCTGGATCCAGCCTCCTCCCCCGTTCCATTCATCGCAGGCAGTTCTTTGTCACTTTCTGCCAGCTGATATTACACGGGCCTGGTCGGCTCTTAAACGGAAGCTGCACCACACCGGGCCCCTGTTTAGTGAGTATTATCGGGGGGCTGCAAATCATATAGAATACCATGGAAATCAAACACACAATCTAATTGGATGTTAGAGTGTGTGATTTCCGGGATACTGAATCTGATTTATGGGTGTCAGGGAGCCACATTCAAAATGTAGGAGTCCCCCGGAATGTCCGGGAGACTTGGAATGGCTGTGATATATTTAAACAATATATAATGTATAATGACAAGAATAGAGCAAATAACTAAGACAACTTTATTGGGATTGATCCCTATGGCAGAAACAATGTCTATTTCAATACATTCAAAGAGTTGTCAAAATGAATAGACTAAGCACTATATATGCCCCACCTACTAATTTCCATTTTTGTTTAATTTTGGCTGATTATTAAAGGGATGCTATAGCCACTTGAGCTTTGAGACTGCATGATCTAAACACCAATCCTGTATTAAGCTAAAGTTGTTTTGGTGCCTATAGTATCCCTAATATGGGCTGGGTCCAGTCTATATGGACAGCTACCTGTTCTGGAAGCAAAATACCAAAATTCACATTTTACTTTTAATATTATATTTACAGATCCCTATATTTAACAAATGTGTATTTGTAAGGCGTGAAAAATAAATCATTTCCTCTTTACACTGCAATTTGCCATCTCTGTCTTAGCTTCCTGTCGGTTATTGTACACTCTGTCCTTTGCACCTGGCAGTTAGCATAGAGAAAGATGAAGAAATATTTTTATTTGTTTAATTTGAGTAGATGAAAACATTTATTTTTGCCTCTCCTCTTCATTTGCAATGTGTGCCTTGGCTTTGCCATTTCTGAACAGATTATAAGGTAATTTGCTAAAAGTGGTGTAAATAATAGAAACATAACATTTCCCCTTTAAAGAGACACTCCAGATCCCTAAAACACTTTAGCTTGCTGAAAAGCTTTATGTGTGAAGAGTGTGTCCTCTTTCTTTTTTTATTTACAAAAAGTGCTGATTTCAGGAGAAATTTAGACTTTTACTGATTAACCTGGTTATACGCCCTGCCATTCAAGCAGACAATAGGTTCTGTTACTTCCTGGTTTGTTTAGCTCAGTGCAGCTAAACTCAATTGCCCAGAGCACCTGCCTTACAGACACTTCACATTGAGCTGCATTGTGAAGACTGTGAATGGACAGCCACAGAAAGTCTAGGTGGGGTTAGAAAGGGAGGGTTGACAAAAGTTTCAGACAATAGAGCTACAACTTTTGCAAGCTGTTTCAGATAAACCCCTGGTGAAAAAATGCATATTGAATGCATTTATGTTTTCATTAGATGTAATATTTACTAAGCAATAATTTTCATTTCTTTTTTAATTGGGCAGTGGAGTGTTCCTTTAACTATCATTTGACTACTTGGTCACAAAGCAAATTATGATGACCTAAACATGTAACAGGAAAGGTGTATAATGATTAATGTCTGTCATGCCTACCTAGTATGAAGACGGCAATTATTCACACAAGACAAGATACTGACAGAGAAAACTGGGGCTATTAGTTCCTCTGGTGGTAATGTGACAGGAAAACAGGCCAGAAACATGAAGGCCTCATAACAGAAAAATACATTACCTCTCCGGGCACTGGAATGACAATTGACACAGTCGGGACAGTCTTATACAAGAAGAATGAGTGACCTTGGTTTTATAATTGTTAACTCGGGTGTAGACTAAAAGAGAAGAAAAAAAGTTATTGCCTGCAAGCTCCTGCATAAAGAAAGCCTGTAAAATATGGGTTCTTGATACTATGACTGCTAAAAATGCCAAGAGCATAGTATAATTGTTCTCCCTCATAGTAACACATTACAGGTGTCATAACAAGATCCAAAATTCTCTCATAGGAGAGTATCTTCTTTCATAGCAAGGGAAATGAAATTGAGCTGAAGGCACCTCAAACTCGCTGTCACTATAATAGAACACACTGCCAATTCAATTTCCTCTCTGGTAAAAACCTAATTAAGCGCACATCATGTTCCTGTGATCTTGAAATTGAGAAAAAAAATGAAATGCAGCTACTTAAAATTGAGGTTTTCAAAATGCAGTTGAATGTAATTGTTTTATGATTGGTCTGTGACATTGTGTTATACTAATTGAAGAAACATTGAAGCATGCACATCATAACTGACACGGAGTGCAGTATTTAAGTTTTAGATGTGACTCTGCTTTCCAGACTAAACTTTCCTGAAGGAATTATCTTATTATAAAATCTTATGTAGATCACAATAAAATCTTTATCATTTTCGAGGTAATAAAAACCTCCGAGAAATGGAAACGGGATTGCTTGCGGAATCGTGTCTTATGTTTTATGATACCTAGTTCAAGGTTTTACGTTCAAGAAACTAACGGCCTTGGAAAAAAGGTATATGGTTATGTTTGGAGAGTTAACATAAAGAAGATGGATGGAGCATTTGCTACACACACATTCTACTGTATATTCTTTACATTTACCGCATATCAATATATTATACATTCATTGATTATTTTTTGATAATGGTGACATTTGGAGCAGTAACCTAAAAGAACGTGTATCTAATTTGCATTAAGTTATCTTCCCTTCTTTTTGACTGCCATCCCACATACACAGGCATATTACACATTCATTGAAGGCATTACAGGATATTGTGTTATTATTATAACAGGAGGAGGGGTGACAACAGGGTGGTTTTATCTGCTTATTGAATATAGTTCTAGAGCTACTGACAATGCCTGTATGTATCTTTGATAGTTTTAACAGATGCAGCTGCTTGTTAAACTATTATCAAATCTTTAGCCACCAGTAGTCCTTTGTCTGAGATGGGGTATGGATGCATCCAACCTTGATAAATGTTTGCTTGTAATCTTAGAATTGTCAAAATAAGCTATTCTGTTTTCATGGCTCTTATAGCCTGAATACGAGCTCTTTAAAAAGAATATAGATTTAAAATGTATAAAAAGGGAATTGAGGCAAAAATGTGGTTTTTTTTTTAGCTCATTTGCATACACCTACCCAGAATCCCTTGCAGTAGTGAGAGCACTGTTAAAGTGAGATTTCTGTTGTGTGTAGTTGTGTTTAGCAATGTATATAATATATATATATATATATATATATGTACATATATAGTTATTATATATATGATATATATATATATATATAATTCCCAGGATGAGCCTGTAAGAATGTTAGTCTACATTTGCTTAATGTAGCAAGTCACCATTTTAATGGACCCAAAAATTCATACTTACAAAGGCACGTGAATTAATTCAGCCCTAAAGGAAGATGTCTGCATGAATCCTTAAATCTCCTTATACCACTAATCTTTGTGAGATGTCTTGTATTGAAGATGTGTCCAAAAAAAGAAGCTTTGGGACACTGCCCAGCACTAACAAAACACACTAACTCAAACCATTATGAGAAAATTCTACTGGCAACAATGACTTTTAACTTTAAACTGTTCTCTCACTGTGTCACTTGGCTAAAGATTAAAATTAATCAGACGTAGAAAAATAGAAACACAAGATCATTTCTCTAAGTTATTATTTATTTATTTTTTTGCCAAGGGTTTAGATATTGAAATGAATATGGATGATAATCCATATAGTCCGTTTATAATGCTTAATAAATTAAGTAAAATACCCCCTATAACTCTGTATGTTATAAATAAAGAATTATTATAGTTATCCTCTAGCAAAGAATACATCGTCAGCCAACATGCCATATGCAGGTAATAACATTATTAATATGTGTTTTAATATTATATCCCCGTCATAGATGTATCTAGATATTTCTTCTTGACACATCAGCTGTTATTCTACAATGCCCTGGGTAGTATTCACTAGAAGAGTAATGATTTCCATCAACACGAAAATAGTAAAGTTTAACCTATTTGGCAAAATTAACATATGGCTGATAAGGTTAATCCCTAGTTTTAAACAAATACATGCACATTTTAATTATACCCTGGGGTTTTATTCACCAAGGAGAGATTTTTGATTTTTTGCTTAAATATGCTTTAAAGCACTGTCATGATCGTTTCTGTATTTTTAATAAGGTTACTCCAAATCAAAATAAAAACATCTTTACTTAATATACCGCTTTCTTCCCTAAGGATTTTAAAGATTAACTGTCACTTTTGAGATAATAGTATTTTTGAGTCCAGCACACAAATATAATTTTTTAAATATATGGCTCCATTATTTTATATAATTACAAGAAATAACGTTAAAGTCACACATCAATACCGCCTTCGGAAAAGCTATGGAAAAGTTATTTCATGTGTCAGAATTTTATTTATCACAAGAAGAGTATAAGACACAAAAAACATAACTCCTTCATGGTAGAAGACTTGCTAGGACCGTCATACAAAAATGGATAGGCCTTTCTTCACATCAAGATTGGGTTAAAACCGGAAGCTACTTATACATGACTGATTTCATTCTTTTTCTTTTTTTTTTTAAATCTCAAATATGACAGTTGCTCTTTAAATGACTTTAAAAAAGAAAAAATAATATGTTCTTGGAAGGCTAGCAAATCTAGTAGTAGCATTTATTTTATCAGGCTCTTTTATTTTTGCTCTTTGAGTATATAATCCATTTTTTGGTGCTCGAGACAGTAGGAAGCAAAGTGACTTGTCCAAAATCAAAAAAAGCTGAAAATAGGATTAAAAATAAACTTCCCCAGTAAATCTCAGTGTAATTGTTTCACAGTTATAACTATATCCTCTAAGCCAAAACAACTAGGTTTCGGACGGGCACTGTTGTATGCTGGCCAGACACTTACTGCAAAATCATTGCATTCCGCTTCAAGTGTGAACCGTCATATTTAGAAAGAATGATCAAGTAATCCAGTACTTGAAAAAGAATGGTTTAGAGGTTCAAGTTTCAAAGTAGTGATCCTTGCTCCAGGAAAGTTTAATAAAAGTGTAGACAAATATATAGTTCCAAGTAATTATTATCATAATCATTAACACTTGCCAAATGCTTGGAAATTTTACATGGAAAGGTTACCGTTAAAGCCTATGTCTGAAAAAGCATTTGAAAAATATCAAGTTGAATTATTAAAAGTGGCAATAGACTAATTGTGTGCATTTGTATATATATATATATATATATATGTATATATATATATATATACACACATACAAACACACATGGTTTTGCAAAGGTCTCGAACTTTCACAAAAATATTGTACTGATATTATTAGATAAAAATAAAATTCTATTGCTTTTTTTATCATGGATATAGAAGGGCAGGACTGAAGGGTATCTGTTCACTTGACAACAACAGGACAGCCATACTGTTCTACGCTTTCCCACAATAGAACCTTACTTCTTCATTGTCTTTGCATTATTCAAATTAAGGTTATTGTATATCTTCACAGAAGATGGCCCTTGATATGAGTACACCCACATCTCCTAAACAATCCACTGAAGTTAGAGAAATATATATATCAAGTCACCATCACATATAGAATACATTTACACCACAAAGGTCCTACAAAATAAACCCAGTGCAACCACCAACCTTTGCCCAGTGGTACTGGTGCCTTCTGCCTCTTCAATAGCACAAAAGCATTCTGGCTCTGCAATCTTTATGTTCTTCTCTCCTCCCTACCAGTCTTTGATTACCCGACATGTGGATGGTATGTTGATAGCAAACCTCAACGTATTCTTTAATTATTTCTTGACATTATAACTTGGCTTTGTAAATCTTCTCATTGACTATGGACCCTCTTCTGGGTGCCTCCCCTTTGGACAAACCTTATTGCTGACTTCCAGGAAAATTATATGATCAAGGTTTTCCCTCAAAATGGTGAATTGCACAGGTGTGTTATATGCTTCAACACCTCATGGACCTAGGGCTGGACAGAGTCACAAAATCATTTTCCTAGTGAGCTTCACAATTACTCAAAATGGCTATTCTAGATAGCGTTCAACTTTTTGCACTGATTCTAGCATAATACTAGAGTAGAAGAAATATGTGTTTTATTCTTACAAGTATGTCTTCATTTGTCTCAATACATCAGCCAGTCATTATATTACATTATATGTGGAGATGCTGTGCACACATTTGCCTCCGTCCTAGGAACTCTTACATTGTTGATATAATTATTTATTGTACAACAGTAAAATCGTGAATTGTCTGACAGAACAAAAGGTGATCTTTTCAGAAGAAATATGCATTTCCCATAATATTACTCCACAGTACACAAAAACAAAAATTGGAATTGAAAGCATCTCTAATTTCCTCAACTATTTGGTCCTAAAAAGTAAATATATCTTGTCATTTATTCACAATTCACACTTTGCAATCCAATAGTGAACAACCTCCTTAGGGATCATGCTAGTTTAGTGTAACATTAGTGATATATATTTGCATGCAAGAAGCAAAAATAAGTAAATCCCCAAAAACTATGGCTACTATCAACAGATTGACTACATTTCAATAATGTAGCTGACTTTATATACGGTTGTTAATGAACTCGACACCAGTTTCAAAAAAAGATTCCTTTTTAACTACTAACCAAACACAGTAATATAGGTCAATTTTATAATACATCCGTTTTTACAGTATATAATTTGAGAGAGAGAAAAAAAATCATCACTGCTATATTTGTTGGTTTTATTCCGGACTCACGTAAGCTATTCCTTTCAGCAAATTTGAAGTTTTATGGCGTTTTAAAATTTAGAGGTTTGCTTGTCCATTCTTCATTTTTAAGAGGCCATTGCAGATTAAATTAGTAGTGCCTATACAAATGAATAAGCAGACGTTAGAGGCATAATAAGACTGCCAGACTGTGTAACAATGATCATCTCATTTTGAGTCATAATGGTTGTCATTTTATGATAGAAAAAGTAGGACCTTAAATACAAGATGACAAAACAATTAAGAACTGTTGAAAAGGCTTTGGAAGAATGTAAAACAGTTCTTTCTTTCTCGCTCGGTGTGATGAATTTTCATTTCCTGCCTTCATTAGAAAACTAGGTGGGGTGAACAGAAGATGTGAAATCCTTTTGCATTTGGACAAAGAATTTCATTTTCAGCTTTTTGTACAAAGATGAGAAAAAGTTTGTAGCAGATTATTCAAGCTGAGAGTTAAAGTAATTCTCATATGCATCTAAATATCTGCCACCTGCAACCACCTTAATTTACAGTAATGTCACACACCAAATTTTTGCAAAAGCTCTGTGCCAATAAATTGAATTACAAGTAAATGACTTGCTCTCTAAATCAGTTATCTACCATCTATATGAGAAATACACAGTCAGAGCTAAACACACAGGCAGTGTAAAAGCACAAATTATTGATACGTAATCAATGTTTTGGCTTATGATGAGGACTTGTGTTTGAGTCAAAATGTCACTTGCACACCTCTAAGACACATGATCTATTGGTGGGCAACATAGACACAGTATTTAAAAGAGCACTCTTCACACCATCACAACTACTGCTCATTGTAGTGTTTATGTTGTCATGAGTGGGCACCATCTGTGGATTTTCAGTCAATCTGTTTTATAAATAATAACTCCACCTGGCAGTGGTGTCTGACACCATTTACATTAAAAAATTTGTATAAAACCACAGGTGCTAATGTGTCCATATTGCATTTCTGTACCTTGTTTGCTTTATGGTTGAAATTTTTACATTTCTGTGAATATCGTCTAATTCTGCTTCCCAGAGGATTTATGGATATTAAGATACTCAGCTATCATCCCTCCATAAAGTCATAGGTAGGCAGGTTGCCCTGAACCTTAGACTTGGTAGGCAGTTTGCCTTGAACCTTACAAGGTTAATACACTCTGCCATTTTTACAAATGAGTGAGTAGACTCAAGGTGGTTCAATCACTAAAATATTAATAAGGGACTAAATGTTGACTTACATTTCACATTAAATAGTTATATGAATTGTGATGGTGTGATGACCTGTGGTATAACTTTATGTGAATAATGCAATATACATCTGAGTAAAGGGTCCGCCCATTTATAATGGGCTTGAAGGATGATTTTGTGGTCTATTTTGTATGAGTGTTGTATAAGATTGTAGCTGACATATTCCATCAAACTATCACACATTGTCCAAAACCAGCATTGGGTTTGATTTTCTTTGTAAGATGTGTTTTTGTATTAATGATGGTAAATGCAACAAAAAAGACAATAAATCATAAATGGATATATGGCTTTCCTGTCGTGAAGGGGACATTATAAAGCAATTTTCTGTATGAGTCACATTTGCCCATGGCAAATTATTTAATTGATTCACTTAACTTTGTAGGTTGATTGATGTCCTATACAGCATTATTATATGCATAAAAACCATCATTATTTTAATAATTTTGGATATTTCAAGAAATGTCTGAAAAAGTTTTATATACAAGTTTTTGCTAAATATTAGATATTTATAGTTTTTTTTATTTTCTTTAGAATAAGACATAGTTTTTGCATTACATTGTATTCCTCTTTATTAAAAAAATACCTTTGTCGTATTTTTTATTTCTTTCAAATTGGTTTGTGACTTGGAATGCAGAATGATGGCTGAAATGGTATAACTCAAAAATATAATCACATTTTGTGTTTGAATACTACATAAAAGAAAAGTAAGGCTGCAACTCATATTTGGAAATTCTGTACACAATTTTAGATAATTCATTTATCATCTGTTATCTGGGGAGATGTATCATTTCCCAGGATACAACATATCAAATGTGATCTAACATATTACATTAATCATTTCACGCATGGGAATATTTGTCAGCAAACTGAAAAGCAGACAGCTATTTTTTTGTTGTAATTTATGTTTTAGGATTTGCTTTATCTGTTGTTGATGGGCATACAGCATTTTATGGTTTACGTATGGTCACTATTCTAGAATGTACTGCTTTTTCATAGAAATGTCTAAAGTGCTCTGCAAACAAAGAATGTTCTAAGGTTTTTCAACAATTTAACTTCAAAAACAGTTATAGATGGGATGAATGGGGCATTCTAAAATGTTACAGGCACATACGTTCAGGACAATTCATTTCGTTTTCATAGTAGTTGGGTCCCCTTAAATTATTGAATTGGCATTCAAACAAAAGTTCTGCAGAACAAAACCTTTTCTTGTAAATGTGTCAATATCTCTAAATTATTATATGTATTGAATATATTAAAATGGTCATTTCTGGGTCAGTCAGATGTGTAGATTAGAGACATCATGAATGTCAGGAGTGGTGATGCTCTAACGAGCAAACCTAAAGGAGATAGGAAAGGAACAAGTAGCAGTCCACAGAGTGGTTGGGCTAGTGCCAAAGACAGACAAACAACACACAGAGGTTAAGCCTAAAATAGGCAAAGCTCTATGATAATAAAGGTACACAGAATTGGGAATCAAGTCAAGGTTAGTATTACAGAAAGAAAGAATAGTCAATAAAGCCGAGGTCAGTAAACAGAGAATCCAGTAAAAACGCACACTCTCGGGTAACAAAAAGCACAGCATGTCAAGTAAAAAAAGAAAAACCCTATACTGGGTTGTGATTGGTTAATGAGACATGTGATGTGTACTACTGAACACACATCATCAAACACACATCACACAACGCACATCAACAAAAGGCCACATGCAAGACAATAGGAATGGAGACAAATATCATCTTCATCATAAATTACATCAGAACAATGCACCGCAATGCTTGGGACATGTGGGTAACATATCGCGAGCACTGGAATACAGAAATGACGTTACTTCCTGAAAGGGTTAAATTCTGTTAAGATGAATCATAAACTAACAACCTTTTACATTGAAATTATGTCATGCCAATATAAATTTGCCAATTTTCTCGCACAAACTTAATCATGCTTTGTTTATCTGTTTGTCAATACTTTATTGTGTTTTGATTTGTAAGCTTTGCTCTGTTTAATAAACTTTGGAGATTCTTTGAATTTACTTCTTTGTGTGATCTACATCAATACTCGGGGTGTGGTGCTGTCAGTATTTCACTCCCACACTCACCTACCTCTCACTCCCACGCCGCGTCTTTCTCACTCCACGAGGACGCTGTGTTGGAGCATGACTCCCCAGGCAGCTCGGTCGGTTCAATCACCCACGCTCACCTCTGTTTGCACTAACGCCACTTACCCAATGCAGAAGGAAGAACTCCATGCGTACAAACACCACCTCTGTTCATGCAAACGCTACTCACCTATACTGCAGACAGAACTCCGTTCGTACAGACACCGGCTCCCGAACAGAGCAAGAACAGAAGTTTGTTCGTGAGAACACCACTGCTTCCACATGTGACCACACAGAAAGTAAAACTTCAGAAGAAGCAAAGGGCGCTCAAGCGCTGATACAGAGCCTTTTAAAGGTACAGGAGGTGGAGACCAGTGTGGACCACCCACTTCCCCTATTTAAGTCGCACACACCCTTTACTCTTTGCTCAGTTGTACTGTGCTCCTGATTGTGTAAAGACCTTCAGAGACTCTCCTGTTTTATCCTGTTCCTAATTTTGACCCTTGCTTGTATCATCACTTCTGAACATGTGCCACCTGCCCTGACCTTTGGCTTCCCCGACTATTCTCTTTGTCTGATCCTTTGGTACTGAGAACTTGGTTCATTGCCTTCATCATCTATCTGCATCTTGGACTCCATCCACTGAACTGTGTTCCTGACAGGTATGATCTAGATAGAACTATAAGTCCATTGCAGTAGAGTACCAGTGATCACCAAGGAGAAGTTGCAACACTTCCGCTATCTCATGGTGCTGCAAGGGACAGATAGCGTTACAATGAAAATATACTTGAAACAGCATTTATAATGGAAAACAGAATATAGTTTTTCAATTGAAAATAAAATGCATGCATGTTGAAATAGGTAGATGTTCCACAAATATTGGATAACATCTACCTTCAGCCCAAACCTGCCTGAGAAATGTCAGAATTCAAAAACAGCTGTAATTTGCAGCCATCTGGATGACTTGTCTCTAGAAGTTTAAACAGACACACCAATGGCACTTTAGCTTGCTGAATTGTTTTAGGTGTGAAGAGTGTGTCCTCTTTTTTTTTAATTTTACAAAAAGTGCAGATTTTAATAAAAATAGTCACTTTTAAAACTTTTGTTTTAAAACTTTCCAGTTATAATTGAAGGAAAAAAAAAATGCAAATGTAACAATAGGGATTTATTCATAAAACAGCTTTAGTAAAAATTACATGGCAGGATATGACATCATATCCTAGAAGAGCTTCTGTCTGTAACAGAGTTGTGAACATACTGTCAGGAAGCAGGGTAGAGGACTGTCAAAAAATGCTTTGTTGTCTAGATATTAAATAGCAATACACTGATTAGTACACTTTTGTGACCTTATAGATTGTCTGATTTGTTTCCCAAATAAGTTTTTTTGGTACTGAAATTCTGCCGAGCCGAACCAGCATATGGCTGAAATTTGAATGCCCTAAAAGTGTTCTATTTTTTTGGGGGGGGGGATCTGCAAATTTTAATGCTGTGCACAAGCCGATTGTCTTCATATATGTGTCATTTCAAATATTTCAAAATTCTCTATTTCATTTCCCAATCTAACCTGAATTTTGTTATTTTATCAATTTAAAGTCAGTTATTATGGCTTAACCCCTTAAGGACCAAACTTCTGGAATAAAAGGGAATCATGACATGTCACACATGTCATGTGTCCTTAAGGGGTTAAACATGTAATAAAAATACTTTAAAAAGTGTGTGATACCCATAGTACTTATTAACGTATTATAAAAAAGTAATCATCAAAAAATAAAATAAAAGTAAAACAGACAAAATTACTGGAATTATAAGATATCCCATCTGAAATTACTAAAACATAGCAATTAAATGAAATTACTACATGTGGTAAAATAAAAAATAAATATATATATTTACAAGAAATATACCAAAATTCAGTGACTTCTGGACTCGGCAATGTCAAGATACAAACTGCTTCCACCATGCAGATCACAGTTATTGTGGTCCTAACATTGACATTGCTAGCACACACATAATAAAGCATTCTATTTACATAGCACATTAAGAAATTATTTTAGTTTACCATACCATTAAGGAGTAGAAAATAATGTCTGTTGCTTAATGTAAAGCTATTTTATCGCTAAGCAGCTTTTATGTGCTGAGAAAACGATTTAACTTAAATTCTCTTGCTTGAAATAGTTGTATAAAAGCATCTGCCTACATTGAAGCTTTTGATGTAAATTTTGATAAATTACACTTTCTAATATACTAAAAGGCATTAACTAGAATAGATTAGCCTGCTTTTTTCTTTCCGGGTATGTCAGACTGCCTATACACTCACCTAATATTGCCGTTAAAAATGGATTCTGTTAATATTGGTTTGTAAAAATCGACTTGGTATTTTTCAAACTTTTAATACAAAAAGATGTATTAGGCCAATAAAACAATTTACAGTTTCTGCACAAGGTCACAAGGAATGTTACATTCGGTAGGGAAAGTAGCAGACAGCACACACAAATTGGAAAGAGAATGTGGTCAAAAAGGCAAGAAGAACAGAGCTCTCTAGCGAATTGCTTACATTTTTTCTATTAATGTTTTTATAGTTGATTTTATAAATATTAGCTTTTCACTTTCTTCTAATTGTCTTTATGAATACAAATAAATACAAAAATTGAAAAATTATGACATTAATGTGCGTGGCTTTTTTTTTTTATTGGAATTGAAATAAAAGTACTATAGAAAAATAACTATATTCTGGGGAAATGAAAGAGTAGTGCAAGAGCTTTCAGGTTTTAAATAAATTTTCATCTGATTTTTTCCCCCCTACTGGGAGTAAAACCTTTAGCTTCGAGACTAAAATATGTACCCCAGAAGTAATCATTTTTGGTATTTCACCAGCAGTAGGTAGAACAATTATAATTTATAATTATATTTCAGATGACATGTTACATGTACAAAAGTACTTTTTCCCCCAAAAGTTCTTGTGTACATGTCACATGTCTTGACTTGTCCGCTGTTAGCATTTAAAGGAACACTCTAGACCCCGTGAAGCACTTTATCATTATATGTATACATTAATTCAATGCTTCCCTATAAGAAGCATTATATTGGTGTGATCACTTCATTTGCATATTTGATTGGCATTTTCACATCAGTTGCCGCCAATGCAACATTTTAGGCTGAAGAGGAAGGGAGTATGTAGTCAGGCTGATGAGGACAGGTACGGGGCTGTTCTGAGAAATTTTAGGTGACTTACTAATAAAAATCTATGCAACTACAATGTAATTTAGAACAAGGATAATGCATCATATTTACACAGACGGATTTCTAAACACATTTATTGTAGTTTAAAGACACATAACTGGGAGTATAATTGCTGTGGAGCTCTGTTATACACTCACACACTAGTAATATGCAACTCCTAGAAAAGAGGGACATTATGATAGAAGAGAGGGACAGTGGGATTTGGGCCCAAAATAGGTACTGCCCCTCGTACATAGGGACACTTGCGAGGTATGTGTTGATAGCAACAAGTTAAATTTTTAAGGAAACATTCTGGGCTCTAAAATGGATTTGTATTAGCACATATAATCACATAAAAGTATGATTGTCTTGTTTCTAGGTGTAATTTCTAGGCCATTGATTTTAAACCTACAGTTAAACCTACATCAAAATTTCCTCATGTATTGGACTAAACTAGGGTTGTCTATTCACGGAATGCCACGTTAGTTACATTAACTCACTCTGTAAATGTCAATGTGTTGAGTCAAACGGAATCAATAGATGCCGTTTAGCACATTAAAACTGCCTTTTATAATAACAATACTAGTTTTCAAAGTTGATTACAAGTTAGTGCAAAATCTCCCATTATGTCTAACTTAATGAAATGTTCTTGCCTTTTATGTTTCTTAATTGCTCTGTTTTTCCTCCAGTTTACTTGCTAGAAAACTGCATTAGTAATGCTACCACCATACACTCGGAAATTCATGTAGGAAAATCAAGAAACTTTGTCAAGACAGGTATTAAGGAAACATTACCCTGGGGAAATCAGCACCTGCCTGGCTCCAACGAACAAATTAGACACATTTGTCCAATTGCTAATCAGGTTGCAGCAAAAGGACAAAAAAAATATTCACCTTGAGCATGTAAGGGGCACAACTTGATTTGAAGTGACAAATTGCTTGAAGAAGTTGAAGCAACAGTTGATTACCATATCAGCATCACTAATGAGTTACATATATTTTAATTAGATGGACAGTGTAACAACATGGTGGGAGTACTTGTATATCATTTGCACATTTTTCTTTATAGGTTTGTAATATTAATAACCAAGATGTGTATTCTTTCGGTTGAACATGTATATTGATTTTCATTTATAAAAAAAAATAAAAAAATGAAGAGATGACAAATCACCTCAGATACATGTCAATCATCATAGCATCAAATTTTAACATGCGCTAGACTTACAGTTTGGATTTCATAAACACCTATGAAGTATGCACTACAATCTATTCTGTTTTAAAAGATTTTCCGCTTTTCTAAAAGAGAATGGATATTGAAAAAAAGAAAATTATCATTTTGATTGTACCAATAGGAAAAAAAAAAATCAATTTTCTTTTTTTTTCCGCTATGATATTACGTTGTGAATAATAAGAGCAAAGTGAAATCTGTCCTACTGAAAAAAACATGTTGTTCATTTATGCATAGGAAGGTGGGTTTTTGAGCAAAAAGATAACATAATCAAAAAAAAATATCTGTGAAATTATTTCTCAGATTCTAAAAATGTTTTGCCATAACAGAAAATAACCTTTTTTTTTTATATTTTATCTGTTATAAAAGACATCTCTATGGATAATCCATGCCAAAACCTAAAGTGTCAGTAATTAATTAATATAAATTGCTATATTATAAAATTGTTCACTGAGATCAAATTATGTACATGAATGTTCTGAAATTAAACTAATATGAATATTACTATTGCAAACAGTGGTATATTTTAGATAAAGAGATGGAAAAAGAGAGCGAGAGATACCTGAAGAAGGAGCCCAAAATCTAGGCAAGACTTTTTAAACCATGGCTGTATTCAGCTTAGTTGTTCTCAGTCAACACAAATGCTGGTATAATTCAAATTATGTTAAGTGACCAGGAAATATATACTACAGCTGTGTACACATTCTGCATGTATATTTCCTGGTTGACTCCCGGTTTCGTGATGTTGGTTTAGTTACTAAGATACGTAATTTCCCAAATACTTGGCTTTGGTTTAGTAACTGTTTTGTCTACTTGTTGACCTGACTCAAGATCACCAGATAAGCGTTAGATCAGGCATTAAGGTACGTTCTGTAGGGAAAAAAAAATATCCTGCACCCCAGACCACAATCTTGGACATCCAACATGTTCGTTCTAAACCACTGAATCAGTGGTCACATTCCATGGCAAGCATAATAATGAGGGACACATTCCTGATTTGAACTACGTTGAATGCTGAATATATTCTTGATAGACTGTTATTTTAAGCTAAAAAGAAGAATTATTGATGATATTTTTTTTTAAATCTCCATATTCTGAACTTTCATTTTATTTAGTTCCATGATTCAAAACTATTTTTTTTATATTCAGAGATTTAATTTACGCTATTAGAATTGTTCTTCAAGAAACTTGTTTTTACAAATACTACGTATTTATAACTGACCCTTCCGGCTTAACATTAGCATAATACTCAACATGTCTTGATTCAAATTCAACCATCTATAAAGCAGTAAACATATGTAGTAAACATATATTATTTTACATGGCACTTTCAGACTATGGATATCTATAAACAACATTGTTATTTGGCAATTTATGAATATTATAGTAATGTGCAATATTATTAGCATTTCTATATTGGCAATATTTTCTGCAAAGCTTTACAATGAGGTTTAAGCAGTAAATAGGAGACAAATGACTAGTGTTTACAGAAACAGGTAGTAAAAGTGGTCCTGACAAATGCAGCTTACCAGATAGAATAGGTGAGCTATTGGCAGAACACAAGAGGAAAAGTGATCTTACAAAAATGAAGATTATATGCTTACTCTCAATGAACTACTAACAATAAGTTGTATTCAATGCATAATATAAATATGTAAACTGTGAGTATAAACTCATATATTCACAGGTATATACTTGTGTATAGAGGTACTGGCTTAGTATAATATTTAATACATATTTTTCCCTATACTGAAGTCAATGAGAAGTCAATTCCTTTAGTACCTATTAAGTTATCTATTTGTCCCTCTTCATTGTTCAAATGTTGTGTAAAAAAAAATCTTGCCCATCTTCTGCATAATACTTTAAGGGTTACCAAGCCCACCATGACCACTTCAGAGGTTTGAAGTGGTCATGGTGGTAGAAGTCTTTATGTGCAGTGTTTCACCTTGAAACATTGAACCTATAAACCCACACACATGACTTAGACAACCCAGAACTGTTGAAGGGGGATTACAGAATACATTTAAATCTTCAGGATTTTGTGAGTAAGTGGTGATGTGCCAAAGTCAAAGGGGACTCTGTCACATCACAGGATGCATATGCAGGGTGCAACAGTTTGCCATTATACCCTATACAATACAATGTCTGGTAATAGTCAGAAAACTGTGTTTATTGTATGGTCATTATGCCCACACGGTTGCAGTGTTTGCTTTAGCAGGTATTTGAGCTTCTATTCTAAGATACCCTATATAATGGGGTCATTAATTGGTGCCCAGTATATCTGCAATTGTGTACATTTAGAGAATTATATCAATTGTTTAGGTAATTCCGAACAGTAGACTGTACACTTCACTTGTCTTGTGCCCTATATTTATTTACTAACTGTACATCTAAACCAAACAAAAAGCACTAGTTAGTAATAGGTAGTAACTTATAAAAGAAAATGTATGTCTTTAAACTTAAGACATTGCCAAATTATGATAAATGTAAGATATGTTAAAAAATATTACTCAAAATAAAAAAAATACTAAAAATGTATATTCAATATAGTTTCAGGGTCCTAGCAGCAACCATCATTATTAGTTATGGTCAAGTCAATTAAATAAAAAAATAATAAAAAACCATGGCATCTGTATTTAATGTGTTAATTAATAATAACAGCAATCCTTTGATTAACCGTAGTCTGATGACTCGTGATCAGGACCACCAGCTGACCAATTATTGGTGCCCATAGTATCCCTTTATTAGCTTCCAGTTGCAATACTGGTGATAATGGGAGCTGTCTGTCTGTCTGTTTTTCTTTATATATAATAGTAAATAATAGTAAATAAGTAACAATCACTGCATAATGTAATTATTTATTTTGTTTGTTATGGAAAATAACAGGTAGCTTTCTTTCTGTATGTGGACTGGATGTGAACGAGTTTATATATACCATACTTTTTGTATTTAACATTGTCATGATTGAAAATAGACAGATATACTGATGTAATATAATCCAAGACATATTTTCAAATGAAGAAAACTATAATTCTATCATCCTACAGGATAATCAAACTGATTAAATCCGCCTGCATTGCAGTTACTGTCATGTAAAGAATTCATTTTCAACATAACAATATAGCTGACTTTCTGAAGGCAAACTCTCTAGGGTATAAATGCATAAAATATCACTGTATTCAAGTAAAACTGCCACATTCTAATGTATTTTTTTCTAACATATAGTAATTAAAGAAATGCATTTTAGCATGTGTTGTACTATTAATTTCATAGTCATATGCATATTTAGTATCAATTACCCATACATTTTCCCTATTTCCATTAGGAAAATAAAATATATCAGAGCTGAGATAATTCTTAGTGATTCCTCTTCAATTTCAGTTGTTGAATGACCACAAAACAATATAGGATGAAACAAGTTGATGTATCCCCAATAATGCTCCAGATCTTGGTATCCAAGGCTCTGGAAATGCTTTATCAACTGCTAATTAGCACACGGCATAATCAGAGATTTCAAAAATCAATCACTCTTTCCTGCACAGTAGAAGGTAAATACGATTGGCTAATGTCAGTACAGATTCTGATTGGCTATTGACATCACATGCTACCTGAAAAATTGCCATAATGTAAGTTTTAAAGGTGAGTTTATTCCAAAATGACATATCTACATCCAACTGCCAAGGGTTATTATTATTTGGGCATCATCGGTTTAAACTAATTTATAAACAGGGCTGGATTAATGTTGCACAGGGCCTTAGCCAGGGTGTCAGGGGCTCTGTTTATATGTGTTATCTATGTGAGGTGGCTGTATGTTGTATGTGTGATCGTGTGTGAAGTTTTGCGTGTGTATGGAGGAGGTTGAGAGATTTACGTGGGGGGGGGGGAGCTGACTGTGTCTGTGTCTGAGTGTTGCGTGTGTCTGCTCCACTCCTGTTTACCTTTTCCTGGTGGTCCTGTGGAGATCCTTCCCTGGTGGTTCAGTGGGGGAGCATTGTGATCTGCACAAAGATCTGGTGGAAACTATCTTAAGAGTTCCCTCGTGATTACGGTGTACTATCAATGACTCGGAGCACTGGCTGTGATGCTCTGAATCATTGATAAGTGCCAAGAAAGTGTAAAGGAGTTTTAAATGGTTTGCACGTACAATTCACCCTCAATGAAGTGAGGGCGCTCAGAGCCCAGCAGCAAGATCAAAAAACAAAACAAACAAAAAATATTCAAGATGAGTCAAAGTCAAGAAAAAAATCTAAAACCAACCAAATGCCCATATGACATAAAGGCCACTTAACAGATTCAATGTTAATTGAAATTCTGTACATATTTGAGCAGACACTTATTTATTGCCTGAGAGCTGTTCAGTCAAAATTTATATTCTGTACCTGGTGGGACCCAAGTAAGAAGCAAACTATTGCAAAACCTTGCCAAGGTACTCCTCACATCATTACCTCTACGGTGGACTGTAGTGGTAATGATGCTTGTAGTAGCTATTTAATTATGGTTGCTCACTTTTTCCTCACCCTGTGGTATCGATGTGCAATAATATATCAGTGGTGGTGAAAGAAAAGACATATGCATTATTGCTCAAGAATGGATTTACATTTCAGATACACCACCGGGACACCTTGGTTTAAAACCTCAGTTTTTATTTTGGAGTCTAATGTTAGAAGTTATGGTAGAATTCTTTAGTTTCAATTATTATGAGATTTGTAAAATAATCTGGATTTAAATAAAATAAAGCACTTTGTCACTGACCACAGTGGATTTTCGCTTAGGGATGCAATTAAAGTACAAAGATTGATGGGTGCAAAAGATCCTATGCTCGGAGTCACATAAGATGTAAATATGGCTTCGAGAGTGGTGACACATGTATAAAAATACAGGTTAATCAATAAGGACTTCATCAATGATTTATAAACCAAGAATATAGGTCATTGTATTTCATCGAGTTAAACATATATTAAACTACAATGAAAACGAAAGGAATTTGTTTAAGTGGTCTGAGTGACATCCCCCTACGCTCTTTCTGCGTATGTTTCTATCATATCACTGTTCTCAACAAGAACAATTTCTTTAAATTTAAAATTTTTTTTGTTTGTTCTTGCAACAGATTTAAAAGAAAGCTTTGAAAAATGTTCTGTATTATGATGATCTATTTTCCAAATCGCATTAACGTTCAGGGTAACATGAATTATTAAGCATGCTGTAGCTAAATCATTACACCTCGCATCCTATTAAAATGAACGACAATCTTGGAGAATTGTACCACAAAGTAACAAAGAACATAATTTTCACAACGTTCCATCTAAAAATTAATCTAAAACATGCATTCAACACGTTAATGTGAAATACCCAGATTTATTTAAAAAAATTACAATAATGTTTGCATATTTAAAAAATATATAATAATGTGTGCATATAAAATTTTCTATTACATTTCCAAATGCCACTTTTTGACTGATTTTAGTGATGCAATAATGGTCAGCATATGTTCCTACGATTACTGCTCATTTAATAATTTTACAGAAATACATTATCCGTAGATTACCGCGTGGTGAGTTAAGATACACTTTGCTAACGTAACTTAATTACAATATATAGCAACCTATTCACAGAGACAGAAACTAATATAACATTGGAAATGGAGTGTTTCGTTTATGAATACAGCATTTTATTTACTTTATCCTACTAAAAAATTCATGTGCAATTTGTTATATAATTCTCAATTTGCATAATAGTATATTGTTTTTACCATGCTTCCAGAACTCAGTCTCATGCTATAGATTAAACAACGACAAAAGGTAGTCTCCCTCAGCTATTTAACCCCTGCACATTGGCACTCTTGTATACATGGAGTATGCAGCCATACCCCAATAGTGCTTCAAGTGAAATTTGTTTTGTGCAAATTAATTATGTTTGCAAAATGTGTCCTTACTTGGATGGCAACACGACCTCAAAGTCACCAGCGCTATAAAAACACCAGGCTTCTGTGGAGAGAGTTACAGGGAGACAGAGGATCTAGAGGCTGGGCACAAGCACCAGCAGAAGACAGGACACAACTAGTGGCAGTAAGAAGACTGAGAAGAACAGTGTTTCCAGCCACAGCAGCAGTCAGGGCACAGCTAAGTGATTTTTTTTTTCCACGTGGGTGATTGACACCAAAGAGGGATGTAAAGAGCAAAAACATGGAGAATTTATAATTAAGGTTGGAGGAACCTAAACACAGAGGCTACATGTGAAATATATATGCGTAAGTGGACATTAACATGGGCTTTGGAAGGAGCAATGAAAGGAAGGGGGAAATAAGTGTTTGAACAATGTGCACATAAACAATGCCTACCCACACACATGCAGAGCCTTACAGTCACACTTCACAATCATATCCTCCAGTGTCATTGCCTACCCACAGTCGCCCTTACCTAGACACAGCCACATATAAACACAGACACGAACACCAAACAAGCAGGCCCCTTCATGCACAGAACACACTGTAACCAGTTCCCACCTGCACAACAACTACCAGACACAGACATATACACACATAAATATACACATTAACATACAAAAATATATACATTCCAAGCACAGATAAACAAACACATAGATATACACTGTCAGACAAGCACATAAACAAAAACATTCACGGCCAGACAGACGTTCTCATGCACAGGCATAGATACACCATGCAAGTCATGCACAAATCAATATTGAGACACACTGTCAGACACACTCACTCACTCACTCAATATGTGTGTTTCAGTGTCAGTGCCGGTGCAAGGATTTTTGGCTACACAGGCGAAGATGTATTTTGACGCTTTACACCCCCCACCCATAAAATGATTCTTCCTGAATACCCCTCTTTAACTTCTTACCCTCTTTTGTGTTTTAATCCTTCTTTTTGAATGTCTTACCCCATTTAGTGTATCTTATCCTCCTTTTGTCTTTCACTCTCCTTTAGTGTATCTTTTCCCCTCATGTTTCCCTTTGTGTGTCTCTTACACCTCCCCCATGTGTCTAACTTCTCTCCTGCCCCTTTGTGTTTCTCTTTCTATCCCAGCCCTTTTGTGTGTCTCTTTCTCCTCCAGCCCCTTTTTGTGTCTCTTTCTCCTTAGCCCCTTTGTGTGTCTCAGTCTACCCCAACCCCTCTGTGTGCCTATTTCTCTCCTTCTCCATTCTTTCCGTGTGTCTCTACCCCTCCTCCAGCCTGTCTTTCTCCCCTTCCAGATCCCATCTGATTTCCTCTTTCCTCTTTCCCTAGCCACTTTTGTGTGCTTCTTTCTCCCCTTTCCCACCCTCTATGTCTCTTTCTCCCCTGAGCCCCTTTTGTGTCTCTTTCTCCCCTTTGTAATCCCCTCTATGTTTGTCCCCTAGCCCTGTATGTCTCTTCCCTCAGCACCTGTCTCTTTCTGCAACAGCACTTCTGTGTGTCTTTGTCCAATCCTAGCCTCCCTGGGTGTCTCAACCCCATCGCCTGTCTGTCTCTTTTACCTTCTCTAGCCCATTTTGTGTGTCTATTTATTTCCCCAGCCCTTTTTATGTGTCTCTTTCTCCCCTTCTAGACCCTCTGTATGTTTCAGCCCCCAGCACATTGTCTCTTTCTCCCCTAGCCCCTCTATGTCTCTCTGTGTCCCCTGAAAACTTCTGAGTGCCTCCCACCAGCCCCTATTTTCCCTTTTACCACTCCCCTCTTTGTCTCTTTGTGTTCCTCCAGTCCCTCTAGGTGTCTCTACCTCCAAGCCACTGCCTGTCTCTTTTGTCCTTCCCCGTCTATTTATTTTGTAACTTCTGTGTCTCCATATTCCATACCGGCCCCTATGTGCCTTTCTTTCTATCCACAGACCCTTTTGTGCGTATCTTACCCCTAAGCACTTAGTCTCTTTCTCCCACAGCCCCTCTATGTCTTTTTGTGTGTGTCCCAACCTCTCCATGTGTCTCATTATCCCAACCTCTCCCTCACCAGCCCTTCCACGTATCTTGTTTCCTTGCCTAGCCCCTCCATTCATGTGTCTCATTCCCTCTCACCATGTGTCTCATACCCCCAGCCCCCACGTGTCTCATTCCACAAGCCCCAATGTGTCTCTTTCCCTTCCTACCATGTGTCTCATTCCTCCAGCCCCCACATGTTTCATTCCCCCAGCCCCCACATGTCTCATTCCACAAGCCCACATGTGTCTCATTCCCTTCCTACCATATGTCTCATCCCCCAGTCCCCACATGGTTCATTCCCCCAGCCCCCCATGTGTCTCATTCCCTCAACACCCCAGTGTGTTTCATTCCCTCTGCACCATATATCTCATTCCCCTGGCCCTCCATCGGTCTTATTCCCCCATCACCCCTATGTGTCTCAATTCCTCCCCACCATGTGTCTTCTTCCCTCTCCCATGTATCTCATTTCCATCCCTCCCTCTATGTGTCTTATCCCCTCTCCCTGGGTAGAGGTTACAGAAAGTCCTCTACCACAGTCCGTGGCTCTACCACGCTACATGCAGTGATCGGCAGGAGGAGAGCGCAGTGCTGGGTGCTGACTGGTACCTCTCCCCCCCCGGCCTATACGCCCTATGGAAGCTGCCTGTGCCACCTTATGGTTGCACAGGTCCTGGTCAGTGTGTGTTTTTGTACATTAGTGTGCTTGTGAGTTAGTGCATGTGTTTGTGTGTTTTAGTACATGTGTATGTGTGTCCAAAGAGTCAGCAATGTGCCACATGCATACAATATACATGGCTCATATATTATATGTGGGGAGAAATGTTATATGTGTGCAGCACGGTTTTCATATTTGTAACCTCTTAATTAACATTAATTGTTATATGTTGTTTAAATGTTTTTCTGTCCTACCACAATTTTTCTTTTTTGTTTCCACTAAATAATGTGCTATCTAGGCATACTGAAAACAAAATTATATGTAAACATTACTTTCCAGGATACCCAAAATACTCAGCTTCTGGGGGTATTTTAGTTTTTTTGCAAAAAGCATCATGAGAATTTTAGACCTAAAAAATCAGAGAGATTTGTTTTTGAACTATTAGTTTAACCCCTTAAGGACCAAACTTCTGGAATAAAAGGGAATCATGACATGTCACACATGTCATGTGTCCTTAAGGGGTTAAATTATTCATATTTTTACAAGTTATTGTCAAACTATGCTTAGATTAAATTAAATTGTACTTTTAGATTGAAGTATGTAACATTACACAGGCTGTAGCATTTGGCTATTTTACAAATCGATCAGTATAGGAACATAGTGTAGTTTTAGAAAAGCAATCACTTTACCTTTGGTTCTCCCAGGAGAATCTTCATACAGTAATCCAGCTGCTGCTCTTTTAAATGAGTTTTGATACCTGACAAAGGCATTTAGAAGGTTGGAACTTTCAAATAGTTATTCTTTTGGGAATATATTCAAGGTTATTCTAGAAAATGTGCATAAACGTTTTTGATAGTTGTACAACATAAATTTACACATTGTTTAACTGAGCATTATAAAAAAACATTCACATATATTTTATGAGTACAATAATAAAAGTAAATTACAAAAATATGTTTCATGTCTGTCTGTCTATCTATCTATCTATCTATCTATCTATCTATTCATACAAATGCCCTATGTGTTTCAGGTTATAGCATACTTGTATAACACTGTGTGTGTATGTGTAACAGTGTGTCTGCAATGTATAACAGTATACGTGTGTGTGTGTGTGATAGAATGTGTGTGTACATGTATAACAGTGTGAATATGTGTAATATTGTCTGTATATGAGTATAACAGAGTGTTTATGTATGTATGTGTAACAGTGTGTGCATAAATGTGTAACAGAGTGTGTGTTTGCGTATATATATGTTAACAGTATCTGGATATATGTGCATCTGTGTGTTATAGTGCATGCACCCTTTCAAAGCACTCAAATGCCAACAAACGTCAACCCCTGCATTGAAACACCAACACTGCACACTGCATTGAAACACCAACACAAACACAAACACAAAAAAAAAGACCTGAATTCAAACACCATACCTTCAAACATGCCCCTGCATTCAAATGCATACACTACTTACAAACTCATCCCTGCCTCAAATGGCAACAGTGCATACAGAGGCGTAACTAGAAACCATGGTGTGAAAACTGCCCTGAGGCTCCCCCTTATGTCTACCTCCTGCTATCCCCCCATATGTCTACCCTCCCACTCCCATACGTTGCCACCCCACACATGCAGACAAACAGATACACATGCAGACAAACACATAGACACACACACACACATATACAGAGACACACACATACACACAGACACACACATACAAACACACACACACACAAACACACACACACACAAACACACACAAACATACAGACACATACATACACACACGCACATACATACAGACACATACATACAAGCACACACACACAGACACACACACACACACATACAAACACACACATACACACAGACACACACACATATCTACAGACACACATACACACAAACATACACACACACAAACATACACACACACATACATACACATGCATACAGACACACACATACATACAAACACACATACACATACATACAAACACACACAGACAGACATATACGCAGACAGACATACACACAAAGACATACAAACACACATACATACACACATACAAAGAAACATTCATACAGACACACATACAGACACACATACACAAACACATACATACAAACAAACACACGCACATATACAACATGTTTTAGTCACCCTCCTGTTTCCTACCTTTTAGGTGCAGGAGGGTGACTTCTCTGGGGTGCAGTGGCTCAGCCATATGGGAGTCAGAGTTCACACTCTGACTCTCTCCTTCCTCCTGCGTGGCTCCCTGTTTAAGCTGGAAGGAGTGACTGAGGCAGTCACTTCCTCCCAGCTTTGATGTCAACTCAGGGAGCCTGGTTGCGCTGTTAAAGCGCCACATCGCTGACTGTGCCCCCTGGAAATTAATTTCAGAGAGCATGGGCCACCCAATGGGCCCCTAACGTGTGGCCCCTGCTGTTCTGCCGAGTGGGCTGGGGCTGCAACACATGACAGGGGGCACCGCGGTCGCAGGGATCCGCAGGGTAGACAGGCCCTCTGGAGTAGTTCTGCCACTGAGTACATACAAACACACAACTGCTTTCAAACACCAACACTACACACAAATACACCTTTGTTTTGTTGTAAGAAAGTAATACATTACATTTATGACATTATGTTCCTGCTCTTTTTCTTGTTTGCGCATGTGTTTATATAAAGTGTATGCATTTGACCCTCCATAACTATTTCAGTGGATAGTTTGGCCCTCCAGAAATTATTTTGACACCCTTGGTCTAAAGCTTTTAATTTTCCCAATAATTCTATAAAGGAAGACTAAAATAAAAATAAAAATTACTTAAATGTGCAGCATTTTAATTTTTATGTTTGTCTGAATAGCAATCTATGTATAAAAATTTTGTTTTGTTATACATATTTACATTTGCATACCTTATGTTTCAAATAAATGTTATTTTTCAAAAGAAACATTTCTTGGTATGGAAGCTGTTAATAAGAAATAAAAAAGGCAAAATTAATAAAATAGGAATTGGGGGCAGAACATTCATTTCTAAGCAGTTGTGCTGCCACAAAGACCAAAATCTTTACAACATACTGTTAAAGGAACAGCGCACACACAAAAACAAAAATACAGTGGGAATCTAGACTAGATTCCTATCGGGCTGTGTACCCCACATATCCACTATGTGTGCTCCTTTGTAAGTGACCACAGGAAGCATAAATTGAGGAGACTCTAAAAGAAGATGATGCTGTAAGTATTGCAAGTTAGCATATATATTTCCCTTGTTAAAATTAGTGTAGGACCCACCAATATTGAGGTACTGTGACATAGTGGTGGACGTAACATAATATGACCATATGGTATAAGTGAATCCCCAAATTTGTTTACTAAGATAGGTGATTTTAAGTATCCTTGTAAAATGTAAACTTTAGTTTTGTTTTTCTGTGTGCGCTGTTCCTTTAACTGTATTTTGTATAGATTTTGCTCTTTACGGCAGCACCACTGCCTAGAAAAATATATTCTGGGTGTGTCCCCAATTCACATTTTTTCTGTGCATATTTGGAATCCAGAACAAATTCCTACTGGGCTGAGCACCCAACCCATCCATTATGGGTGCCCCTTTGGAAGTGACCAAAGGAAAACATAAATTGAAGAGTCTCTGAAATCAGTTGAAGCTGTAAGTATTTCAAGTTTGCATAAATCTCTCATTTTAAATTTAGTGTAGGACCCACCAATATTAGAGTACTGTGACGTAGTGGCGGGCTTAACACAGTATGGGCATATGGTATAACTGAATCCCCATATTTTTTTGCTTAGACAGGTGATTTTAATTAGCCTTGTAAAATGTAAAACTGAATGTTTATTTTTGTGTGTGCCCTGTTCCTTTAACTGTATTATGAAAATATATAAAATGCTCTAGTTTCACCAGGTGCCACCTTGTATTCTGTTCCATGCACTGTTAACAAGTCAGATCCTCAATGTACTTGCTCTTGAGAACCATGGAACTGATAATACCTGATAAAATGAAGTGACTCACCTGTGCTTGTAAAGAGACTAATTTACTTTAGCCAGTTTCAAGCATATAATCTGTACCCCACTGCTCTAGTATGTCTAGATGTACCTTGATAAAGTGAGTGATCTGAGACAATGCTGAACCAAAACATCTGTATCCTCTTGAGTTCTTATATACGTCCTAAGCCTCAGTAATTGCATGCATGCATAATGTGAGGTAATGTCTGCCAATAATTCCATATGTTTATTTAATTACAATGGGGTTATTAAAAGCTCTTAGGTAAAACTGTGCCAAACTGAATGAGTTATTGCATTCTTTAGGAGGTTTCTTTAAAAAAAATTAAGAGTTTCTTCGTCCAATCGCAGTCTTATAATATACATACTCTACTCAGGTCAGCCATTTTGACAGTGAGGGAGACAATGTTTATTTTTGCACTTCCGCAGACATGATTCAGATCTTCCCCATGAGGGAGCACTGCATTCAGAGAGAGTGTCCGAGCTTAGAATTATAACATGTCACATATCAGCTTCTGAATTCCTAACAGTGTCTGCTGTGCCAGACTTTGAGGTAGCCCAAAACAAAGTTTTTTCTCATTAAACTGGAAGATCAGAGGTGGCTATTGCTTTAGTTTAAGAAATGTGCATTTGTTTGTTGACATTTAAGAAGAAGAGAAATAGCCATGTATCTTGTTTATTCTGTTTTCATTTGTTTTGTTTTGTTTGGTTGGGGTTAGGTTGTTGGCAGCTACTTAATGGGATACTACATGCACTAAAACAATTTTGGCTTAATGAAGCAGTGTTAGTGTATACATCATGCCCCTGCAGTCTCACTGCTCAATTATCTGCCATTTAGGAGTTAAATCACTTTGCTAATACAGCCCTAGTCACACCTTCTTGCATGTGTACTTCCTGAAAACGGATCCTAGATATTTTAGGTTCCTGTATTCTGTTTAATCTATAATTTGTTTTTCTCTTGCACTGTTAATAGCCTTCTTGAGTCTGCATGAGCCTCCTGTGTGTTATTAAAGTTCAATTTACAGAGCAGGAGATAAAAACGTCTAAAGAAAGTTAACATCTGATTAGAAAAAGGAACCACTATTTTCATGCAGGATGTGTGAGATATAACTAGGGGAGGCTCTGTACAAACAGATATATAAGTGATTTAACTTCTAAATGGCAGAAAATTGAGCAGTGTGACTACAGGGGCATGATCTATACACCAACACTGCTTCATTAAGCTTTTTGTGATGCCTATAATGTTCCTTTAAGTAGGGTCTTCCAGTAAGAAAAGTTTTCCAAAGGTCATTAACCCTTATAGTGACCGCGGACGTACAGGGTACGTCAGCCCAAAAAACTGTAGCTAACAACTGTCGATGTACATCCGCGGCCAAAATGAGCACTGGAAGCCACTCTAAGGGTATTACACAATGCCTAGACATTCATGGAATACCCCCCTCACTGCCGGCACCCGAGTGATCGCTCCCCCACAGTGATCACTTCAGGGTTGCTGCATGTGGCACCCGGCAGTGTAGTGCAGAGGCACTCAGTAAATAATAATTAAATTAAAATTAAGCCCCTACCCTCCCTCCCCATCCCTGCCGGCGATCGGTCTTCTTCTGAGGGGGACTGTCTGGGCTCAGCCTCCCACCCCTAGAATCAATATAATGAAAGAAAGCTGGAGATTGTAATGATAGCCATTTTTTCACCAATATATGGGGACAGGTATTAGTGAATTTCTGTAAACGCCATTATAAGCAGAACATGAGCTTACTCGTGATACAGTTGTTATAAAGTGTGCTTGTCAGAATCACTGATGCACGTTTTGCCAATCTGGCTCATTTGTGAAAAATAACACAAACAAAATGACTACCCAAAAGTTTGACAAAGATTAGTGGTAGAATTAGTGCATGAAAAGTATTAAAATACCACCATTTGAAATACCCTTGGGTGTCTGCTTTTTAAAAATATATGGTTCGATGGGGGTGAATTACATTGTCCGGCTTCAAAAATGCCCCAAATAGGACATGGGTGCATGATGATTAGCTGTGAAAATTCCAATTTGGAAAATTGGAATGCACACCCTCCAAATAAGGTATCTTAGTCCCCAGAGAACCCGACACACCTGTACATGGGTGGTATCACTGTACTCAGCAGATATTGCTAAACACATATTGGAGTGTTCTTTGGCATTAACTCTTAAAGTTCTCCGTACATGTATTCTTAAATTGCTATGTGTGTAAAAAAAAAAAAAATCACAAATCATTATTAATTTGGCATAGATTTGTGGTGAAATGGTTGCATGTAAAGAGTCAAAATACCCCCCAGTTTAATACGTTAGGTTGTCATTTAAAAAAAAAATGTATACATGTGAAGGGTTATTCAGGGATTCCTGACAGATATTAATGTTACAATGTAACTTGCATTAATTTTGAAAAATAAAATGGTTTGGAAATAGCAAAGTGCTCCATGTTAACATTGGGTATTTCTAAACTCAGGACAAAATTTAGAAACTATTTAATTGTTTTTTGACGGTTTTAGATGCGTAACAGATTTTGGAGGTCAAATTTCGAAAAAGTGTGTTATTTTTATTTTTTCATCATGTATTTATAAAAAAAAATTATAGTAAATTATATGATATGATGAAAATAATGGTATCTAGAAAAATGGTATATAATATGTGTGGGTTCAGTAAATGAGTAAGAGGAAAATTACAGCTTATCACGAACACCGCAGAAATGTAAAAACAGCCCTGGTCCCAAACAGTAAGAAAATGAATGGTCTGGTCACTAAGGGGTTAACATTTTTATATTAATGAGAGCAACTGATTATTTTGGTATTATAGAAATAGAAGGAACAAAAAAACCCATTTTTTTTCCTATTACAATTTCTCTTATATTGCATCTGCCAACATCCCTATTGGTGACACTGAGATATAAGCCACAAGCTGTTGTCATTTCTAAATTCTGCTGCTGACATTTGCTATCTCATCCTTCTGAGTAAAGGAAAATTCTAACTTGAGCTCAACTGGAACAGACTAGAAAACTGAACAATTTATTGATCCAAATATCCTTATGCAGAAAAACAAGGTCTGGTAAATGTCTTAAGGTCATTTAAGTTGAAAGCAAGTATGTTAATATTTGATGCACTGTTGTATTGATGAACTGAAATGTTACATTGATATGGTTTAATACAGTTCACTTTTTTTTCATATACACATCTTCCTTTTCTAATATTCTGATAGTATAAAGTGATTTTTCAGGCAGCTCACTTTCATCACGTTTAATTCTAATGGAATGTTTGTGACGATTATCCCATCTCATACTTTGTTACGCTCTAACAGTTTCTTTCATGATTGCGTTTTGCATTGAACAGTCGAATTATCCGAAGTAGTGTGATTATAAACACTTGGATGGATTATTATCACCAAATTAGAAAACTGCCACAACAGGAAAAACAGAAAACGAAAAAAAAGATATCGAAGTTGATGTGTTTTGACCTTACAGAGAGTATTTGTCACAAACTTGGTCTCTTTGCAATCTATCAAGCACCACACATCATACAATCGATAGAGCTGACTCATGTGTTTTACACTACCTCTGATTGTCACCCTACGATAATACTTCAATTGATCATGGTGATGAGATACAATATTGGCTTTTGGTGACACGACCAAGAGAAATTACGTTCAGGTTGAGAGGAACTCCTGAGGATTTAAACAGGATTCATGTGCTGTACAGATCGATAAGATAGAGAACTGATAATTCAAAAGCCGATAAACAAATACAAACATGGAAATAAATAATATTGTTAAAAAAACAGAGGGATTTTATGATGTCATGTATTTTCTTTGCAAAGGCAATCAACCAGCTAATTAAGTACAATGCCAGTTTGCTATGGCTTTTGAGCCCTAACAAATGCATAATTATGTATCCTAATCATGAGCATTTATGGTTACGGATGTCTTATTCCTCACAGTACAAATCTAAGCAGTCACCTAATTTAGACAGCTCATGGAAATGTATACAAAACTTAATTAAAAAGTAAATAACATATGGGTACACAAGAGCAGCAATACTAATATTTTATATGAAGCATATAAACTTGTATAATCGAACAACATATGTCACTTCAAAAACAAGGGTCATATTTTAAATTGTGCTTGCTATTGGTACACTATACATTGCGTTATCAGAACTGCAAGCAGATGTGTAGATTTTGTTAAAATGATGTTTAATAAAATTATGTTTTATTAAATTGTCGTTCTGTCACTTACATCTTGACATAGAGGGCCATTCTTACCCCCATAGCCTTCTATGCTAAGGCATAAGAGGCATTCCAAATTAGGAGAGCCTCCCGAAATAAGTGGTTGTGTCTCCTTAGAGCTAAGCATGGCTGATCCAGGACCATGCTCACTGGCTGATAGCACTCATCTGAAGCTCTCAAATAATAACTGTGGTCCTGCATGACCCTTTTGTAGAGCTAACTTGATCCTGCTGAAAGAGATATTAAAAGCAGGAGATGTTGCTGCCTAGATGCTTCAAGGTAAGTTTTCTAGCCATACTTAATCAGTTTGATTACTTAAAAATGAGATAGAGCCAGGTCACTCATGGCACCATAACCACTACAGATTGGTGTTGTGGTTATGGTGCTTGAAGTGCATGGAGTGTTTTTTAATAGATATTGCCTTAGAGCACATAGTTCATTTACATTATTTAGATTTCTTTTGGGTATTTTTGGAACATATTGGTTGTATTTTTAGTGTGTCATTAAGAACAAATTTCGATACAAATAAAGTAACCACTTTTTGAAATACGTACAATTAAAAATACCGTGCAATTGCTAAGGTACAGAATTGTAAGAAAAATTGAGACGAAGAAATACAGAGTTCCAACTGTGAAAAAATTTAATAAAAGACACAGTAGCAGATTTGTACTATAAAAATAAATCACAATTTTTACGTGGATCCTTTTCTTTTACAGAAGAACACTGAGCACTGCCAGTGATGCTTGCACAGAAAAAAACATACAAACTTCAGCTTGCAGATCTAAATCAGTTTGTAAATGGTGCTTACTCATAGCTAGTGTCCATATGCAAATATACAAAGAACTTGCAAATTGACATATGTCAATCATTGTCTTCTCTTCAGTCAGCTGCTAATATCAAATATGAACCAGTTAAAGTTAGCAACATGGAACAATAAAATGTAGCAATATTTTACACCATCAATCTATCACAGCCTCATTTATGTGTTCCTCAACTGGAACATATTTTATACCTTTGGATCCTTGGTTGGAGTACCATGATTGCAACCCTATAACAGAGTCAGAATACAAGGCACGCAAAATCACTAAGTGACATTATCTGTTGTATTAATCTTGTAGAATTTTTATTTAGCCATTTTAGCACAGTATTTTTTTTTTTTTGCTGATAAGATAATGACCTCGAATTTCTATAGCATAAATTTTCATAATGTAAAATGACTGTTTACAGTATATAAAATAACAGATTAATCCTGAGATTTGTATTTTCTTAAGTATAACCATAGAATGAACATCAGAATAGGTCCGAAAAGATGCATGTGCGTATAATGAAGTAGAGTACTACAGATTGATCATTCATCTTTTAAGAAGACATTTCATTCTGAATCCGAGAGCTGCTTTGCACATGGATTGCAGAGAAGAATAAGCATGGTCTATCAATCTCCATCATGAAGTCAACACACTCTGCTGCTTTATAAGTAGCTGTTCTAAATTGGAGCAGCACTCATCTGCTTGCTCCGTCGCTAAACTCTCATAGCTATGCCTCCTCTCTCAACGAGCTGTGAGCTGAAATCAATAATGGAAGCAACTATGCAGCAGTTTCCATATGGGGCAACAAGCTTTTTAGCACATCTCTTTTTCAATCATATTTTTAATGATGATTCAAGCCCGCTCATGATTTCAGTAGGAATATTGCCTTATTTTTCTTGTAAGAAAAAAGACACACTTCAATGAAAAAAAGCAGAACAGTAGAAGTTTGAAGTTGAAGTTACAAAAGTTTGATATATTAAAATGCATTCGATCTTTTTTTCTGAGAGACTACAAAGTAATTTGCTCAGCATGTTTCATTTCTAGTTCTATATAACAAGAGATTTTGTGCCTGATCATACAATAATTCGTCCTACCACCCTAAACCATGAGCAGAAACATAGCATATGAGAGAATATGAGAACGGACAAAAGCTTAGAGAAACTCAGTAGCTTGCCCTTCGGTAAATCCCCTCCTCAGGTCTCAAAATACTTTTTGCTCACTTGAGCAATTACAGAGAGAATACATCTGAAGCATATCAGACTGGTCCCACCAGTAAGGGCAGCCCAGAACTAAAATGCTGGCAAGTTCTCCCTCTGCACGGGAGATACAGCAACCCAGAACGATCGTTTCGGCCTGCTTTGGGCCTTGTCAGTGAGGTGTAGCTGATGCCCTTCTAGGCACAGTGAGCACGGTGTCCATGTCTGGACTACCCTTTTAACTTGAGGAGAGCCAAGTTAATGCATTGAAGCAAAAACAAATAACATGAGAACTACAAAAGGTAAATGAGAGTTGGTTACAGCAAAAATGACTGCAATATTCCCTGTTCTATTAGCTTTGCAATATCAAGAATACTGCAGTGCCAAATCTCAGTTGCTAAAATTAGATTATTATATATCTAGATTAAAAAAATAGTAAGTCAGAGAACTTTCAGTTTCATAATGATTAATTGAAATATGTTTCCTTTTGCCATCGTGTATTAATGAAAAATAGGGAGGAGGAGTCACTTTACATTGAAAAAATAGGAACCTTATAAGGAAATGTCCCTGAGCAATTGACCACCCACTCACCCTTCCACTCTACAAGAAAATATATTTCCTACACATCCATTCTATAGTTTTATCAGTAAATATTTGAGCCATGTTAATGTTAATTTGGGTCATATCCTTGTTCACCCAATTCGTTAAAAAGATTAGTTAAGTTAAATGACTCCTGCTGCTGAGCCCCCTCCCAACCCCCCACCCCACCCCCCCGTGTTTAAAAAAAAAAAAAAACCTTTCATTGTTAAGGTTTTGCCCTGCCTGACTGAGTCCTGCAGTGCCTGTTACAGATGACGTTGGGAGAAGCTGATGGTCCACTGTTTTTTTCACACTGAAGGAATGCTTTGCAAACTGATTCTTAATCTTCAGTGATGCTATACCTGCTTGCGACACTATTGCTGCCACACTCAGGACATGTGCAGTTAACTGCAGCCACACACTATATACATAATACTGAGGGAAGAAATTTGCAATCTCCAAAACACAAACATCAGCACCGTAGCACATTGCAAATTAAATAATCTACCTCTGACAACAAATAAAAACAAAAATCACAGTGTGAAAAAAGCAGTGCCCTATCATCTTCTACCAGATGAAACTGTGGTTACATCTTCAATGAAAAGCATTTGAAAAAATTACGAACAGCACCACCACTGCATTATAAAATATTTTTTTTCTACAGAGTAAAAAAAGGACTGCCATACTCAGTGCAGGTAGGGCTCACTTGTTGTCAGGGTGGCAGTCCGGTGCCCGGAACCCAGACACAGTGTCCAGGCGGCGGCGCGTGGACCGGGACCCAATATGCCTGATGATAAGTGGGAGTCTTCAGCGTGGAGGTGGATTAGCAGGGTCTGGTGCAGGGTAACCGCACGCCCCCTGGTGTTGAGCACCAGCATTTGTGCAGCCACATACCAAGACCCTGATTCATCCTATGCAGATAACAGGAACTAGGAACTTGGAAATTAAGCAGACCTCCCAGGAGCTTAATAGGGAGGCTCTGCAGCAGGATTGTATCCAGTACTAGAAACAAGGCAAGACTAAATTTGGCACCAAACATGAAAACAAGACAGAACTAATAGAACCCAGAACCAGAGAAGGATAGGAAGCTAAACCCAGAACATATACACAAGATATGAGGAAAACATGAACATAACATGGGCATGACTGGACAGGACTGTACATGGGCTGGGTATACAAACTAAAACAGGACAAGATAACATTGGCAAAACAAGAGGAGAAATAACGAAGTACTACATATGAAAATCATGGGGATTTAGTCACACTATATGATCATACATTGCATAAGCCTGCCAACAACGCCAATGTACCCCATATCTGGCAGGTCCTACACTGCCTAATGCAAACTAAAACAACCACACTATACCACAATAGCACTTACCTGCAAGAAAGGGCAGAGAGATGAAATACTGCTGCAGGTCCAAGCTGAAACAAAAGGGTAAGTGGAAACAAACGGGTGTGGCACATAAAACAAACATTTAAAGGAAACCTGGAGACTGGGAATCCCAGGCATGGATTACAGAAATGAACCCAGAAATCCCAGCAACAAAGAAAACCAGACATAGACCAGAAAACCAGAAAAACCAAGCAAGGAAAGCAAAAAGAGTACTGGATACCAGAACCAATGCAGAATGATCCGCAGCGAGGAACAGAACGTGACACTTGTATAGTAAGCTGCTATTGTCAAGGTTTTAATACAAAAACACTCAAACTATGGAGCTCTTTCCCTATACACAAAGAAAGGTGTCTTACCAGGCCTTAGAATGGCCAAACTTAACATATATAAGTTTACAGAAAAAAGTAGAGAATAAAGAGGCTAAGTTCCATGCAGCCTTTGATGCTCTCTGTGCAGCCTTCTGGAGTCAGATTAAATCATGGAAGAGGGCTCAACTACTATCTGTACCTATGACAAGGAGGTTTCCGGAGGTGTTTCAGCATTGTGCTCTCCTGCTGGGCCAAGAGCCAAGATAGATGTCATGCCCACCAGCCATCCACAACCCAGTGGGATCATTCCCAGAGCTCCGCAGGACATTCATCCGCCCACTGGAGCAGGAGGGCTAGGTGGTGACCGGGCATTGACTTGCATGCCGGACTCGGCTTGGGGAGCGAAGGTGTTGATGCGCCACCTTGCTGATCCTCACACTTTGGGCGATCCTCTGGTGCATCCTGGAGGCGGTGGAAGCACCATTAGGCTGCATACGGATATGAGCAGAGCTGAATAGCCTCTGAAGCTTGCAAGAGGAATTGGCTGAAACATCTCTGCTACATTGTGTTCTCTAACTCTGAGCATTTATTCACTCCTTTTGCATTGCATCATATGTCATGGGCACTAGGTGTATATTTCACTGCACTTAAAGAAAAATATATAAAAAACAAACTAACTGTAAATTGGTGATTCCAAGTAGGACACTTCCCTAACCATAACTGCCAGTCTCACAATAGGATGAGTAAAGGAGGCTATCTACCACTGAAAGTTAGTGTGAGTGACAACATGAACTTTAGTTTTCTTTTTTAACAACACATTTAATAAAAAAAATTGTTTAAAAAAAAAACCTTTCAAGTGGTGATTCCAAGTTGGTGTAAGTGACAGTGACAAGCACTGCGCTAATTGTAAGCACCAGTATCACTCTAGGATGAACGAAAGAGGCTATCTACCACTCAAAGTTTGTGTTAGTGCTAATGTGTACTAATTAATACATCCCCTCCAAAAACATTTTAATTCTGCAGATAGTAAACAAAAAACCTTTTAAAACCATAAATTGATAGCCAAATTGCATACTAGGATAAATGACACATTGACAATCTTCTATTTCCCACACAAAATACAAGTACAAGTGTGCAGGATAAATTCTAATCCTGAACCCTCACTTTATTTTTCTGTCCTCTTCCTTGTTGGATTTTTCTTGCGTATTTAATTTGAGGACACCTGTGTGATAATTATTTCACTATTTGACACAACATTAGTTAAATACTGGAAAGTCCTGGGATGTGATGATTCCCCATCAAACTGCAACACATTTCACTATTTGTATTTATTTTTGTTCAAATCTAGTGTATGTTTAACGAAAATATTTCTGATTACATACTGATGTTTTATATTCAAGAAAAGGAATACCATATTAGCTCTTAAACAATGTTATCTCACCAATATTTATATTAAGTATAAATTTAAAAAACCTGCATACATTTATATATTTTTATTTTTACATATAACTAAACCGCAAACACTAGACTATTTTTTTTCTTTATTAAAAATGGCTTGAAATTGAAAGAGCTAAAATAATAATTTAGGACATATTGTTAAATCTGAATAGTCAATCTCTAATTGTGATCTATATATAGTTGTTTTTTTTAAGAAAACTATTTAATAATTGATAGTGAATTTTTAGTACATTTTAAAATGAAATAATTATTTTTTTATTGTAACTAATTGAAAGTAACATAATACCTGATGCAATTAAAGCCATAAATATTGCACATGGACATATTTCATTCGGTGGAAATAATACACAAATTATATGCAATTGCATGAACATCAAATAAAGTAAGCCCTTCTTGCCTAAGTATGCTAATAAGCCTGATTAAACAGAACTGATAAGAATTCTGAAGTCATTCTCAAAGTCATTGGGTTATTCCTTGTGTATGATTAGTCACTTGGTAAAAATCTGCAGAAACAAATATAAAAGACATATGATATATTAGCCATTACATTTGTGTTTAAGCAAGGCTACATTTGTTTTCATTACCATTTTTATAATTAGATTGATCAGTGATACATTTATTTCTACATTTATTTATCATTTGTTTTCAGTGTATCCAAATAAATTAAATAAATGAACATAACACGTCAATTTATTACCCCCTGCCACTTACTGTGTCTTTGTTTCTCTGTACTGTTTACATACCTGCTTTTCTATTTTACATGTATGTATCCTGTTTACCTCTATCTATGATACCTATTTCTTCCTCTTCCCTTTTAGTTCATTACATTATCCCTTTCCCTCTTTCACAAAAACCTCTTCTTGTTCATCACTGTCCTTCATTACTCTGATAACTTATCTCATGGTCCATTAAATGTCCCTAGATTTCATCCCCTTCACTTATGTTTTCTGTATGTACTGTTTTCTTTTTTTTTCTTACTTTGTGGGTCCTTAGTTATCTTCTTCCCTCACATATGACCTTTTTCTATCTCTTTCCATACATTTTGTCCACTGTTCTATGTTTGTTCTTCCACTATTTGCTACCGCATCCCCTGCATTCCAGTATTATCTTCTCTCCTTCCTCACTAATCTCTGCATTAAATTAGAGCTATGATACCATCAAGTACAAATGCATACAATGCTCCTCTGACATTATGCATTTGATGCTGACATATCTTCAGGGGCTATGTAAGGATACAATGTGTGAGATAAGGGGAGCACAGCATGGATCTGCACGTATTAAATAATGTTAGGGCTCTAGCACATTTAGTTTGTTGATGTCAAACATAGTTTTGACTGGAAAATGTTATTTGCTCTGAAGAGTCCACACTACAATAGATTTGTGAATTTAATATATGCCAAATCAGAATTTGTCTACAATGTTAGCGATTGGTGGGTTGTTTAAGTTCCGTAACACCAAATCGACATATGACGGAATCATGATACAACCAAAATTGACAAAGGACGAGCCGGTCCGGATGTCCGTGAATCAATGTTCACCCTAGTAAAACCGTGATTGAAGGTTAGGGGACAACCACTAAATCCGAAATAAATAAAAATACATACATGCATAAATAAATGAAAATAAAATAAAGAAATAAAATATTAAAGTAATAAACCAGAGATCAGCTGGACCAAACGCTCAAAATTGCAAATATTGATTAAATCCAATCATTCAGAAATTCAGTCAGAATTAATTCAGCCAAATTCCAACCAGAATAAGTTTAATTAAGGCACAATAATGAGCCTATCACTGTACTGCAATATATATATATATATATATATATATATATATATATATACATATTTCCATCCCCTTTTGGTTTTGGTTTTCATAGACGATATTCATACAAGCCATATTGCCGTGTTGATGAAATTCCGTCTGCGGAATTAAAAAAAAAATTCTGCCATGCACAAGTCTAATCCACATACGTAATTCACCAATACAAACACAAGGATGTAGTTTGGTAATGATATGTGGGAAATATCAATATCTAAAAAATAATCTTAATTATTTTTGTCTCTATGTCATTACATCAGCCACTGTTTTCTGTTGGTTTTCTTAAACAGGATTCCGAATAATATTAACATTCTCCATTTTGCGCCTTTCACATGTTAACAATTTTGATTCATATATATTTTGTTTTGATGTGACCGTAATAAAATGTGACTTTCACATAATGTTTGCAAAATCATTTTTCAAATAGTTTAGAGCATGCATGCTCCGTCTCCTCTCTATGTCTGTTCTGTTTCTACAAAATGCTAAGGTGATTTTGGCAGCCATGAGAATTGTTTTTTAGAAATTTGGTTGCAGATTATTTTTCAGTATTTATTTTTTTCCCCAATGCATCCACACTGCTAACTTTTTATCATTTATGTGGTCCAGTGTGATAGAGAAAACACTATAATCTTTAAAAGCTATTACAAGTTCAATAAAGTGGGTAATTTATCATTTATTTGTTCATCGTGCCGATAGCAGATTACATGTCATAATTAATTACCGAAGTAATAAATTGTGTTATTAATAGTATCTGATGACAGGGAGAGAATTATTTCATTGATAAAGACTAATGACATAGTTGAGTATATGACGAGACATTGCAAACACTGCACAGATTGAACCATAGGCCGCCTCCGTGGGTAATAAATAGTTATTCCGCAGAACAAAATGATTGATACATTTGCTTGCTGTAGCAAAAGCAACAGGGAAAAGATTCTGCTCTCTAACTTATTTAAACAGACTGTGGTGAAATTTTTCTTTCCCTGTGACAAATTTAACTTTCCAACAAAGTGACAGCTGTTTGGCAGGAGGAGTAGAATTGATGCCTTCTTGGGTTTCTGACTTACAGAGTCTTATAGAAGTCAAATTCATTTGAAAAATCTCCTGGCACATTCCCCTTTCACATTTCGCACACTCCCATGGCATCACCTGGAGGAGTGACTGCTGAACAGAAAGTGGATGATGGGAACTTGTGACATATGACATTAGGGCAAGGTTTACGCTGAGACAAATGAAGTCTGTCAGCTATCTTTGGAAAGGGCTGCTCCTGCTTTTATCCCTGCTTGGATGAACTGGCCTGTTATACAAGCTCATTGTATTTTTCGATGGGTTTGAGCCTACATTTTATGACAACCCAGCCCTAGAGACCATCCATCTCTTGGCAGCCTAGAAAATGGCCATGTTTGAATAAAAACAAAGAAGTATTTCATTACAAATGTGTTTGTGTCTGTATATGTACACACACTCATTTACACACAAATACACATATAGATATATATGCACATGTAATGTACGTGGATGGATGGTTAGACAGACAGACAAACAAACGATAGATAGACAGACAGATAGAATTGTGTTACATGGATAAACCCAATTTTCACTGACCCTTGATTTGCTCTTATTGTCCTTTTACAATAATACTTTCATACAATAAATGCCTGAAATATTGCACATACAGACAGAGAAATTCTTCAAGCCAAAGTAGGAGGGTGGTGCTACCATAACAGCACACAAGCCTTTATACGGAGCCAGTGTTTTCTATATACAGGCTCCTTGAAATGTGAGTGTAATATTCAACACAATATTATTATTATTATAATCACTGTGAAGCCATTTTTTAGTACCGTCTACACTATATTTTATGAGGCCTTAGGCGAAACTCAAACATGAGGCCCCACTAACAAAAAAGTGTCACATATACACATTGATGCACAGTTTACCTGTGTATGTGCTTGAGAGTGTGTCTGACAGAGAGTATCCCTGTATGTGAATGTATGTCTCTGTGAGCATGTTTGCGTTTTTGTCTGAGACCCTATGTTTATGGGGTAGCTGCTTGAAGTGTGTTGTGTGTATGGGGAGGGTGATGGTGAGAAGGAGAGGCGGGTGATGGTGAGAGGCAGGTGATGGTGACAGGGAGGTGATGGTGACAGGGAGGTGATGATGTGGGGGTGATGGTAATTTGAGAGTGAGGGGGGTAATGTGAGAAGGAGGAGGAGGGTAATGTGAGAAGGAGGAGGGCAGGTAATGTGAGAAGGACGAGGGGGGTAATTTGAGAAGGAGGAGGGGTAATGTGAGGGAGGGGGAAATGTGAGAAGGAGGAGGGTAATGTGAGAAGGAGGGGGGTTAATGTGAGAAGGAGAAGGGGGTAATGTGAGAAGGAGGAGGGGGTAATGTGAGAAGGAGGAGGGGGTAATGTGAGGAGGGGTGATGTGAGAAGGAGGGGGGTGATGGTGAGGAGGGGTTGATGCTGAGGGTGGTGGGGGTGGTGAGGGGGTGATGCTGAGGGTGGTGGGGGGTAAGGGTGGGGGGTGGTGATGCTGAGGGTGGTGGGGGAGGCTGAGGGTGGTGGGGGGAAGCTGAGGGTGGTTGGTGGTGGTGATGCTGAGGGCGGTGATGCTGAGGGTGGTGTGGGGGGGGTAGTGAGGCTGAGGGTGGTGATGCTGAGGGTGGTGTGGGGTAGTGAGGCTGAGGGTGTGGGGGGGGTGAGGCTGAGGGTGGTGTGGGGGGTGATGCTGAGGGTTTGATCGATGGTGAGGCTGAGGGTGTGGGGGTAGTGAGGCTGAGGGTGATGTGGGGGTGGTGATGCTGAGGGTGGTGGGGGGGTAGTGAGGCTGAGGGTGTGGGGGCTACTGAGGCTGAGGGTGTGGGGGGTAGTGAGGCTGAGGGTGGTGGGTAGTGAGGCTGAGGGTGTGGGGGTAGTGAGGTCAGAGAGTTCAGATGAGTCCTTCAGGACTGTAGTGGACACTGAATACACTAGCCTAGCTATCAATTTCCCTATCAAATCAGCAGCAGCTACACTGTCCCTCCTCTAAGAATGCAGCTTCACAATGAATGTAAAATGGATGCTGTCCAGGAGCTGGGAGGGTCTGGGAGCGAGGGTCTGCTGCTGATTGGCAGGAATGTGTCTGCTGACTGTGAGGTACAGGGTCAAAGTTTACTCAATGATGACGAATAGGGGGCGGACCGAACAGCGCATATGTTCGCCATCCATGGCGAACGCGAACAAGCGATGTTCTCCAGGAACTATTCACCAGCGAACCATTCAGGACATCACTACTCACATACAATGAGAGAAAAAATATTTGATCCCCTGCTGATTTTGAACGTTTGTCCACTGACAAAGAAATGATCAGTCTATAATTTTAATAGTAGGTGTATTTTATCAGTGAGAGAAAGAATAACCCCACAAAAAATCCAGAAAAATGCATTTCAAAAAAAGTTATAAATTGATTTGCATGTCAATATGTGAAATAAGTATTTGACCCCTTCGACTTAGTACTTAGTGGCAAAACCCTTGTTGGCAATCACAGAGATCTGATGTTTCTTGTAGTTGGCCACCAGGTTTGCACACATCTCAGGAGGGATTTTGTCCCACTCCTCCTTGCAGATCCTCTCCAAGTCATTGAGATTTTGAGGCTGACATTTGAGAACTCGAACCTTCAGCTCCTCCACATATTTTCTATGGGATTGGCTAGGCCACTCCAGAACCTTAATGTGCTTCTTCTTGAGCCACTCCTTTGTTGCACATTTGGCTGTGTGTTTTGGGTCATTGTCATTCTGGAATACCCATCCACAACCCATTTTTAATGCCCTGGCTGAGGGAAGGAGGTTCTCACATTTGATGGTACATGGCCCCGTCCATAGTTTGTTAGATGCGGTTCAGTTGACCCCTTACCTCCAAACACGGCGAGTTGAGTTGATGCCAAAGAGCTAAATTTTGGTCTCATCTGACCACAACACTTTCACCAAGTTCTCCTCTGAATCATTCAGATGTTCATTGGCAAAATTAAGACGGGTTTGTACATGTGCTTTCTTGAGCAGGAGGACCTTGCAGGCGCAGCAGGATTTACAAATTTGGAATCTGATTGATTGATTGATTGCTTCTGTGGACAGGTGTCTTTTTTACAGGTAACAATCTGAGATTAGGAGCACTCCCTTTAAGAGAGTGCTCTTAATCTCATTTTGTTAAACCTGGCAGCCAGAAATCTTGACGATTGATAGGGATCAAATACTTATTTCACTCATTGACATGCAAATCAATTTATAACTTTTTTTGACATGCATTTTTCTGGATTTTCTTTTTTTGTTGTTCTGTCTTTCAATGTTTTCCCCTCTAATTGCTCCTCTTATTTAAGACTATGTCCTCTTGTTGTGGTAGTTTTTTCTTTTTTTAAAATATATTCTCCTCCTTTACTTTGTGGATTCCCTTTATGTATTTAAATGTTTCTATCATATCCCCCCTGTCTCGTCTTTCCTCAAAACTATACATGTTAAGATCCTTTAACCTTTCACTATAGTGCCCTCTGGTTCCCCTCTCTCATGCCCCTGGCATATAAAGTGTTAAAAAAAAACTTTAGTCACTCAACTGATTCTAGCACCAATGTCCCTCATCGCTGAGTTAGTGCTCTGCATCCTCCAACATCATCGGCAAGCACCACGAGATCATTAGGCCCTCCCCATACAAAAGCATTACCTTATTGCTTTACTATAGGGATTTCACTGACACTGGTTGTCCAGCATCATTTATCAGTTAGCATCCAGAAAGTTCCTCTAGTGGCTGTCTGATTGACAGCCACTAGTGACAGTCTTAGACCTGCAAAGCAATCGCTGCAGTTTCTCAAAAAGTGCAATGATTTACATTTACAGGACTAAGTGGGATAGGGACACTTCACCCAGACCAATTCAATGAGATTAAGTGGTCTGGGTAACTATAGAAACATAGAAACATAGAATGTGACGGCAGATGAGAACCATTCGGCCCATCTAGTCAGCTCGTCTATAGTGTTCCTTTAATCAGTTATATTATTTATTTATTTATTTATGTATTTATTTATTCACAAGTATTAAGAAACCTCTCTAAATTCTATAAAAATACATTTAAAAAAATCTAATTAATATCCATTTAAAGTTTGCATTTATAAAAACAATCAATGTTTACTAGAAACTTAAAACTGAACACACACTTACGTTTGATATGTTAATTAGATTTACAAAGTAGATTATGCCTTTTTTTATGCATAATGGAGTAATAAGATGCAGTTTTAAGCCTCTTCATATGAGAACTTTTACATGCATTTGTAATAATTTCCGGATTTTTAGTATCTCTTAAATTCTTGCCAGGCATGTACAAATTTCATTTCTAACTGTATATCATCAAAATGATCTCTTTCAACTTCAAGAGTTTTATATTTTTTTCCATGAAATATATACTAAAACAGTAATCACAAAGAAATATATTGTACACGATAATTTTTATCACAACGTATTTTGGTAGAAAAGTGTCTTTTTATGTTAACAAATTTAAAGGAATATTTTAATCACCTGAGAGCAGATAACTATACCTGGCAATAATTTGTTCTTAATTGCCTGGTGTTGTTTATTTAGTTTCACTTATGATTGGATCATTAAATGCAACAATCCCCTACAAACACAAAAGTAAAAGGGTCCAGATGCTGTATAAAACAGTTAGAATCTAATGTGAATTTCAATGCAGTAGGTATGCGACATGACAAAATATAATGTACAAAATAAGAGGCTTTCAGTATTTTCAATTAAAGTCACCTTGGAAATCCCTTGTCAGAGAAAAAAAAAACACACGAGTAAAAAAACAAAAATAAAAAAATAAAAAAACATGATAAAACATTTCTAATTATTGCATATAAAATAAAGTTGTGATTTTAATTCAGGGAGGCTTAAATTGTGTTTGAAAGCACAGGCCAGGGTTAGAAGAGTCCAAAGGTACTCTATACCTTAGTGATGGCTAATCTTGACTTCCCCAATGCTTGTAAACAAACATTTCCATGATGTTCAAACAGCCTCAGGGCATCATGGGAAATGTAGTTCTGGAACATCTGGGGTGCTGAGTTTACCTGCCACTGCTAATACTTGTCTTTATATCATATATTACACATTACTACCTTGCAAGACAAGGCCTCACAAAAAGTAAGTATCAATCTTGAAGATTTGCTTCGAAGGTCACACCAAAATTACGGTCTCTGTTAATTTAGGTCTTGAAGTTGTCATTACTTTTTATCTAGAGTGGTAGGATATTTTGTTTATATATTATTGATATATGATGTATGCATATACTATATATAATATACACTTATCTAGAGGCACTGAAACTACACCATTTGTAACAGAACATCCCCTATATCAAGGTCCCAACATCCCATGTTTGTTTACCAGTAAACTGCCCAAAAGCATAGCATAAATGCATTATTAGATGAGCTTGCGCTATGCTAATGGTACTACTGTAGCAGTTTGTTCTAAATGGACCATGCTTGTTTGGCTTGCCAGCATGTTAGAAAGTCAGCCTGGGGTGTATTCATGCAAGGCTAACAGGCATCTATTTTGGTTGGCCTCCCGAATTCTGGGCAAATTGACCCTTTGGGTGGTGCCAGTGAAACAAATTGCATCTCTGACCTAAAGGGGGAGGACCAATGATGTGCACTTTGTTACCGGTACTGTAAGCAATCCCGGTAATGGAGAGCATGTCATTGGCCTGCCCACCTTGAGGTCTGCCCTCCCCATCCCTATTGACACTCCTTTCTATGTTGGCTGGTTGTGTAATAATATGTCTTAACTTATATGTTTAAAAATAAACATATTTAGCAGAAAGCCATTACAAATGGCTTTCATGGACTCTCCAGACCCCTAAAGAACTTTAGCTTGCTGAAATGCTTCATGTGTGAAGAATGTGTCCTTTTTAAAAAAAGAAATTACAAAAAGGGCAGATTTCAATATAAATCGGTACTTTAATAATTTAACCTTGTTATTCTTCTCCTGCTGTTAATCAGACAACCAGTTCTGTTACTGCCTGGTTTATTTAGCTTAGTGGAGCTAAGCAATTGCCTAGAGAACCTGTTTTGCAAGACTTTTCATTGAGCTGCATTGGGAAGTCTGTGTTTGGACAGCCACAGAAAGTCTTAGAAGATGAAGGGGGCTTTTGAAGATTTTGCAAGCTGTTTTTAGATTGCCCTTAATCAAAAAAGTGCATAATTAAATACATGCATGTTTTCATTGGGGTTATGTATACTAAAGAGTGTATTTAGACAATGGAGTGTCCCCTTAATTCTCTAATACTTCAAATAAGGCTTTGTAATGGACCAATGCAACTACAGTATATACTGGTAATTTAAAAATATCTAACGCAAATGTTGTTTTATAAAATATTTTTAAAGTTATGAACGTACAAAAAGGAAAAAAAACCTAAAATGAACAATATGAGAAATAAATCAAGCTCCAGTTAAATTCGCGTCTCACATTTAAGGTTAGTAAACTTGGATTGCTGGAAGCAAGTCCAATAATATGTCTGCTTCTCAACGTGCAAGATTAATATTCTACTTTTATCACATTAAATCAGCAAAATGCTAGCAGCATGCAAATGGAATGTGCATTTATTATTGCAAAATCTTATATCAATGACAGTAATGTGACAAGGACTATCTGTTTTTATCTCTTGATATCTCGTATTTTTTTTTGTTCTTAATAAACTCTTTCCGCTTTATGAACCAAATAAAGACAGCACTCTAGAGATCTGTGTTTGTCACAGTGATTTTTTCTTTGCCGATTGAGTGTTTTGTATTTTTCATAATTAGACATGTTTTATTTAACTAATTTTTCATTTATAATAGGATGTAAAATAAACATTTAAATAAAACTTATATCTATCATTTTTGTATTTATGTGATTGGATGATATCAGAGGACGGAACATCGTTTTCAATTTCTCATGAATTTTCTCTCCCCTGCCCTGAACTTGGTAACCTATGCAAGTTATAAATACAATCAGTTCCAACAGAGATGTTCAAAGTCAAAACAAATCAGTGTATTGGATACACATGCACCTAGGGAAGAGAATTCCTGGCATCTCCAAGAACATTATGACAGGTCCATTGCACTTGTGTCTACATCTGAGCTTGAGGACCATAAATTAGAATATAACTTAGCCAAACTACTATTAGGAAAATAGACATCACAGGTTCAAAATTGAAGACCACACACATTCTGATTTACCTGTGTTTTTTATTCATCTCATGCTCCTCATCAACTGGAATGAATTTACAGTCTCCTGCTCTTCAGTAACCTGGGCTGAACTGTACTGCTATGAATTATTAAATATGAACAGCAAAACTACATCCATTGAGTACATGACATAGCAATATATCTAATATGAAAGATAAAAATAAAATGATACTGTTGGTTTTGAGAACCCTGTCCTCAACTTTATAATCTAACTGGGAATGGGCGTAAAAAAGGGGTGCCCAAAAGGTAGATCCACAGATGTTGTAGAACTACAACATCCATGATGCTTTGCATACCTTTAGAATTACTTTAGAATTTCACACATCCACACATATAGGGCTTCTTGGCAAATGGCTTATAAGTAAATCTAGAGTCATTTTGTGTCATGTGAGCATCATGCATTTTGTGTAATGTGAGCATGACTGGAATTTAATATTGGCCCTTGAGCCTACAAGACCCTAACGTTTCATCAAAACAATACACATGCATGACCTAATGTTAACTAATGCTTTGCAAAGAAACCTTTGACCTCACTTGATTTTCTAGTAAGGCAGAATAAGACAAATGCATGTTTGTTGTTGAAGGATTGATACGCTTTACAAACATGTTTTTATAGGGAGTCTTTACTACCAGAAAATGTAGCCCTAATAAACATTTATTTGAAGCAAACAATTCCTAGCTAATATAAAAACATATTGTAAAACAGCATTTTTGTATATAGATTACTTTGCATAGAAATTTAAGATTATAAATATGTAAATGTATACAATTTAGATATTTCATTTATTAATTTAGCTTTTATAAAAATATTTAGGAAATTAAATGTTTTAGACAGTATACAGTGTCCTTAATCTTGCGAAAGTGTACACATGGTATGAAATGTTAGTATAAAAGCAAAAATTAAATTTTTCTCACATACAGTAATTGTGACAAAAAGCTATCAAATACGTTGTTTATAGGTATTTTTAAGGACAATGAAGCATTACAAGTATTGTAGCTTACTGCAAATGGCAACATAATATAAAAATAATGTCTGCATTTAAAGGACCATTATAGTGCCAGAAAAACAAACTCGTTTTCCTGGCACTACAGGGTCTTTTGGTCCCCCCAACCTCAGGGTCCCACTCCCACTGGGCTGACAGGGGCTGAAGGGGTTAAACACTTATCTTTCTCCAGCACCGGGCTCCCTAAGTGCTGGGGAACTCTCCTCCCTGTGCCGATGTCAGCTCTGAATGCGCATGTGCGGCAAGAGCCGCGCATTCAAACAGTCCATAGGAAAGAATTTCTCAATGCTTTCCTATGGATGTCCAGCGTCTTCTCACTGTGATTTCTACAGTGAGAAGCATGGAAGCACCTCTAGCGGCTGTCAGTGAGACAGCCACTAGAGGCTGTATTAATCATAGTGTAAACATAGCAGTTTCTTTCTGAAACTGCTATGTTTACAGCTGCAGGGTTAACACTAGATGGACCTGGCACCTAGACTACTTCATTGAGCTGAAGTTGCCTATAGTGGTCATTTAAGCATAAATACAGTAAAATCAGATATTTCTAAAATAAAGATCTTTAAAACTTCTATAGTAAGCTTTAGCAACCGCTGAGAAGCTAACGTAATGCTAACATTTTACTGGTAGAGTCCATTCCCTCATCTTCCCTCCCTGATTGTAGGAATAATATGACCCATTAATACTTTCTGTACTGTTTGAAACCAAGTGGTGAGCACACATTTTCAGAAAACCTGCAGGCATTATATCAGCGACTCGTGGCATCTGGCAGATAAATTAATTCCTCTTTATGCTGCTATTCATAATTAGAGTATAAATGAGGGTGAGTGATGCTTTATGATATAGTTTTCATACTGGAAAATAAATAAAAACAAAAAGCTTTATGTTTGAACTTGATTTGAGTGTTAAAAGGGTTAACCAAGGTTAGTAACACATTTGTGAAATTAATTATATAAAACAACAGTATAAAGAACAGAAGAAGAAAAAGAAGACTAGTTTATACCACCATACAACATACTTTAAGTGAATTAAAACAAAAGTTACTTGAACACTATCCCAAATCAATGCACATTTAAATATCGGGAGTGTTTTTAGTATCACCCCCAATGTCCATTAAAGTGTAAGATCACCTGCCACGTCAAGGCAAAACCACTTGTGAGTGGTGAGTTTTACCGTAACAAGTCATTGTTGACGGCCAGGAGTAGTGGAAGTTTGAGTGCAGGGCTTAATTTAGAATATTTAAGTGAATTGAAGCAAATTAATTATTGTATTTAAAAAAAAAAAAAATATTCTAACATGATGTTCTTCTGCTGATACAAACTGTGCGACACATCATTTAAATCACAGTCTGGGTTACAAGTGTTAAGCCAGAAAACCCACACACAAACAGCTTTTTCAACATTTTGGATCTCAGTGTGAGTCTGGTTCTGGCTTATCCTATCTAATAATGTTGGAAAAAAGCCACGTAGAAGATACAGAATAAAGACGGCTTATGGTGATGAAAAAAAAGGTGATTAAAAATCTTCCATCCTCCACTCTACAAAGTTACAAAGTGACTTATGAGAACATTTCCATAACTCAGACAGGGCCAACAACCTACTTCCCCAAATTAATCATTAAATAAGACTGTATAAAAATGTAGAAATATGTGATATACTTTACAAATATGATACTGGTATTTTAGTTATGTTATGTTATGTATGGTAAGCAATATTCGTATAAATAAAACAAAACCACACAATAACCATAGACAACGTTTAATTACATTTCAATGGGTTTGGCAGTGATTTTTATTCAAAGCTTAAGGGGCACACAACCATAACCATAACCGTATAACATATGGTTCACCAACTTTCAAAACTTTTAACTTTATTAACCACCATATTGCCAGTCAGTCATAACTAACCTGACCGCCTTTTATTTAAAACCATTTACCACCATATCCTTCCTCACAACTTTACCCTGAGGATGACTTTTGCCCCAATGCTTCATAACACCACGACAATACAATTAAATAAAAGTAAAGGGAGGTGGGGGTGCGGGGGGGGTGGAGTTGTGGTCCATCAGCACCGTTGCTGCTTCAGTCCACTCTGACAGGATTAAACTTGTGCTGCTTCTTTTTATACTGCTCCAGTTTCCCACTCTTTTTCTGCTTGCAACTTTCAACTAATTCCATGCCAGCTCCAGCCCCCAGAAACAGCTGTGTCATCAATTGTGCCCAGATACCTGTCTAACTGACTAACTACCACAAGATGTAATATTCATCACATTCAAATCCCAGACAAAACAGATTAACTCCTTCATTGCCACCATACATATATGGCACAGTGCTTAGTGCATGTGACTTCTTTTTTACTGTGTTTTAGTTGTGTTTCTGTCTTTGGAATCCTTCTCTTTCCATTATTGTTTGTTAACTCCATGTTCAACGATAAAATGTTAAATATTAATGCTCTTAAATGATAGGCACACAGGGGTGCCGCGGAATGTTTCCCCGGTGCTATGATTATAGCACTTGGGAAGGATTACTGCTGAACAGGGGCCCGGTCGGGTGGTGATGTCCTTTAAGACCATGACCGGGCACCTGTAATGTCGGCCAGCTGGAAGGCAGTGACAGCCTGTCACTTCCTCCCAGCATCACGCAGGGAGACAGAGCAGGAGAGAGGCAGCCGCAAGGGGAGATGAGCACTGCAGGAGCTGTCCAGACTCACACCAGCCCGCAAGGACTCCTAGCCACCCTCTTGGACACATAAGTTAAGATAACAGGATGGTGGTTGGAGATATAAAGAAATATCACTTGTGTGTGTGTGTGTGTGTGTGTGTGTAAGTGTGTGTGTATGTGTATGAGTGTGTGTATGTGTGTGTATGTGTATGAGTGTGTACAAGTGTGTGTATGAGTGTGTGTGCATGAGTGTGTGCATGTATAAGTATGTGTATGAGTGTGTGTGAGTGTGTGTGTGTGTGTGTGTGTTTAGTGTGTGTGTGTGTGTATGCAAGTGTGTGTGTATGAGTGTGTGTATGTGTGTGTGTATGAGTGTGTGTGTGTGTGTGTGTGTTTGTGTGTGTGTGTGTATGTGTGTGTATGAGTGTGTGTATGTGTATGAGTGTGTGTATGTGTATGAGTGTGTGTGTGTGTGTGTGTGTGTGTATGAATGTGTGCAAGTGTGTGTGCAAGTGTGAGTGTGTATGTATGTAAGAGTATGAGTGTGTGTATGTGTATAAGTGTGAACATGTGTATAAGTGTGAGCATGTGTATCAGTGTGTGTGTGTGTGTCAAGGTGTTTGTGAGTGTATGAGTGTGTCAGGGTGTACATCTGTGTGTGTATATATATATATATATATATATATATGTCAATGTGCTTCTGTGTCAGTGTGTGTGTCTGTGTGCACACATCTGTGTATGTGAATCTGCATGTCAGGGTGTATGTTGTTATGTCAGTGTGTGTATCTGTGTCATGGTGTGTGCATGTATCAGTGTTTGTGTGTGTCAGGGTGCATGTGTGTATATGTCGGTGTATATCTATGTGTGTGTATGTGTTGGTGTGTATCTATGTATGTGTCGGTATCTATATGAATGTGTGTGTATGTGTCAGTGTATTTATATGTATCTGTGTGTTAATGTGCATGAATATCTGTGTACGTTTGTATGTATGTATGTGGTAGTGTATGTGCATAAATCCAAGCAGTCAAACACCAGCACAACATACAAGGTCACTCCTGCAATCTAACACAAATATTACATACAAACACATCCCTGCATTCAAACTCCCCAAAATATACAAATACACACCTTTGCTCAAACACAAATACTTCACACAAATGTACATCCACATTTAAAAGTGAACATTACATTCAAACACACCCATGCCATAAAATGCAAACATTACACACAAACAGACTCCTGTACTAAAACACTAACATCCCTTCAAACATCAACACTGTACATTACTCTATAGGGCCAGTAATTGCTGCAGCGCTGTACAGATATACAACCTAGAAATTATAACTTAAAAATATTGAAATATTAAGGGCGTCTTGAAACTAAAAAGTTTGGGAACTACTGATCTATACAATGCCTAAACCAATTTAAATGGCTGATTTCCTAGGATTGTGTATTCTATTTATCCCCCCCAACTTTCAAAGAATTACGATGCCATATTCATCTACAACTCATTAATAATTATAAATCAAAAACTTTTCGAAGAGACAACATTTAATTTCGATTGTGTGCATGAAACCGTTTATATTGTATAGTTTCCACTGACCACGTTTATGTTAGGTTTAGACCTTTTAATACATACTGTGAAGTCAGTGTATATGCAGTAAAAGCTGCCAAAGTGTTAAGATGGTGTGGTGCTGACCCCTCCACTTGTTGGACTTTATCTACTTTACCAAATAATATGGCATGCCGTGTTCAAAACCAGATGCATCCCCAGTCATACATATTGAATAGAATGAAAACTGCACATACAGTCATGGCAGACATATATTTTTTTTAACACTTACTTATTAGTAGTCCTTATAATGCCAATTGATTTAACTTTTTTTTTTGCAACAAAGAGGGCCTGTCCCACCATTTTCTATCTACCAGCCTCTAAAGTCTATAGGTCACACATTTGTAAATCATTTAGGCATATTGCCTACTTTATTATTGGTTACTTACAATTACGGCTAAGTCGTTTATTTTGTGCTGCTACTCAACTGAAAATGTGACCATAAAGCTAATTTATTGCTGCAGCCTCATTCAGTGGCAGTGTCTTGGTTTATAATTTGAATTCTTACAAATATTAAATGTTGACAAACAAACAGCATTCAGCTGCTGTCCACTTGCAGTTTGGTGTTTAGACAAAAGATCCCTTAGAGCCAGCATAGGTAATCTTTGGATCTCCATCTCTCCTGATACTTTGCCAGCTTATGGCTGAAAGAGCATTATGGTATATGTAGTCTACAATATCTGGAGTGATTAAAGGAACACTATAGGGTCAGTAATATAAACATGTACTCATGACCCTATAGTGTTATAAACCATGATAGGTGGTTAGATACCCCTTGCTACTCTTAAATAAGCATAAAATTCACCTTTATTCCAGCGCCGTGTGGGTCCGCCAGAGCTGGCTTTGCCTCCTTGGCTGAGATCCTCAGAATTGACAATCTCAACCAATCCAATGATTTCCCATGGGAAAGAATTGGGTTGGTTGAGATTGCAATTCTGTGTGTTTGAGCCAAATGCCGTGCTGGCCAATCAGCACCTCCTTATAGAGATGTATTGAATCAATGCATCTCCATGGGGAAAGTTCAGCTTCTCCTTGCAGCACTTGGAAATGCTGAATGCCAGTGCTGCACGTTGTGTCTCAGTGACTGCCACTGAAGGTGTCTTTGGGAACAATGTAAAGACTGCCTGTTCTCTGAAAAGAAAGTCTTTACAGCAAAATGCCTGGAGGGACTGACTATACTTACCAGAACAACTACATTAAGCTGTAGTTGTTCTGGTGACTATAGTGTTTCTTTAAGGTTGCCTACCACTGCCCTAAAGTAACAAAGAAGCTGACACAGAGTGTTTATTTCTCAATGTTTAATTCTGTGGAGCTAACCTCGCTGTGCCTCGTTACAGTGCTTCCACAGAGTGCCTTGTTAACAAAAGATTCTAAATAAGCTGTAACAAGGCACAAGGCTTGTCCATGAGAAGTATCTGTTCTTGAGAAGAGGATTCAGAATGGAGAATTTAGAGTAGGATTATAGTCAATAATCAATAACTTTTTTTTATTAATGAACTAATTTCAATGATATTACATACAATGAAAGCTTAAATGTATGGACTGAAGATGACATCTTTGTTTGACTGGAGATGACATCTTTTACATGAGCTCTATTTGCCACCTCGCAATGTCAGGCTATTTGATTGCATTGTTTATAACAATAGTTAATGTTTGACACTCTAGCACTCGCATTTCTGCACAGATATTCTCCTTGAGCTGCTCACAGTTTGTTCACGTACTCCAGCTCCTTCAGATATCCCCACAAGAAGCCATCAAGAGCTGAGAGGTTGGGTGAACGAGACAGCCAATAAATATGATAGTCTCCTGAAATTATTTGCTCAACAGTTGTCTCAGGAGGCACATCATGGCCCTGTCTTTATGGGCAGTAGCCCATTTTGTTGAAACCCACTATTTTTTTCTTTGTGTCAAAACAATGGTCCTGCCATTTTGAAAAAAAACATGTTACTGGTTGTTCCTTCATGAAATTACCCATGAATAATCTCTGAATACTCAGTTATAATGAGTACCTGCAACAACAAAAAATAACAACTAACAAATAAGTTATCTATCTCTTAAACCCTACTCAGAATTTTGGCCCACCCTGTTGTACTGTCATGCAGAAGGAAGATCTCCATATTCTACTGCCTTGTCTGACGGGGATCTCTGACTAGCACGCAGTGAGTAGAGGAAACAGGGAAATAATTGGACAAGAACTGCATCCTTCTCTGGGTTGTGGGGAAGAAAGAGGCACAAATGAGAATTCAGGAGATGAAATGCATCTGAAGGTTAGGGGTATAAAAAAATGGACTGGTTAGGGAGCAGATGCACAAGTGTGGATTAGAGGTATAAATACTAACAGATAATAAGAAATAGAAGAGCAAGTGAATTTTAATGGGCCCTGGTCACCTTCATACATATTATAGCCATCGAGGAGGGGCCTTTTATTTCATGATAAAATATCTCATTTGGTTAATTTGGTGAATGCAACAACCTTAGAGATGCAGGTTCTTTCCCCCGCAGAGTCAACTTGTCTTTTCATCCATCAGAAAATATATCAATGTATTCTTTTTAATAAAAAATATCATTATAAACATATGAATAGATCTTAATTATAAAACATGGTTATGATAAATTTGCATTTTCATTTAAATGGTGAGCTACGTCTAACCAAAAAAAACTTTTTTTTTTTTTTTTTACTGCTTCAACTTAGTTTTTAGGCTTTGCTTATAAGTTGTTCTAACTAATGCACTTGTGGCATCTCACATTTGGAAAAATTAAATACCATAAATCTTTAAAAAGTTAAAAGCCCTAGTTGGTTATTTGCATTGCTAATTCTAATGTTAAAATGCTCAAAGTGCTGCAGAGAGGGAAAGAGAAAACGATAGCACTCACATGCATTCCTGTATTTGAATAATATAATCAATGAATTTCATAAAACAGACTCTCTAAACTTTAGAAGAATTCCTAAGTTATTTTATTGACATACAGAATGTCATTGCAAATGATATAATTTTATTTATAAGGGGATACATTCCCACGTATTGTGCCAGTCAATACTGTCTTGTCATAAACAGTATTAGATTATCCCATTAATATGAATGAAAAAAATCAGGGGAACCACACCACAATATGAACCATAATCAGTACAGACAAATAGGAACATTAAACATTTATCTTGGGTTTCTCTTGTATTGATGTGGGTGTCTTGGTACTGTACCAGTGTAACTTGTGAAACTAATTTAGTAGTTTAACAACTTACCCTGGGTACCACCTGGGCACCCACAGCTGCAAGATACTTCATTACGAGAATCTGATTAGCTCCCTTGAGATGTGCAGGGCCATAGAAAACTGCAGTTATTGGCTGAGAGTGTCAGTTGAGCAGTCTCAGATATGACCATAGGCTGGTGAAAGTGGACTAATGCATCATCAGAAGAATCTATTCAACCCTTGGTGGTGGCAGGTTCAAAACCTTATATGGTTGGCTCAGTCCTTCATATATTTAAGATAGATAAAAATAGTACCATTGAACTGGGGAATATTTACATCCCCTTGATGATGGCAAAAGTAACATCTCCAGTGGAAACCAGTGTTCTAAATGTATATTTCCTGGTTGAATTATGTATTATCCAGACAATCAGCTTCTCCTGCAGAAGAAGAATTGATGTGTGTTGGTCATCTGGCAGGACCCAGCTAAGTAATCAAACCATTACACAATAGTTTGACAAATTAAATTAGGACAGTGCTGGTGCCATGCTGGCCCCATAAACTCTACATCTGGTGAATTGGTTGTGTTCATTTAAATCACCTAACTGTTATTTTGGACTTCCAGAACAAGATTTACATGGTTTTGGAAAACTTGAGTTTCCATTCAATTAGTTGCATGGTGGGCTTCTTGAAAATGCATACATTCTTTAAGTATGAAAGTATGAAAGAATTGCCAGTATGATTTTGCATTGCCACCTTGTACAATTTTGGGGAAACTATTTCTATCTCAGCTGTGACCAGATTTCTGGATCCATTAGACCTTTTACCTCCAGAGGTACTTTATAATGCAGTGTGCAAGAGTACAAATATATTTAATTCTCGCTTAGATAACAAAACATTTCGACCTTGAGTTGGGTCATCATTATTCTTAGTTGTTTTCAAGCACGGACGGTCTTATCTTGAATTCACTCTTGCAGAACCAAACGAGGGCAGGTTTTTCTTTATATTTACCAATACATATTTATAAAAATATTCTTTGTTTCCCTTAGTTCACTTCAAAAAAAAACAAAAAACTAAAATGGTTCATCTAAATGTATATAAAAGGAAAACAATGTAAGTGTACATTTGTGTTTGCTTTCTAAAAATATAAAATAAAAATAAAAATTCTAGACATAATCTATTGGGGGAGTGTGAAAACCAGAATTGCTATTTACATAATGATCGGAAAGTAAATATGAAATATGCAACATATGCATGAGTCTGCAAGTCAGTTTAAATAACAGTAAATCAGATTGTTAGTCAGTTGCTGAGACTTGATCATGAATTTAGAAGACTAGGGTCTACTGGCCATACATGTCTTTTGGAGAGGGCTTGATGTAAATTTTGTTTATAGAGTTGCAAGACAGCGAGATTAAGCATTCCATATTTATTTTACATAAAATAAATCACCACCAAAAGAAAGGAGGATAGTTTGCAATACAAATAATGTAAAGGAGAAATTTTGCTGTAATATAAAAGGTCAGGCTGCCCTTTTAGTATGTAAAATGAAAATAATAAGTACTCTGAGTTATTGCAGTAGGTAGATTTTCCAGACTTGCTTTACTTCTTCTTAAAGAGGAACTGTCATCGTCTGGGGAATTTGCATAATTTACAAAGACCCCCGACGGTGACATTGCCTCTGGGGGTCTGGTGACCGGGGGGCAGGCCGGTCCTCTTCTGCTCCTGGAGCTTTACTGCTGTACTCCTCCAAAGATAGAGTTTCCATAGATAGATGGCAGGATCCTTCATAGAAAGAGCCAATTCCCTGTAGCTGTCTATGTGACAACTGGGGGATTGACACTTCTTAGCTCTGCCCAGTTTCAAGAAGTGTCACACATAGGAAGAATGTTGTCACAGCGCACCACTGATTTGGCTGGTGTGAGCTATTGTCACCTTGCCACACTGTTATACTTTTATTTTCATGATAAGTGTGCACATTTGGGGAAGTATTTACACCAGTGTGGTTGCAGCTCTATTCTCTACTTATAAGTGACTATTTGCCACAGATATTGCTTTTTTCTAGAATAGTATTTAGATTTTTCAACTTTAAGAGACAGTAAATGGGCTGAATGCTTGAAGCATACTGTAAGAATATGATAAGGAACCAAGTGAATTAATAGGATAAATCAGATCTTAATTAGAGTGCCTCGTGAGATCTCTGATGAAAAAATAAACTATAGAAGCATTGTCTGGAATAAAAAAAAAATACAAACACAGAAAGAAACAAAAAAAAAGTTATGAAGGTCCAAACATGCAAAAGAAGCTTCTAAATGCAGGAATCCCCTGCTGGTGTGATTACACTTAAATATTCCAAAGTTTTGCATATAATTTCCTTTGCCATATTTAGATACATAGTGATGTCCATAATGACAAAAACCAACAGCAGTCTGTCGTATACTGAAGCTGTTCAGCAATGTTAGTTCTGGGTGACTTATTCAGTCCTTACTTTGAATGCTGTCTGCATCTATTAGTCATCTAGATCTCTCCAGTACAAGTGGACCCAACCAGGCATGGTAAATTTATTAATGTGGGTAGGAAGTGGTTATCATATTGTAAATCAATATATTAATCACAATTTATTTTGTTGAAGTCTTGTTTGTTGTTGAAACAAAGTGGTTAAAGGGACTCTCCAGTGCCAGGAAAACATATCAGTTTTCTGGCACTGTAGGACCCTGCAGTGCCCCTTTCCTTCCATCCCCCATGCCATGTTGCTGAAAGGGTTAAAACCCCTTCAGTGACTTACCTGAATCCAGCACTGATGTCCTTTGGCACTGGCTCAAGGTTCCGCCCATGCTCCTCCTGACGTCAACCGGCGGGGGAGACCTAATGCACATGCGTGGCAATGGCAGTGCGCGCATTAGACCTCCCTATAGGAAAGCGTTATCCAATGCTTTCCTATGGGGACTCTAGCAACGCTGGAGGTCCTCATGCATAGAGTGAGTACGTCCAGCGTCATTTAAAACACTTTTTGTGTTCTAAGAACACGGAGGTCCCTCTAGTGGATGTCTGGTAGACTGCCACTAGAGGAGGACTTAACCCTGCAAGGTAATTATTTACAGTTTCTAAACACTGCAATAATTACACTTGCAGGGTTAAGGGTGATGGGAGTTGGCACCAAGACCACTTCAATGGGCAGAAGTGGTCTGGGTGCCTGGCGTGTCCCTTTAATGTGCAGAAGACTCTTAATTTCTGCATTCCACAAACATTGTATAAAAGGTTCTGTGCAATAGATTGCTACCTAGCTCACTTTTGCTTTGTATATCTGAGCTAATGTAACTATGATATTTAACCTGCAGTAATTGCCATTTACTGAACCACCATTTCAATGTAATTGGTGTCACAATCATGTCACAAAGTTTTAGAGTTTAACATAAAAGTGAAGTTTTGACTTTAAAAACACCATGTTCACTTTACTTATAATGAACACTGACACAGGAGTACAATTAACATGGTCAGACATATGACTTATATTGTCAATGTTTCATAAAATGAATCATATGAGATACAGATTGTAAAATGATGAACTATGTAGTTATAATAGCCTGTGCTTTGCAAGGTTATGAATGTAAAGGTTTTATAGATGAAGTAATAATTATATTATTCACTGCTGAGTGAATTTTAACAAACTGAAATTACTTCAAATATGTAATTAAATTAAATATGTTTTAAATATATAAAGCTATGTATACATTTCAAACAAAAATATATACAAAAGGTCAAAGCAAATAGTTACTAAGTAGGGTTATGTATTAATCAGGCAATTAAAACTTAAAGGAGATATTTTTGACCATCATGTCTGAGAAGGAAGTAAACTTGCTGAGTTGTGAAACAAAATTTGTAATTTATCTATCAATTCACAATTTCAAAGTTAGCTAATTCTCTTCCAGTTAAATCAAAGTGCCAGTGTAGACAGGTATTTGTTTATGGTAATGCTGTCCTTACATAGTTACATATAGTTACATAGTTACATAGCTGAAAAGAGACTTGCGTCCATCAAGTTCAGCCTTCCTCACATTTGTTTTTTGCTGTTGATCCAAAAGAAGGCAAAAAAACCCAGTTTGAAGCACAATTTTGCAACAAGCTAGGAAAAAAAATTCCTTCTTGACCCCAGAATGGCAGTCAGATTTATCCTTGGATCAAGCAGTTATTACCCTACATTGAAAGATTATATCCTTGAATATTCTGTTTTTGCAAGTATGCATCTAGTAGCTGTTTAAACATCTGTATGGACTCTGATAAAGCCACTTATTCAGGCAGAGAATTCCCCATCCTTATTGTTCTTACAGTAAAAAAAAACTTTCCTTTGCCTTAGACAAAATCTTTTTTCTTCCAGTCTAAACGCATGACCTTGTGTCCTATGTAAAGTCCATTTTGTGAATAGATTTCCACACAATGGTTTGTATTGGCCCAGAATATATTTGTATAATGTTACCATATCCCCTCTCAGGCGACGTTTTTCTAAACTAAATAGGTTTACATTTGTTAACCTTTCTTCATAGCTATGTTCCATTCCTTTTATTAATTTTGTAGCCCGCCTCTGCACTTTTTCTAGGGCCATAATATCCTTCTTTAGAACAGGTGTCCAAAATTGCACAGCATATTCAATATGTGGTCTTACCAGTGATTTATAAAGAGGCAAAATTATATTCTTGTCCCGAGAATGAATTCCCTTTTTCATGCATGACAATACCTTACTGGCCTTGGCCACTGCTGATTGACATTGCACATTGTTGCATAGTTTGTTGTCTATAACAATTCCCAAGTCCTTTTCGTGTGTTGTTTTCCCTAATTCGCTTCCATTAAGGGTATACGTTGCTTGTGTATTCTTTACGCCGAAGTGCATAACTTTGCATTTTTCAACATTAAATTTCATCTGCCATTTGAGTGCCCAGTCCCCAGTCTATCTAAATCCCTCTGCAGCAAAGTAATATCTTGCTCACATTGTATTGTTTTACAAAGTTTTGTGTCATCTGCAAACACTGAAACATGACTTTCAATGCGGTCTTCAAGATCATTTATAAACATGTTAAATAGAAGGGGTCCCAGAACAGACCCCTGAGGGACACCACTGTCCACCTCTGTCCAGCTTGAAAATTTACCATTAATGACAACTCTTTGTACTCTGTTTTTAAGCCAATGTTCTACCCAAGAACAAGCATTTTCATCTAGAACAATTTCCTTGAGTTTGAACACTGATCTATTGTGTGGTACTGTATCAAATGCCTTGGCAAAATCCAAATAGATCATATCCACTGCAACACCCTGATCTATACTTCTACTTACTTCTTCATAGAACGCAATCAAGTTAGTTTGACATGACCTGTGCTTCATAAAACCTTGCTGATTTTTGCTGATAACCATGTTCTCAAGGAATTCTTGAATATTATCCCTTAATAACCTTTCAAATATTTTCCCAGCCACAGAAGTTAAGCTCACAGGTCTATAATTTCCAGGCAAGGATTTTGAACCCTTTTTGAATATAGGAACCACATCTGCCTTCCTCCAATCCTCCGGAACACTTCCTGAAAGAAAAGAATCTTGAAAGAATAAAAACAGAGGTTCACTTATTTCTACACTTAGTTACTTAAGTACTCGTACACTTTCATTTTTGTTTTTTTTAGAATTTATGTACTTAAAAAATGCTTTGGGTTTGGTTTTGCTCTCTTTAGCTATCATTTTTTCATTTTGAAGTTTAGCAAATCTAATTGCCTTTTTGCACACATCCAAAAAATGTTAACTGTAAGCTTCCATTGCTTCAGAATGCTTAGAATTTCCCTCTGAACTCAAATACACATACATAGAAAGTGATGTTTATTGTGCATTAGATATGTGCAAAATAAAAAAATTTGTTTCGCCCAAAAATGTTAACAAATTTTGGGACAGACAAATTTCAGCCATATAGTGGATCAGATTAATTTGGTTCATAAAAAAAAAATTCGATAAAATTAATTAGATGAACCAAAGCAACATGAAAATAGGCCAATCGGTGTGCTGAAAAATACATTATATAGATATTGGCGCATTTTCCCATCATTCAGTTTACAGACCAAGAAAGCAAAAACAATCAACAGAAGAAAAAGGCAAGGAACAGTGAAAAAAATCTATTTTTATATTATTTATTTAACATATGTAAATATATAACTATAGTTTTTTATTGTTTGTTACTGTTCTTCCTTCTTCCTCTGTTAGTCTAATTTGATCTGTAAATAAACTAAAAATTATTTATTGTCGGTACCCTAGCCATCAATCATCTCTCCCACCCCCCAATAATTATTTCTTTGTTTTGAGGCCACAGACGCAGAAGCGTACCTAGGGTCTCCAGCACCCTTGGTGAGGAGCTGTATCGGCACACCACCCCCCAGCCACCCATCATAAAAAAGTAGACATTTTAGTGTTTAATCAATTTCAATTAATCATAATTTTAATAATTTTCTACATCTTTAAAGGTGCTGTTCCTATATAAGTTCTCCACCATGTAAAGGGAAACTAAAGAAACATGTAGTATTATATTTTGATTCCTAATCCTCCCTGTCCCATAAAAAAAATGCATAAAAAGAACTGAAAGTTCCTGAGGTTTCCAGCAGTCACTCAAAGCCCTCCGTGATATATGAAATCACTGCTTGGAGAACTCATACACATGAAATAGCAAAGCTCCATATCCAATGCTTTCCCAATAATGCCAATAATCATTTGTGTTATCAGCCGCAAATCATAAACATATATTTACACACATATATTTAGACTTGTGTGATGATGGTGACATGCCAGAGGAATGCTTGTCACCATATTGCAAGGAAAGTAGAGGCACATTACACCTTATGACAAGCACAACACAGGCCATTACACCTTATTGCAAATACAACATTGATAAATCACACCTTTTTACAAGCATAACACTGGGACATCACACCATACTAGTGCTGGACTTGGGATAAAAACCAGCCTCGCAAAAAGTTTTATACCAAATCACAGGACTTGACCCAGGACTTACATCAGCAAAGAGATTGCACTCACAGGACTTGCCCCAACACTTACCCTATCACAGAAATTGCGCTCAAACGACTTGCCCAAGCACCCATATCTTACCCAACACTGAGATTGCACTCACATGACTTGCCTGAGGACTTCAAACAGTCTCCTGCATGCACCAAGCTGAAGGAAAAAGATGCCGGATATGAGATTTCCGGCAGCAACAAAGGTGGCATCACATTGCCCGAGAGAGTACTCTCTCATACTCTTACGGCTGCATCTCGCCACTGCCAAATTCTTAAAGGCCACATCCCACAGCGGCCCCAGGGTGCACCCTAATACAAACTGGAGTCTTTACTGGTTTCACTACATTTGCAAAAAATGTTTTTATAGCTAACAAATACTTTGGTTGTATCCGATGAACTCTGTCTGAGTATAGGGGGACTGCATGTGATGTATTAGGGTGTCCAGGTGTAATGGGGACTGCATATTGGGCTGTGTCAGTGTAATGGCAGTTTGTGTGTGATATATTTTGCGGCATGTGATGTATTTTATTGTCTTTGTGTGATAGTGTGATGTTATTGAGCTGTGTACATATGATAGAAACTGTGTGTTGGCATTGGGCTGGTTGTCTGTGATCAGAATGTGTGTAATCATTTGTGCTCTCAATGTGTAATAGGGACTGCTTTTGTTTGTGATGGTTTTGGGCTGTCTGTGTATGGTGGGACTAACTGTGTTTGTTTTTGAATGACAGTAATAACCACTAATGAGTAGATAGACTAATGTAACTGGTTATCTGTGACCTGTATAAAAGTAGATGAATCCTAGAGCCACACAAACTAAAATTAAGTGTTTCATTCTCACACAATATTTAATCCTGGGTACATACATATCATCTGCTCAAAAGCTTCACTTTGTTACTTACTGTCTTAGTAGTAATGCCACTGTCTGGGATGTCCACTCTATACTCTCCCTCAGTCCCTATGCCAACTGCAGTCTCAACCGGTAGGTAAGGTGTCAACCTTGTTGTAGCCGCATTATCCGCTCCGCTCGCTCCCTCCCTAGTCCCTCTGCATTCTCCAGGCAGGGTAAGATGTGACTGCACTCTCCGCTCACTTCTCCTCCCATCCATGTCTCTTCTATCCCCCTTCTGTTCTCTGTTCCACTTCCATCCATGTCTCTCCCCCCTTCCATCCATCCATGTATCTAATTTTTTATCCAAATCTCTCTCCCTTCCATGTCTCTCCTACCATTTATTCATATCTCCCCCCTTCCATCCATGTCTCTCCCCCTTATGTCTCTCTTCCATCCATTATTCCCCCATTGTCTCTCTTTCATCCATGTCTCCCTCCCCTCTTTCATATCTTCCATCCCAATCATAATGCTTTCACATTGAATTGGTTGAGCTTGTCAAGGAGGCAGATCAGGGGCAGAGCCAGAACAAGCCAAACACAGCCCTGGCCAATCAGAATCTCCTCATAGAGATGCATTGAATCTCTATGAGGAAAGGTCAGTGTCTCTATGCAGAGGGGTGAGACACTGATTGTCAGTCACGTCGTGCAGCACTGCCTAGCAGTCATATGGGGAGTGGCCATTGGAGGTATCCAATGTATACACAGCATTTTCTCTGAAATTACAGTGTTTACTGTAAAAAGCCTTAATGCAATGTTTATACTCATAAGAATAATAAGCTGTAGTTGTCCTAGTGACTATAGTGTCCCTTCAAGTTTCTAATGTTCTTGTCAGTTTTCCACGGTTACTGGTTTAGTGAATAAATACTAAACTGAAATTGCAAACATAGGATATAACCTAATTTTATCCCATCTGTCTTTCACAGACCCTGGAGTGTATCATTATGAAAGCATAATGAGCAATTAAAAGGTGTTGCTTTCTATAGGGATTTTATTCTTTTATGTGCACGACCATACATTTTTATTCAGAATTTCTGCTAAATAGCATGATTCTCAACATTGCAAGTTACAGTCTTCTAAAGCTGTATTTTTTTTAATCAACATGCTGAACACCATATGTTTTGGCAAAAGTTGTAGGTGTTGAATAATCTGTTGGAGCACTTAAAAAATCCATCCAGGTATAACTCAAAATGTAAATAAACAAACAAACAAACAAAACACACAACATAGATTTAAATAAATTAAAGCTTTATTCGTGAAAACCCATGAATGAAGATCTTTGTGCTGGTGTCTTGATAGATACTGGATGTGAAACGTTTCTAATAATAGTACAAGCATGCATGCATGGACTCTTTTCCCACAATAAAGATGGAGGTTCTACCCCCACCAGTATTGCATCTCATCATCTTAAAGTCTGCAGTGATCCTGTAGCCAATTGCACAAGCTATTCTACCAGAACTAGTGGATACCTCTGGTTCTTAAAGACTGAACAGAAGATGGGCAGAGAGCCCAACAGAAAAGTGATGCTTAATTGTTCCAGGACACTGATATAAAACTACAAGATTGGATTCTGTAAGTCTTGCCTTTGAAGTCTTCAAGAACAGATGAAGAAATTACAGACTTTTTAATGCTGATTTAGTATGTCCAATAACATATTGTAATAATTAACCAGGGTTTGTTTAATTTCCAGAGAGATGCAGCATATCTTATAATTTGCATAAAAGAAAACAGACTTTTTTTTATGCCTGGGAAACGATAACTCCATCCAGTAAATATTTTATTGTGAAGCAGATTCTATATGTCGTCTTTTAAAGCAGCAACTTTCATATATTTCTAAATAAAATAATTACAAAGTATTTCATTTGGCCTGTCTACCATAGGATGGATAGTCCAGTGCTCAAATTACTCCCAGGTTTATGTTTTAGTCATTTGCTTTCACTACCTACATAAAAATATATGTAAACAGAATATGTTCCATTATTCTTCTGGCACACAATAATGTCATACCAAATATCTTCAAGAGGCTCTGTCATGTTTTTTTTTTTTCTTTAATTTGTTATGGGCAAATGCAAATATTAAAAGTTTTAGAATTAAATGTTGTATTTCTTAAACTGTATACTTTGTCTTTAAGAGATATTGCAAATTGACAAGGTGTTAGAAATGGAACATATTGTTTTTCATAGATGTTTCTTTAACCCCTTAAGGACCGAGGACGGTTCAGGACCGTCATCGGCATTTTTGCCTTGCCGACCGATGACGGTCCTGAACCGTCCTAACGGTCTGGGGGTACTTACCTGATCGCCGTCGTTCCCCCGGCGGCGATCAGTGTTCCTCCGGTTGTGGGGAGACTGCCTGCAGCCCAGACAGTTTCCCCACGGCAGATTAGGACCCCTGTGGCCATGTGATCGCTTAACACAGCGATCACATGGTCACAATAGGTGTCCTAGTGTCTGCCTGCAGGGGGACTGTCTGTGCTGACAGGCAGTCTCCCTGCTTGTGTAAAATCAGAAAAAAAAAATAAAGTTAGTGTTAATTAAAAAAAAAAAATAATTATATATGTGTATATATGATATATAGACATATATTATATCTATATAATATATGTCTATATATCATATATATAATGCCATACTAAGTGTATTTTTATATTAATATGTACTTATATTAATATAAAAATACACTTATAATTAAATTACACACGTATATATATAATATATATAATAACTATATATATTGTATATATATATTATTATAAAATATAAATAATAAGTAATTTAAATTAAATAAAAAATTTTTTAAATAATAATAAAAAATTTTAAAAAAATTATATAGCTATATGAAATTTTATTCTAACTGTATTTTAAAATTAATATATATATATTTATATCAAAATACACTTAGAATGAATTTGTATATATATCTATGTATATAAAAATAAATAAAAATAATAAGAAATATACATATGTCCATATACAAAATTACATAAATAATTATATAAATATACACGTAGACTTCAAATATATAAATATGCATATATATTTAAATTCTACGTGCGTATTTATGTAATATTTTTACATAATTCAGTAATTTTATTGATTGCAATTTGAGGGACCTGCCTGCCAACCCAGGCCGAAATTCCAGAGAATTTAATTTGCTAGCACTGTATTTTACCCTGTAACGTTCTACGACACCCTAAAACCTGTACATGGGGGGTACTGTTTTACTCGGGAGACTTCGCTGAACACAAATATTAGTGATTCAAAACAGTAAAACATATCACAGCGATGATATTGTCAGTGAAAGTGACTTTTTTGCATTTTTCACACACAAACAGCACTTTTACTGATGATATAATTGTTGTGATACGTTTTCCAGTTTTTAAACACTAATATTTGTGTTCAGCGATGTCTCCCGAGTAAAACAGTACCCCCCATGTACAGGTTTTATAGCATTTTTGAAAGTTACAAGGTCAAATATATGGGTCAAATATTTTACATTGAAAATGGCCAGGTTGGTTACGTTGCCTTTGAGAGCGTATGGTAGCCCAGGAATGAGAATTACCCCCATGATGGCATACCATTTGCAAAAGAAGACAACCCAAGGTATTGCAAATGGGGTATGTCCAGTCTTTTTTAGTAACCACTTGGTCACAAACACTGGCCAAAATTAGCGTTCAATTTAGTTTTTTTACTTTTTTCACACACAAACAAATATGAATGCTTACTTTGGCCAGTGTTTTCGACTAAGTGGCTACTAAAAAAGACTGGACATACCCCATATTGAATACCCTGGGTTGTCTACTTTAAAAAAAATATGTACATGTGGGGTGTTATTCAGAGATTTATGACAGATAATAGTGTTACAATGTCACTATTGATAAATTTTAAAAATGTATGTTTTGAAACCGCAATATCCTACTTGTACCTATAGCCCTATAACATGCAAAAAAAAAGCAAAAAAGCACGTAAACATTAGGTATTTTTAAACTCAGGACAAAATTTTGAATCTATTTAGCAGTTTTTTTCATTCGCTTTTGTAGATGAGTAAAAGATTTTTCAAGTAAAAGTCAAAAAACATGTATTTTTTTCAACTTTTCATCAGATTTTTTTATTTTTTTTAAATTAAAATACATGAGATTATATAAATAATGGTATGTAAAGAAAGCCCCTTTTGTCCTGAAAAAAACAATATATAATTTGTATGGGAACAGTAAATGAGAAAGCGGAAAATTACAGCCAAACACAAACACCACAAAAGTGTAAAAATATTCCTGGTCGCAAATGTACAACATCGCAAAAACAGTCCAGTCCTTAAGGGGTTAAGCAATAACCTCAGTGCATATTATGTTTACGCCATTTTGTCCCAGACGAATTACAATAACAATAATGCATAAACAAGCTTCAAGGCTATCCTATGACTCTTTCAGTACACAATATACTGTGGTAACCCTAAGTAGATAAGAATGTTCAGACTTTAAGATGCCATCTTGAACTAAGTCAGGAAAATTTCCATGACGTATACAACCTTGTGACTTGTATTTTTGCCAAGGGAGGTCCTAAAATGAATAAAGTAAAAGAAGTATTACTTTTTCATATATGAACTACGGTAACCCTAAAATGGAGACACCTAATGTATAAATAGGTGTATTTTTAAATGTTAAGAAACAGAGGAGAGACTTGGAGACAGACGCTACTCCATCTTAAAATTAAAATGACAGAGAGGCTGACATGATGACATGTTCAGAAGGGTATGTTAACCTATTAATGATATTTGCAAGCATTTAGTTTAATCTTATAAACTCTGCTATAAATTATTGCAATGGATTTATATATCTATATTTATATTTTTATATAATAAATATCTAAAAGACAAAACTTTATTGCTTCCAAGACAATCCTTATTTTATATTGTATTCTCAATTATTTATATATTTTAAATAGAGGATCTTTTACTAACTATATAAAATTATGGCTAAGATATCTGTATGGTTAGCCTTACTAAGTTCTATGCTTTAAGACATTATAGTGGTAAATAAGGGAACCAGCCGCGGTTACAAATTTTTCCTTTTGTTTTGCCCCCTGTATCTTGATTATATTCTGCCTTCATTTATATTTATTATCATTTCCTCATTGCTCTGGATCTCAACCCATTAACGCTGTTACTGAGTTCTATAGCTAGCTGTGGATCTGCAAGCAGGGGACTGCCTGGACTTCCAGACAGTCCCTCTGCTGGTGGGAAGTATAGAAAAAATAACTATTAGACATGTAAAATATATTAAATTATACATCTTATATATATGTAACGTCATACTTAGTGTATTTTAATATTAATATAAGTACATATATTAGTATTAAAATGCACTTTGAATGAAGTTACATATATATATATATATATAAAATACATATATATAATATATTTATTATATAAATAATACATATATATATAAATAATATATATATATATATATATATATATATATATATATACAGACACACACACACACGTATAATTACAATAATAAATAAATTAATTAGATATTTGTAAAAAATTTAAATAAATTATATATACATATGTAATTTCATTCTAACTATTTTGTTATTAATATGTATATATTGGTAAAAAAATACGCTTAGAATGACATTATATATATATCTATCTATATATAAAATACAAATAACTGCAAATATATATATATATATATATATATATAAATATATAATTACATTAATGATTACATAAGTATACACGCAGAATTTAAATACATATATGTATATATATTAAAAATTTACATGTATATTTAAGTAATCTTTTAGCATAATGATGTGATTTAATCAATTAAAATTTGATTGACATGCCTGCTAACCCAGGCAGAAAGTGCAGAGAATGTAATTAGCAAGCACTATATTTAACCCTGTAACTTTCCAAGACAACATAAAACCTGTACATGGGAGGTACTCGGGAGACTTTGTTGAACTCAAATATTAGTGTTTCAAAATGGTAAATTGTAGTACAACGATGATATTTTTAGTAAAAGTTAAGTTTTTTGCATTTTTTACACATGAACAGCACTTTTACTGATGATATTATTGTTGTAATACGTTTTACTGTTTTGAAACACTAATGTTTGTGTTCAGTGAAGTCTCCCAAGTATAACAGTACCCCTCATGTACAGGTTATATGGTATTTTGGAAAGTTAGAGAATCAAATATAAGGCTTGCATTTTATTTTTTTCACATTGAAATTTGCCAGTTTGGTAATGTTGCCTTTGAGACTGTATGGTAGCCAAGAAAGGAGAATTATCCCCATAATGGCATACCATTTGCAAAAGTAGGGAAACCAAGGTATTGCAAGTGGGGTATGTCCACTCTTTTTAGTAGCCACTTAGTCTCAAACACTGGATAAAGTTAGTGTTAATATTTGTTTGTGTGTGAAAAATGCAAAAAACTAATTTGAATGCCAATTTTGGACAGTGTTTGTGACTAAGTGGCTACTAAAAAAGATTGGACATACCCTATTTGCAATACCTTGGGTTGTCTACTTTTGCAAATGGTATGCCATCATGGGGGTAATTCTCATTCCTGGGCTACCATGCGGTCTCAAAGGCAAAGTGAACCAATCTGGCAAATTTCAAAGTGAAAAAACTTGTTACGTTCGCTAGGGAACCCTAACACGCAGACAGGACAGAGTATAGAGAATTGCAATACCGATCCTTAGAATGGTCGGGTTATGCAAAAAGTGATAGTCAAAAGACAAGCCGAGGTCAAGGGAAATAGAGAGACGGAATAACGAGTGACAAAGCCAAATATCAGTAACCAGGAAATCCAAATGACAGTGCAACACTCAATGGTAAACCAAAGACCACAACAGGACACTGAGGCAAGGGAGAGGTTAGCTTATATACACACAGGGTGTGTCTGATTGGCTAATCTCCAATTAGTGTTAACAACAACATGTGGGAGGAGTTTCTTTCATCCCTTGTGGTCTCTGAGGTCATCACTTTGTGCCGGGTCACATAACCAGGTGCAGCACACATATAAGGAAGCTTCTCTGGAGCGTGCAGTGTCAGACATACTACTAGTCTGGAGACAGGGACCAGATGATGCTGTGATGAGGTAAGCAAGGTCGCCGCGAGCAGCGTGGGGGCAGGAGACCGGACAAAACTGAAACACAAGCCTTATATTGAAAGCACCATGAAACCTGTACATGAGGGGTACAGTTATGTAACGGCACCCCGGGCATAAAAGGGTTAAACCGCCGTTTAGTAGATCTTCACTTCCAGAGACACAGGCACAGCTACTGTAGACACCAATCCACCGAACCGGAGAAGCATATGAATGCCGTAAACAGCTGAACCAGAACCACACGAATGCTGTAAACAGCCGAATAGGAAAAAACATACAAATAGGTTTACACTCCTAGCAGTCAAACTGTAACAGCATACAGTAAATCCCCCCAAGAACAAGACAAAGCTCCGTGTTGAGGGTCAAGCAGGAACAGACAGGGCTGTGGGTGTATTGTTCTTATGTACACATCCTTACACATTAGTACTACCCACAGGGTTTTGGAAAACAACCAATAAACATGTACAATACACTCAGACACTCCCACACAAAACCCTCCCCTCTGCCTGTGATACAATTACCTTACACAATGGGTAATGTAATTATCACAGCCAGAGAAATACAGTTTTCACCATTATTCATAACTTGAAAAGTATGCATCACATTCACATAAAACTTACATTGTCAGAATCGGCATACTCCAAATACAAACATATGTCAAAATCATTGGTCCTTTGGTTCAAAATATAGATCAAGGTCCTTTGTGACCAAATGAAGCATGGCTTTTCTGCCCAAAACCAGTTCCACAGAGTCTTCTATCCTGGAGATAATTGGGAAGTAATCCAATTATCTCCAAGGACAGAGACAAAACTCCATTGAACACATGGCAGCAAAAGACAATAAAACACATAAAAATATAACTGTGCAGCCATTGCACAAAACAGGTACATTCAACATATCCCCAGATAGCTCAGATCTGAGCGCACATTATTACTGAATGGTGCTCAGAGCACACATATACAGTTCAATTGCCATGGAGCCAAAGTTTTTCCCATAGTCTTTCATTATATGAATGGGCTCCATGGCATAGCTATCTGGGGTTTCACCACTCAAACAGGGCAAGCACCGAATGACCCGGCTTTCTTGTCTTCGCAGGGGGAAATCAAGCGTTTCAACATGGGGCCATAGTCTAAAGGCAGCAGGTGGGCAACCAGGCTCCTCCCATGCACAGTGGCGAGATTGGTCTCGTCACAAGTTATATTCAGGAGACTTCATTGCTCAGGAGACTTTCAAAACCAGAAAACATATCACAACAATTACATTGTCAGTGTAAGTGCCATTTGTGTATGAGAAATGCAAAAAATCTTCACTTTCACTGATGATATCATCATTGTAATACATTATATTAATATTAAAATACACTTTGACACTGTATATGTATGTATGTGCATGTAAATATATATACTTAGATCACACACATATATATATATATATATATATATATATATATATATATATATATATATATATATATATATATAGTACAATAGTAGATAGGCAAGGCACTCCTCCTCAAACTTATTTAAACGAGTTCAAAATTTGCCTAGGTGCAATCCCGCGTAAAATATACAATCAGGAGTGAAGGGAGCACACTAGGACTGCTTCTGAGTGGCAAAAAATAGTCTTTACTGTATTATAAAATAATACATGTCCTGTGCAAATACAGACAATCGACGTTTCGACCCTCCTGGGGTCTTTATCAAGATCTTGATAAAGACCCCAGGAGGGTCGAAACGTCGATTGTCTGTATTTGCACAGGACATGTATTATTTTATAATATAGTAAAGACTATTTTTTGCCACTCAGAAGCAGTCCTAGTGTGCTCCCTTCACTCCTGATTATATATATATATATATATATATATATATATATATATGTTTTTAACCTTTATTTAACTTTTTACAGGCAGCAGGGGGACTATCTGTCATTCTAGGCACTCCCCCTGCTGGCATTGCTATGGACGGCTATTCTGTCCATGTGATCGTGCGCAAGGACCTCGTGATCACATGGCACAGGAGGGCCGGATCAGCAGCAGGGGGCTCCCTGGGATGCCAGGTAAGTCCCCCCATCACGATCACTGGCATGAGATTGCCAGCGAGCAGGTAAGTGCATAGGACAAAGTGGATGTGCTATGCCGCCCACCAGCATTTAGAGCCGGATCCCCAAGGACAGCATAGCACGCCCGCCATCCTTAAAGAGTTAATACCTGGGTGCAATCTATTTTGTTCTTCTCTGTAGGCTGTAGTTTGCTGTCCTGTGGGATTCTTTTGACTGATGGATTATGGGTAAATTAGCTTAGAAACTGAAATTGAGCTTTACTTAACGGGACACAATAGGCACCCAGACACTTTAACTCATTGAAGTGGTCTTGGTGAACTGACCCATAACCCTGAAGAAACTGCAATAATTAGCTTGGTGGGTTAACTCCACCTCTAGTGGCTGACTATAAGACACTCTGAATGGGGCTGTCCAGCATCACCCAAAACCCCACTGTATAATGCTTTCTAGTGGGGAAATCTTAATGTGAGCTTGGACATTGCGGTGCATGCGCATGAGGTCTCCTCTGCCAGCTGACATTGCCGGTGAAGGAGCAAAGGCAGACCTGAACCAGCGCCAAGGGACATCGGCACTGGACTGAGGTAATTGACAGAAAGGCGGGAGCTATAGTACCAGCACTATGGTTTCCTTTTAAGCGCCATCCTTTGCACACCCCGCCCCCCCGAGAAAATAATACCTAATTTTTCTTGTGTATAAATTAAATTAAGGTGAACTTTCTAAAAAAATAAATTTAAAAAAAGGATAAAAAGTGTGACAGAAAAGGATTAATGTAGAAGCAAAACCTGCACGGTGAAGTGCCACTTCAACATTTATTTAATCCATAGAAATGTTTCAATGTACATGCAATGCCTGAGCTCTTTAATATAGAATAAACTTGTATTGTTGCTATAGTTGCAGTTGCCTTAAATCTGTCCTTCTTTGTGTCTGGATCAAAACTTTTTTTATGATGTGTGCCTGGAGATTTTCTTTTTCTTTTGTATTGCAGTTGCATTTTATTCACCTCAAAAGAGACATTACAAAACTCACAAAAGGAACACAGTGATATTGTAATAAATAACAAAATATAAAATACAGCACACCAAACTACTGCTAGGATTTGTTGATCAACGAAATTCACTGAGCAATGTGCATTACTGAGTACGGATCTTGAACTAACATGTTATTATATCTAAATTATTATGCAATAATCGTCAATATTCTATCTCATATTTCTCTTATGTTAATGAGAATTGCGTTTATCGTAGATGGGGGATCTAGAATACACAAACCCAGTGATGAGTGCATAATGAAAGTCATGCTGAATAAATATATCTGTCAAATATTGATTAGAAATAATTGACAGGAAATAAATGAATATTCATTGAATAGGCATATTGCTTGCATTTTTCATATCGCTAAAAAAAAATATGCTTATGTTATTGTTATCGTTTGTAGATCTGTTCGCTAATTCGGCACTTCTATCATTCTCTTTTGCGTGCCATCCTTAGGAGTCAATTTGCCTTATTAATGAAAATACATTTATTTTTCAGCTGTCACAATATCATTGGATTTATACATTTTAATATGTGTTCTTTTCATGCAAAGCAATTACTGCAAACTATTTCAACAGCACCATCTACAGGTCTTTTTAAAGCATGAATAAACATATATGCATATGGCTTACCACAAAAATAAAATCCCCAAAGATTAAATCACATAAGAAAACACAATTTCCTCTTTCAGAAATAATAAGGTGTGACATCTAAAAAAAAAATAAAGGTCTCCTTTAATAGAAGTATATTTTTATTATGATGGTTCAGAAATCTTTATCAAATGATTGGAAGTGTAAAGGTTAATGCCCAATTCATCAAGCTCGAATTTTGTTCTAAGTATATTTGCTGTGGAAAAAAAAAAGATCACTTTAAAATCATTGTGTAGTGTGGGAGTTTTTTTTTTTTTTTTTTAAACTCCGTAGTTATTGTTTATCAATGTGCATTTACAAGTTAATTTTTTATGGACCAATGGCAGAAACATCTGTCATAAGAATCTAATCTTCAAAGTTTAGAGTGGACTGACCTATTTCCTTTGTGAAAAGCAGGGCATTCCACTGAAGCACAGGATCTTTGTTGATAGAACAGTGATGACTGCAAAAATGCATTAAGTCCTTAATGGGCTAATAAAGACCAATCACAGTGGCCCCACTCCTAATTTTTTTTAAATAATTCAGAAATCAATAGCAGATATACAATTCATTTTATGTCTTAAGATTGATTTTGCATTATGCCTCACACATTTTATTACACAAACATACTACCTCCTGTACACAGGCTATAGATTGAAACCAAGGGGCTAAGTCGGAGGAGAGAGGGGTAATAATTTACACATAAAAAAAATTATAATAATTAATATAAATATAAATATAACACTGATGTTTAAGGACTTTCTAAGTTGACTTTATTTCAACATATATAGTGTTTTTCATTATCTATAAATGTCTTAAATAAAAAAAAAAACACTAGTCAAATTTCTGTAAAAGACAAAACTGCAATACAATTTGTAAAACAACCTACAATGTCTCCACTTTAATATCATGTAGAAGTCTAGAAACATAGACACATAGAATGTGAAGGCAGATAAGAACCATTCGGCCCAACTAGTCTGCCCAATTTTCTAAACACTTTCATTAGTCCCAGGCCTTATCTTATAGCTAGGATAGCCATATGCCTACCCAACGCATGCTTAACCCTTTAAGGACCAAACTTCTGGAATAAAAGGGAATCATGACATGTCACACATGTCATGTGTCCTTAAGGGGTTAAACTCCTTTACTGTGTTAACCTCTACCACTTCAGCTGGAAGGCTATTCCACGCATCCACTACCCTTTCAGTAAAGTAATACTTCCTGATATTATTTTAAAACCTTTGCTCCTCTAATTTAAGACTATGTCCTCTTGTTGTGGTAGTTTTTCTTCTTTGAAATATAGTCTCCTCCTTTACTGTTGATTCCCTTTATGTATATAAATGTTTCATCTTTCCTGCAAGCTATACATGTTAAGTTCCTTTAACCTTTACTTGTAAGTTTTAGCCTGCAATCCATGAACCTGTTTAGAAGCACAATACTCCAAGTGAGTTCCCACCAGTGTTCTGTACAATGTTTTGTACAATGGCATGAGCACTTCCCTCTTTCTACTGCTAATACCTCTCCCTATACAACCAAGCATTCTGCTAGCATTTCCTGCTGCTCTATTACATTGTCTGCGTACCTTTAAGTCAGCAGAAATAATCACCCCTAAATCCCTTTCCTCAGATGTTGAGGTTAGGACTCTATCAAATATTCTGCACTCTGCCCTTGGATTTTTACGTCCAAGATGCATTATCTTGCACTTAACCACATTAAATGGCAGTTGCCACAACTCTGGCCATTTTTCTAGTTTACCGAAATCATTTGCCATTTGGCTTATCCCTTCTGGAACATCAACACTGTTACATATCTTACTATCATCAGCAGAAAGACATCCCTTACCATCAAGACCTTCTGCAATATCACTAATAAAAATATTAAAGAGAATGGGTCCAAGTACCCCACTGGTGACAGAGGTACGCCACTGGTGACAAGCCCATGCTTCTGATATACTTCATTGACTACAACCCTCTATTGCCTGTCACTCAGCCACTGCCTTACCCATTCAAGTTTGTATAAAATATTCACATCAGACTTACAGTGTTATTTATTAAATTGGGACTTTTTTAAGTTGCTTCAGGGAACTATATAGTTTAGGCTTAAATATCAAAATTACCAAATGTTCTGCAACTTATTTACTCTACCAGATTGCCAAAATACTCACCCAACACAATTTGTATTTTAGTGCAAAATCCCACTATGGGATAAGCAAGGCCAGCCTTAAGCCTTTAGGTGTTCTGTGCAAACAAATTGTCACTGCACCCTCCCTGGCCACCACCCCAACCCTTTAAAAATTTGACAATTGCTGGGATTTCAAACTGAGTTTCAAGTATAAAGAGAAAATAGCCAAAATGGGCATGTTACATGTTTCTGCAATCTTGCATAATGTTCCACCTGCTTTTTTTTTTTTGTACATGTGTGCATGCATAATTGTATGCCAATGGTGTGTCTGGAGATGCTGCTGATTCTGGTGTTGAATGTGGGGATGCATGTGTGGAGGACGCTGCATGTGGTATTGTGTGAAGGGAGGCTGCTTGTGATATTGCATGTTTGTAGGGACCATTCCCTGTGGGGTAGCACTGCTGTTGGGATTAAGCTGTGTGTGTAGGTGCTTTTCTCTGTGTTTGGATAGGATTTGTAGCATGAGTGTAGGAAAATATGGGCTGGAGGGTGTGTGTATGTGGCAGAATAGGGGCTACAGTGTGTATGGGGTGTGAGCAGTCATGTGCTAGATTGTGTGTGATATGATGCAGTGTGGAGAGATAGGTGCTTTAGTGTAGAGGGTTCGGGCTGCAGTGTAGGAGGCAGAGGTTGTAGTGTAGCAGAAGATAGGGGCTGTAGTGTAGAGGGATGGGGCTGTAGTCAGGGCTGGTGCAAGACTATTTTTCACCCTAGGCAGGGCCAACTACTTGCATTTCCCCACCCCCCTCTGTTTGTCTCTTTGTCCCCCTAGACCCTTTGTGTACCTCTTTGTCCCGTCAAGGCCTTATGTGTGTCTCTTTGTCCCTCATTCCCTCTGTGTCTCTTTGTCCCTCCCAGCCCCTCTGTTTGTCTCCTTATAACCGTCAGCCCCTTTGTGTGTCTCTTTGACCCGCTAACCCCACTGTGTGACTCATTCTCCCACCAGCACCTCTGTGTGTATCTTTGTCCACTTAGCCCCTCTGTGTGACTCATTCTCCACCCAGCCCCTCTGAGTGTCTTTCTCTCCTCAGTCCCACTGTGTGTCTCATTCTCCCCCCAGCCCCTCTGTGTGTCTCTTTGACCTGATAGCCCCTTTGTGTGTTCTTGTTCCCCAAGCACCAGTGTGTCTCTTTGTCCCTCTAACCCCTCTGTGTGTCTCATTCTCCTCCCCAGCACCTTTGGGTGTCTTTGTCCTCCCCCTGTGTGTCTCTTTTTTCTCACCCAGCTTCACTGTGTGTCTCTTTGTCCCACCCCCAGCTACTTTGTGTGTCTCATTGTCTCCGCCAGCCCCTTTGCGTCTATTTGCCCCCCTCAACCATCTTTGTGCCTCTATGTCTGCTTGATCCTTTGTGGTCTCCCCCTGTCCCTTTGTGGTCTCTCCTCCATCCTTTTGTGGTCTCTCACCCCACTATCCTTTTATGGTCTCTTCCCCCACTATCTCTTTATGGTCTCTCCCCCATCCATTTGTGTTCTCCAAGGCTCCTATCAGTGGACACAGAGTGTGTGTGTAGTGGATGATGTGTGTAGTGAGCAGGTGCTCAAGTCGGAGAGAGAGCTTCTGGAAGCTGAAGATCTGAGTAGTATTTGTGTAGTTTAATGTAAGCATGCTTTTGTATGGGGTATGTGTGCGTGTGAATGATGGTGTATGAATGCAGGCTTGTATTTGTGTTTAGTATTTACTTTGCCACACACACTGATACACACACATTGATACACATACATAGACACACACTAACACACATACAGATTCACAGACACGCACAGACATACATGCAAATACGCAAACACCAAGTCCACTTCACCACTGGGATTTGGAGGGGACTGCTTGTCAGCCTTTTAGCTTGTGACTATGGCCTCTGTGATAAAACTTGGTTTAAATCACTGTTCGTGCCTTTTTTGGATTATTAGGGCCACAGTTCGAACTTTCAAAGTGGCACTTCAAACTCCCGAACAGTCGAGGTGGCCACCATTCGACATTTGAAAACGTGGTGACGGCCATCTTGTTCGCATGGACCAAAACCACAAATAGACTTCAGGGGAACTTAGCTGTGAATGCTCTGGAACTATTTTCAGCATGGAAACCTTGTGGTTCCCGGTCGGTCCTCCAGCAGCACTTAGCCGCGATTCTATAGAACTGTTTTGACCATGACTTCCATAAAATTTCTGAACCTCTGATTTGATCTGATCTGGGTGATTTTGGGATATGTTGTTCACCCAGATCAGGGCTATCTGGGGATGTGACTTATGGGAATGTGTTGTATTTTGGGGTACTTATTGGCCTTTGTAAAAATGTGTGTTTTTTTCTGCCTGGGGATAATTAAGTTAATGCATTATCTGCCCTAATTGTATCTCAGGGAGAGGGGAGGGATTGTGTACTGTATGTGGGAGTGTCATTTATTATCCCATTGTTTTTATTGGCTTATACACTTTGTTTCCCTGTGCCCAACAAGGTCCACCTGGGTGCCACCCTTGTTGGGAAACCTGCATAAAAGGCCAGCTGTGGCTTCCATTAACCCCTAAAGACCGCAGCTAAATATACTAGTTGTGATCCAAAAAAAATGTAAACAAACCACAGAATTTTACTATATGTCTGTTCAACAATAATATACCTCTTTCATACTAAGTGCACCCACACTTATTATATATAATTTTGTTCAGGGGAAACAGAGCTTTCATTTCATATCAAACATTCATATATGGAACTCCATTTTATATGAATAAAATCTAAAAAACTTGTTATTTTTCAATTTCTGCATGGCAATTTAACTGTTAATTTTCTTGCAATAAAACATACATATTTGTATTCAGAAATGTCTCACAAGTAAAACAGTACCCCCGTGTATATGTTTATGGGGTTTTGGAAAGTTACAGGGTCAAATATATGGCTTGTACGTACCATTATTTAAGATTTTTCTGATAAGTCACAGGGCGAAATATATTAGATGCCCTTTCAGCTTGTAAGTTTGTCAAAATGATTTTCTGGGCCTATGTGGCTTTTCAGAGAGTATGGCAGCCTGGGTAATAACATTTCCACCGTTATGGCATACCATTTTCAAAAGTAGCCAACCCAGAGTATAACAAATGGCATCATTTGAGATGTTTGGTCTAGCCATTTTAACAGAAATGCTGGGCCCATGTAGCGATTTCTACTTTTATTTTTGTCTTTTTAATCAGATAAATTTAATTTTCACTGGAAATGTCATAATTCTGATATTAGTTAGTGCAATAGAGACTTGGTATTTTGATTTAACACTGTCTTCTGAATATAACCATACCCCCCCTTACCATTATATCAGATTTTTCTGATAAGTCACAGGACAAAATATATTAGATGCCCTTTCAGCTTGTAAGTTTGTCAAAATTATTTTTTGGGCCTATGTGACTTTTCAGAGAGTATGGCAGCCTTGGTAATAACATTTCCACCGTTATGGCATACCATTTTCAAAAGTTGGCACCCCAGAGTATAACAAATGGCATAATTTGATATGTTTGGTCTAGCCATTTTTACTAGGGGTGAGATTAGGGAAGGGAAGTGTTTGCCACAAAGTCTTTGGAGATCTCCTGATTCCAAAGTGGGATTGGGGGGCTGGGTAAATAACATACGGGACAAAAGGCTTAATGTGAATTCGAGGAAAGGGCAGGGCCTACCTATGACCTCTTTTGTATAGAGGACATAGGCATTGAATATTGCAATTTGGCTCACGTAGATTGCAATTTTCTTGTACCAGGTCCTAGTTTTTTGGTTCACCAGATAGGGCTGTATGCATTGGTCATCCAAGTCTACTCCCCCCATAAATTTGCTGTAGTCTACAATGCACTTCGGCTTTTCCAGATGCTCAGTGCTACCTCTCACAGACACTGGCACTGTACTTTCGTTGTGCATCGTAGACAGCATGTATACATCTTTCCTATCTCTGAAGCGAAGAGCAAGCAACTCATCCTGCAGGAGGGCTGAAGAGGAATCTCTACTGCTTCTGCCTCTTGCCAGGGCTTGGGGGAAACCCCTGCAATTCTTCCTCACTGTGCCACAGGCTAGGGTTTCAAAGCAATATACATTTTTAAATAATTCTATACTGGTATAATAATTGTCAACCCATAGCCTACATCCCTTATTCAACAAGGGAAGGATTAGATCCCAAACAATCTTTCCACTTGTACCCACAGAATCAGGGCATCCTGGTGGGTCAAGATGGCTATTCTTCCCCTGGTAAATGCAAAACGCCCATGTGTAACCAGTACAGGATTCGCATAATTTATAAAATTTAGACCGCTTAGATGGAATATATTGCTTAAATAGCAGTCGACCTTTAAATTTCATAAGGGACTCGTCAATTAAAATATCTTTATCGAGGACATAATTTTCAGAAAATTTGTCTGACAGGAGTTGGATAAAGGGCCGAATTTTATAGAGCCTGTCAAACAGTGGGTTGTTTCTAGGGGCACACAGTGAGTTATCATTAAAATGAAGGAATCGCAGCAGTTGCAGGTAGCAATCCCTCAACATAACCTTAGGGAAAAGAGGGGTAGCCAGGATGCGTTGCTTGCTCCAGTAGGACCTGATACTGGGCTTTTAAGCTATACCCATCATTAAGGTTAAAGCCCAAAACCGCTTCATCTCTGCGACATCCGTGCGTCTCCACATATTCCTGTGACCATGATGGGACCCTGGATGTGCAGAGAGATACTGCATGGCAAACAAATTTGTTTGCTGAGCCATGAGCTCAAAGATATCATCTGACATAAAGAGCTAAAAAAAAATGAATTGGCTCGCAGTCGTCCACTGTTACAGTGATGCCAGGTGTAACAGTGAACGGCGGTATTTCTGGGGCCATCATGTTTGGAGGCAGCCAGTTTCTGTCTGGCATTGGGCTTGCTGAGCATCCTCATGTGAATGGTGGTGGGGCACCATCACTTGAGGTCTCCCTCAGAGGGTCAATGTCAGAGGCAGTGATAGTGTCACTGTCTTGCAGAGTGTCACTATCACTGCCTTCCAGAATTGCATACACCTCCTCGGCTGAGTAGCGACGTGCCATTCTAGGGGGACAAATTAATTAATTTAAATACTAAGGGGGTAATTAATTATATACCTGCCTAACACCTACTACCCGCCCTCAAAAAATAATATAACTGTACTGATCGCAGTATAGGCAGCTGCAATCAGTACACTGAAAGGGTTATTTTTAGATCTATAAAAATAACCCTAAAAAAGGTCAGTCTGATCAGAGAGCCCTCTGATCACAGTGATCACTGATACAGTACTGTACAGCAGATATACTGTACAGTATAGTGATCATGGCAGCGGGGAAAGGGTTAAGGGAGAAATAATTTTTTTTTTACCCCCCCCCCAAAAAAAAAAATATAGTACAAAAGTACTAAATGCCTTAATCAGGCTGATGACAGTAATATGCTGTGATCAGCACTGAAAGGGTTAAATACAATAATTTTTTAACAACTTTTATAAAGTATTAAAACTTTTTTCTTCACAGGATCAGCTCAACAACGATCTCTCTGCCTCTCTCTCTCAGATCGAAGTGAGGTGAGGTGAGGGGCATAGACAATGTGTCAGCCAGTGATTTGAGATCATTGGCTGACACATACTAACAGTGATCACAGTGACTGGCTGTCACTGTGATCACCTCCTACAGATCGCGGTAATTGGCCACAGGGGGACTGCCTGGGTGGTACAGGCATCCCCCCACCACGATCTGTAGGGGGCTACTGGCTGCAGTTACATGTGTCAGCCAAAAGGCTGACACATAGTAACATTGATCACGCTGACAGGCTATGACAGGCTGTGCAGATCGCGGTCACTGACCACAGGGGGACTGCCTGGGGGGCCAGGTATGTCCCCTGACCGCGATCTGCTGCAGGAGAATGCGGCCAGCTCCATGTGTCAGCCGATTTCAAATCGGATGACACATGGTAAATACCGATGGCAGTGACAGCCTGTCACTGCGATCGGAAGCTGCAGACCGCGGTCCCCAGGCACAGGGGGGCTGCCTGGGGGGCTAGGCATGCCCCCTGACCGCGACCTGCAGCGGCCATGTGCCGCCGGCCACGTGGGGGGTAAGACCGCCTAGGGCGTTCTATGCCCTCTGCGGCATTTAGAGCCGGCCAATTTGGATGGCATAGAATGCCCTGCGGTCTTAAGGGGTTAAACAGACTTACTTCACCCTCGATCTACAGTCTTGTCTTTTATTGGGGGAGACTGCTATATCACTACAAGGGATCGCTATAATCATAGGTCCAGGGTGGGTAGGAAACGGCGAGACCCCACCAACCTGCGGCAGTTGTGAGGTCTGCAGTGCTTATGGTGTATGGAGAAGTGCTCGGATTCCTCAGTGAGCACTAGGAGCATCCGTCGGCGGAGGTACCCTACTGAGGTAGAGGAAGCTTTGTTACACCCACACAGTTACACATACAGACACACACAGTTACAGTCACGATAAAGCCCTGTGCTACCGCACAGCTTTCACACCCCAAAGACCGGTCCAGTGGTAAGTTTATAAACTGGATCCACCATAAAATCTATTTATTCAATGCTATTCTCATTTCAACACAGGCTAGTGTGCGGTAGGTAAATTCTATAATAATTTGATATTAGCTACTTCAGGACACCCTAGTCTCCTCTGTGAAAAACAACACAATAAAAAATTAAACAGCTGTTGAACTACTTCATAATCCAGTCGGCTAATATCTTTTATGACTGACAAAAGATCTGTAATTTACAACTTTACTTCCTAAGGCATTCTGTGAAAATTGAGGATTTATTATTCATCCTGGGCAAATAGCCTGCCAGGTGTTACAGCTTTGCCCACACATACGATTGATGCATTCACCAAGCTCATATCAATGATACACAGCCTTGTGTGTATAGTTTGTATAAAGTTGACTTTTCCGCACTCATTATGAGTGTAAGAAAGATGGCACATTGTCAGAAGTAAGTGGCCTCTATTTTATCCACGCAGACTCCAGAAAAATGAATGTTATGATAAAAACTCTCTATTCTCATTCTCATGGTGCATGCATTTAACCCCTTTGCTGCTAGACCATTTCACACCTATACTAAACACCAACATCAGTGTTCCTTATGTGGGTTACCCTTTTTTGAAGATCATCAACTTTTAGTAAACAACTTTAGTTTGCAAGAAAAATCATACATTGAAAAAATATACAAAAACAAAATATTCTGTGCTGCAATTTTTCCAAATGTTCATGGTAAACTACAGAATATGAGTCATTATTGTATAAATATTTTAAAAATAAATATTACTTTCTAACATCAGTCCAGCTTCTAAAAAATGAAACATTTGTATTTGTCATGTATATTTTTCAATAACAGTTAGGATCTGAAAAATATTAATACTACTATTAACCCCTTAAGGACACATGACGGAAATATTCCGTCACAATTCCCTTTTATTCCAGAAGTTGTGTCCTTGAGGGGTTAATATTGTAATTCATTAAGAAAATGCATTGGAATTAAAAATTGTCCACAATCGTCTGCAACATAAGATTAGAAGAACCCCTTGTTTGAATGGATCAACTCTGCCCTTGCCTAAAAAGGATCTTTTGGTTCAAGAGCAAAGATATTGGTGGCAAGAGAGGGCAGTCGCACACCACCCTAGTACACACTTTTTTTTTTAAATTCTTTATTTTGTAATGACAGGAAGCATGAGTATAAACAATAACAAGGCTTGTGCAAAAGCCGTCTTTGGAGATGCATTGTTTCAGTGTACAATTTCACGTTGCGTGAGTACAGAACAATTGGTTAGTTTGTTACACACATTACATTTGCGGTAAATCCAGGTTTTCGATTTCCTTCCGTCATGTGTTTCCAGTGTCAAGGGGGGGTAGGGGGTGGGGTCAGGGGTGGGAGTCTGTTCGTTGGTGTGGAGGGCAAGCGGTGTGTGTCTGGGGAGGTTTTGGGGGTTGAGGGTATTGGTCGTTATTCGGTGGGTGGTTTGTTTAGCGTCCGAGTCTCAATAGTTGGGATTGGGTGTACTGCTATTGTCTGTGGAATTCTTTTGTGGCTAGGTCTCTCTGTTTTGGGTCAGCTTGTATATGTCAGGAGTAGAGGGGGAGTGTGGGGGTTTGGTTTTTGTGCGGTCCGGTATGTGGTTTCCCGTGGGGGGGGGGATTATGCAATTTTGCTCCCGTCTAGGTGCGTCCTATCTAGTCTTTATTGTGTGGTCCCTGTGAAGGTCTGTGGGGGAGTTGGGGGACAAGGGGTGTAGGGGTGAGGAGGGGTAAGGGGAGAGCTAAAGAGAGAGAGAGAGGGGAAAAGAAAAAAGGGGGATGAGGTGGGTAAGACGTAGGGGGTGTGCAGGGGGTTGGGGTGATATCATCTATGGCACCAGTGTGGCTCTCGTTAGCCAGGGGTCACATATCTTGTGGAAGGATTTGGTTGTATCGTGGATTAGGGCAGACAGTTTGTCCATTTCAATCATTTCTTCAAGTTTTTGGAGTACTTCCGGCAATGAGGGGGTGACTTTTCTACCCCAGTCTCTAGCTACGGTTCTCCGTGTAGCCAGTGCGACGTGGGCTGCGAGTTTGTTTTGAGCCTTAGTAAGGGATTTGTGTGGTTTTGAAAGGAGCCAGATCGAGGGGTCCAGTGGGAGGTCGCTCTCCTATGTCCCTCTTCCATGCTGCGGTGTTTGAGAGGGCCTTGGGGGGGGTTGTTGTGGTGGAGGATGTTGTAGATGATGGATATTTGTTCCCTCTGTATTGGGGTGTGAAGAAGTGACAGAATCTGACCAGGTCGTTGTCTTCAAACCTTGCAAAGTGTTTGGGAGTCATGCCTGGTTCAAATTGGGTGTTTCGCAGTATCGGTGTTAGTGGGGATGGGGAATTGATAATGTTGTATTTGCGAGTGATCCGGTCCCATAGTTGAATAGAGTGCATCAGTGCTGGGGTCGTGGGTGGAGTGTGTGGTCTGTCGTGCTTGGTTAGCCGTAGGAGTAGGGAAGGGAAGTCTCAGCCAAGTAGGTCATGTTCTAGATCTACCCGCAATTTGAGCCCCGCTGGGGCATGTAGGTTTTGAATTTGGGCTAGCTGGGCCACCTAGTGGTAGTCCCAGAGGTTGGGGATGCCCAACCCCCATCTTGTGTGGTATATATAGCATTACTCTCTTGATTCTTGCTTTTTTCCCCGCCCATATGAATTTGTCGATTCGAGTCTGTAGTGACTTGAAGTCCGGCTTAGATATAGGTAAAGGTAGGGCCTGGAAGAGGTAGAGAAAGTGCGGGAGCAAGTTCATCTTTATCGATGCCAGACAACCCAGCCATGAGATGGATAGGTGTTGCCATGTTTCCAGGTCTTGCGTTGCTTTGAGTAGAAGTGGGAGATAGTTGAGTTGGTATGTTGTTTGCAAATCTGCCGGTAAATGTGTGCCTAGGTAGTGTATGCTCTGCGGTTCGTATCGGAATGGGTAGTCTAATTTAAGTGCCTCCAGCGTGTCGGCAGGGGTGTGGATTGGGAGGGCTTCTGTTTTGCTGAGATTCAGTTTGTAGCCCGACACTTTGGCATAGTCGTCTAGGAGGGCCAGTAGTGGGGGCCGGGAAGATGTGGGGTCTGTCAGTGTCAGTAGGAGGTCGTCCGCATAGGCTGCTATCTTGTATTCCTCTTTGCGGAGTTTGATGCCGGTTATGATTTCGGTCTGACGTATTTTTTGGAGGAAGGGTTCCATGGACAAGATGAAGGGGAGGGGGGAAAAGGGGCAGCCTTTTCACGTGCCATTGTGGATTGTGAAGGAGTGGGGTTGGGCGTTCTGGATTAGGAGGTTCGTTGTGGGTTGGGAGTATAATCTCCTAATCGTATCTGTGAAGGTTGCTGGGAAGGCCATTTTGTTGAGGGTTGCCAATAGGTAGGGCCAGAGTATGCGGTCAAATGCTTTCTCAGCATCTAGGGAGAGGAGAAGAGAAATGTTTTTTGGCCCTTGTCTGTGAGTGAGGGCATGCGTTTCAGAAATGTCTCTATCTTTACCCGTGTGGAGGTGGGATCTTGTCGTGAATCAGGGTCATAGAGAGAGGCGTAGTAGTCTTGGAAGACGGTCGCTATTTGGTGTGGTAGAGTGCATAGCTGACCGTCGGGTGCTTGTATTTGGGTTATTTGTTTGGATCATTGCCGTTGGTGGAGCCTGCGAGCTAAAAGTGTGTCTGCTTTGTTCGATTTTTCGTAAAACATTTGTCTCATCCATTGGAGCGCTTTTTTTGAGTCTTGTGCCATAAATTTCTGTATTTCGTGTCTGTAGTTGGGCCGTCTGGGCTGTGGTCAGCATTGTGTTGCAGTTCTGTGGTTCTGAGGGCAGTCAGTTGTGTTTCTAGTTGTGTTAGTTGTTGTTTTTTGTATGCTATGGCTGCCGCGATTAGTTTGTCCTTATGACTGCTTTATGGGCTGCCCAGAGGGTGCTCGCGGAGGTGACTGAGTTTTTATTATTTTTGAAGTAGTCAGTGATGTCTTTACAAATGGCTTCTTTAATGTTCATGTTGAGGAGGTGTATAGGGTTGAGTCTCCAGGACCACGTTTTGGTGGTGTGTGGTATGGTGAATTGAAGGAGAATGTATGCGTGGTCCGACCACGTGATTTAGCCTATTGTTGCATTTGTGACGTATGGGAGTAGGGAGGGAGACGTAAGGAACGTGAGTAGGAAGAGTGGGGGTGAGAGTAGAAGGTGAAGTCTGTGGTGGTGGGGTGTAGTATTCTCCATGTGTCCAGTAGTTGTGTGCATGTTACGAATGCTTGCAGCATCTTGTCTGTCCGGATGGCCAGTGGAGGCCGCAAGCTCGATCTATTTGGCCATCTTCTATCTACCTCGCGGGACATGGTTGCGTTGTAGTCTCCACCTGTGATCATGTGGTGCGAGGGAAAGAGTGTCGGAGGTGGGCTTGTAGGGCATCCCAGAAGTTGGTGTCTGGGAGGGTAGGGCATAGACTGTGGGGTCCGATGTGACGTACTAGTGTTATATATCTGCCCTGTGGGTCGGCAATGGTGTGCGTGAATTCTACAGGGCAGGTGTTGCGGATCATAACAGCTACCCCATTTTTTTTCCCCATTGGGGAGTTTGCAAGATGGCACTCCCGATAATGCCTGTTTAGGAGGAGGAATGCTCTGGATTGTTCGTAGTGGGTTTCCTGGAGTAGGATGATGTCGGCCGCAGAGCGGTTGGCCCACCAGAGCAGGCAGTCTTTTGTTTGTGTTGTTAAGGCCTTTGCAGTTTATAGAAAGGCATGTGAGCCATGCAGGTTTGGGCCCTGGTTTGCCCCTGGGTCCCGTGGCAGGCCCCTGCATAGGGTGTTGAGACATGTGGAGGGAGTGCTGGGAGGGCAGAGAGAGGAAGGGGGAGAGAGAGGAAGAAGAAGAAAAAAAAAAGGGATAAGAGAGAAGGGAGAGGTGGGGCGGAAGGTGGGAGGCTAGGTTGGGGGGGTGCAGGTGTTAGTAGTGTGAGTCGGTGTCTGGGGGGGATGAGTGAGTGGGGGGTCAGTTAGGTGTATAACCTGGTCTTATGTCAGTGTTGCCAGGTCGTCCTGGGGGTGGCTTGTGGTCGTTTGTGTCTCTGTTGGTCCTCCATGGGCGTTGGTCCGGTATAGGGGGGTGAGGAAGAGAACGTCCATGTATGGCAACGTCTCTCTCTTCCCTAAGTTTAGGCCTATCGGCTTGTGTACGAGTCGGTTGTCAGTAAGTAGAGAACAGTTAGTATTTATCGTTAGGGGTCTCACGTTGTCCCCTTGTGGAGTGTTGTGAGTGTTGTGGGTATCGTTATGCATTTGTAGCCCCATTTCGTGGGGGTGAGGTCCCGTTTTAAACATAAGTTAAAGAACATTTGTACAATATTGAAGCAATTCCAATCTGAAATAGGGTTTAAATCTGAATCTTCATATAACCAATTGAACTGAAGTGAGAGCTGGGATGGTGTGAAGAGAAAGAGAGAAAAGGGCGGTGGGACCCACTGGGCTCATCCCTTGTGAGGTTGTGGTGTTGCAAGGTCTTGTAGGTGCTTCAGGGGTTTCATTTGGGTGGTGTTTCCCATGGCTTTGCCAGGGTGTAGCGGAGGGGGGTGTGAAATTGCCCAAGTACCTGCCATCTTCTAGAGTGTATATATCATGTTAAGTGGGGCAGGCAGGTGGTAGATGCGCGGGGGGTGCCCTAGTGTAGGGGTGATCTTTCTTGCGTTGTGTGGGGTGGGAGGGTTGGCAGGGGGTAGTGTATGAGCGACAGTGGGGGTGTGATGGTTTTGTTGTCCAGTTATGATATTGGGGGTCCTCCCCTCGGGAGGGGGGGGTGCGTGTTCGCCCTTGCCGGGATACGTTAAGTGAAGTTCCCCTGGGTGTGTAGCATGTGTGATAGTTGTCATACCTGGGTCCCGATGCGTTTTTAGTGCGAGTGGGATGCGGTATTTGGTGTTTGCATCTCTGAGGTCTGGTGGGGTGTTTTGGGAGCCCTAGGTTTGCAGAGTGTAGCGGAGGGTTCGGGGGAGGGTGGTGTTTTGTGTTACTCTCATCGGTATATGCTTCATTTCAGTACCCTACAAAATACAGGCAATTTCTTATAAGTAATCATTATACATTGTAGATACATTAAATTGAAAGCATTTTTAAAGTTAAAACACTTTGAACCTCTTTGAGTCTCTTTGAACCTCTGTGAGCTCCCCTCTGGTTTTCTGCTTCTCGCTTCGGGGTTGGGTTGGGTACCCCCGTAGATGCTTGCTGGGATCAGGTCGTTTCAGGGGAGGGTTAGGAGGGTGGCCGGATCGGGGATGTGGTCAGGTACGGGTGTTCGGTTTGCGGAGATGAGGTCGGGGGGGGCTGGATGGTAATGCCGTGTTCCACAGATGGCAGCCCCTAACGACCTGCCAATTATGGACAGGTTGTCGCCTGCGCGGCTGGGGTTGAGGCTGTATCAGAAGGATGAGCGTTTTAGGCTGGTGCGGTAGTGGGATCGTCTCACAAAGGGGAGCGGTGCCCTGTGCCCCTGTGTCCCCCAAAAATCCCCTCCCTCTGAGTAACATATATAGAGTTTACAACATATAGGTTAGGGCAATACAATACCAGTCAGCAGAGTGGCGTATGCAATTTCAGGGTACCAGTATATCAGAGTCTGTGTCCCTTTATTTCTTTAGAGTACTTGGGCCCATGGGGCCCTGTCGGGAGTTCCCAGTTTGTGCGGGAGTAGCTCTGCGTGTCTCGGGTATGCGGGTCCAGGTCTGGGGGGTGTCCCGGACGGAGGTTCCCCTGGTTGGTAAATGCGTGGAGGTTGTCAGGGGGCAGGTTGTTGGGGATCACTCGTGGATCATGGTTGTTGCTCAGGGTGAGCAGAGGGCAGAAAGTCCCGAAGTCCTTGAGAGTGAGGTGGTAATTGTCGACCCCTTGGTGATAGAGTTCGGGGATCAAGTTTCCAGTGCGTGCCTGTAGGGGAAAGGTACTGCTCGAGGTTCACGGAATGGGGGCCAGGAGGGGGGGAGGAGAGGAAACTTGCCAGCTCCAGTAGGTCCATGGTTGGCTGTCAGGTATGTTCGGTATGTTCAGATGTTCTGGTTGTGGGCTTGTTCAGGTATGGGAGTGCACTTCGTGGTTAGTTCCGTTCTTCGGGTTGTGTAGAGGTCTTCTTGCGCGGTGTTCAGTGGGAGGAGACTGCAAGCCTCTCTCTTTGTGGTTGTGGCCTGCCGCTCGCGTTTGTGGATGCGGCCTGTTGGGCTGGCAGCAGGGTAAGTCCCAAAGACTCAATGAATGGGATCATTTCAGCAGCATTCGTCAGGATGTGGGTCTGGTTGTCTTTCATGACTATCAGTTTAAAAGGATGGCCCCACATGTACCGTACCCCATAGTGATTGAGCGTGAGGGTTAATTTTTTGAGGTCTCTTCTTTTTTTTAGGGTGGAGGGGGCTAGGTCTTGGAAGAAGGCCAGGCGAGTCCCTTGATGTTGCGGTGGATTTGCCCTGGCGAGGTTGAGGATACGTTCGTTTGATTGTAAAGTAATGCAAGCGGACTATGATATCCCTGGGTTCAGGGCTGGCGGTCGGAGTGCTCTGTGGGCCTGGTCCATGAGGAGGTCTTGCGTAGAGGCTTTGGGTAGGATGGCTTGGAATAGGCCTGTGAGCGTGGCTTCTAGGCCGTCAGGCGTGACGGTTTTAGGAAGGTCCCTGATCCTTATATTATTTCACCGGGACCTGTTGTTCAGGTCTTCCAGGCTTTCTTCCATTGCTTCAATTTTCGCATGGAGGTAGGTGATGTCCTGTGAGTGTGCCTGAGATTTAGAGGTTAGGTCAGTGATGTGCGATTCAGCTTGGTCCAATCTGTGCGCCAGGGTTTCAATGTCCTCACGTAGGCCTGTGAGTCTTTTATTTAGCTCCGATGCCATGTGGGATTTAATGTCTGCGGTGGCTTCTTTGAGCATCCGTCGCATGTCTTGCAGAGTTAGGAGAGCGTCCGAAGCTGTGGTGTGTTCGCTCCACTCCAGGTCTGTACCTGTCTCCTCCATGCTTTGGCGGGAAGATGGCCGGCCTGGTTCTTGCTGCGGGCGGAACATTGTGGCGACCGATGGGGTCTGTTCTTTTTTCTATTTTCCACCTCCCATCACTATAGTTGTGTGCTGTTTGGATAGTATGGTGAATTCTGGGTTCTCTGGTTGTTTGAGCGCTCGTGTGTGCGGATGTATGCGGATTGAATTTGCTGGGAAGAGGGAGCTACAGGTTTATGCTGCCATCTTCCTCAACGGTCAGGCCACGCCCCCCCAGTACACACTTTTATTGCATGTGATGTCACCATGCACTTTATGGGGATGTCACACAGTGCAGAAGAGGCATCTTAATTAGTTAGATACTTTAGATAGTCCAGAAAGCAATGAATGGCACTATGTTCTGTTCCTTTCCTTTTCTAAAACACTGTGAATGACTACACAGAATCATCATGATTGTAGTTTATTGTATTATCCATCACAACAGAACTCCTTATTTCTATATATTTTAACAAGCAAATAACTTAATCCAGAAATCTTTGCACACTTTAACTGCTCAAGTATACACTGAGTTGGTAGAGAAATGGCTAAAGTCTGCACCTAGAACAATAAAAAAATATATGCAATCAAGATAGTTCAGCTTGTTATTGGTCCTGAAAAATATAAGGATGAAGTGTTGGCAATACATCACTTTGGAACCATTCCACATGGGACCTTCATAAGCAATGGAGGCATTCCTTACCTGGGTTTCAACATGTAGATATATAAGAATGGCTTTTCAGAGTGGTCCTTATTAATATATTGATGGCAGTCCCATTATTCATAAACTTGTTTTACAAATACTTTCTAAAAGTGTTTTATTACAAAAGATTAGTTATGGTAGACAGACCATCAGAAGTTTCTTTGTCAATGTGAATATCAATGTTTTGACAGGCCGTGACATTGTTATACAAAATTATTTTCTTGAATTTTAATTCCACAATGTTCATAATTAAACTAGCTCTTTTAAATGAGCTATACTCTTTTCCTATAGTTTACTCAGTTATTAAGTGCTTATCCATTGTCCTCATCAGCGATTATTTATAATAAAATATGTTATAGTTTAATAGATTAAACTAATATTAATCTGTTGTGAACATAATTTTCATCTTTTTTTCTAAAAAAATAATTCAAATTACAGAGCTGGTGTAATTATGAAAGTTTAGGGATTACAATTCAAGAACTTTATGGACCACTTAAATGCCACTTAAACGTCTGGACACCATGGTAAGTACATGCCACCTCTTCCTAGTTAAGGTGTTGTTTTCCACTGTAACGTCTCCATCAGAGTTGGTATCCCTCGTTCATTTCTTTCACCTTTATCCCCTTTTTGTTCTTATACGTTAAAACTAGCATGAGAAATTGGTACTGCAAGATTGTCACATACTAATACGAGCAATTAATTTTGTTACCAAGAGTAGTAGAACGCCATTTTTGGAAGAGATGTTTTTTTTCATATTGTGTCTTTCCTTCTTTCACCCACGCTTTGCTCATGAAAATTTGTTGAATAAAAGATTTTCATAAATGTTTTCATTTGTGTATGTTAGTCAATTTAAATTTCATAAAATCGAGACTGTATACAAACCAATAATAATGTTTAAATATGAATGCAGGCCTTATGTAGGGCTAAATATACTTTTGATAGGTATATCTGTAGGTTTTATTTCATGTCTTTCTTCTCGTAGTCTTCTACATTACTTCAAAAACCTTTAATAAGCAAACATTTAAAAAATAGAATTCAAGAAACACTTATTAAAAATCTAATCACAACAGAAAATAATACCAAACAGTCTAATATGTTAGATATTATTGTGTGAGCAAATGTGTTTGTGGAGGTACCATATGACTATGTAGGGGTGCCATATGGCTCAATCTTACCTTTACTCCTTATTAAATATCACAGTTGCATTTGTACATGAATATATCTTGAAATCCATGGCAATTATTTGGATTTATAACTGTACAGTGTTAGCCAGGGTCATTTAAGTGCACAAAGATAGTTCCTGCTTTGAAGGAGATTGAACAATCATATCTTATCATAAGCATTTCTTTTCAAGTGACAAAATTCAACTTGCGGTTTGGACGCCTGGAGATGTAATCTGGCAGGTGTCCTCTGGCCTTGTTTCTTAAGAATAAATGATAAAAAAGTATAGTGGGTGGCATTTGCCTCCTGTGGAACAGCAGAAGGTTGGATTTAAGTAGTTTTCTTCTACAATGCCAGGATGCAAATATGTTACTCCAGCCGTGATTGATTACTGAGGTATAGCGGAGATTCCATTTCAACATTTCCTCTGAGATCTTTTGTTGTCTAGAGGATTAGTTTCAACCTGTACCTGTCAGAATGAAAATGATGACAAACAGAGGCAATGATGTTAAATGTTCTCCACATCAGGGGTTTAGAGAAGAAAAAAATACAGAAGAACAAGCACTTTTTATAAGATAAAGCTGGAAACACAATTAGGGTAAATACGAAATGTGACAAAGTTTCTACCCTTTGCAAGTGTAGCACAAAATATGTTAGACAGAAACATCTCCAGGAAAGCAGGAAAGTATTTATTTAATCACAAAATAGAACACACTAAATGATTTTTGTTTATTTTCTCATAATAAACATATTTATTGATCCGTTGCTGGTCCCCTCCTTAAATCAAATGTATTTGTAGAAAGATTCTAATGTACCAGTTCTAGTATTTAATTTACAAATTCATTATAGCTGCTGGAACAACAGCTTTCTAACAGTACTTACATGCTAATATATGATGGGGGTAATTATACATTGTTACATTGTAATATACACTGATCAGGCACAACATTAAAAACACAGACAAGTGAAGTGGATAACATTGATTATATCATTACAATGGCGCCTGTCTAGAGGTGGGATATATTAGGCAGCAACTGAACATTCAGTTATTGAATTTCACATGTAGAAGCAGGACAATTAGCAAGGGAAAAAATGTGAGTGACTTTGATAAGGGACAAATAGTGGTAGCTAGATGACTAGGTCAAAGCATCTCCAAAACAGCAAGTCTATTGGGAGCTACCAGTGTGCAGTGGTTAGTATCTACCAAAAATGGTGCATGGAAGGACAACAGGGGAGTCAATGCCAGAGTCATGGGCACATAGAAGAGATACTGTAGCTCAAATTGCTGAAAAAACAAATACTGGCCATACTTGACAAGTGTCAGAACACACAGTGCTTCGCAATTTGCTGCATATGGGGCTGCATAGCCGCAGACTGGTAAGAGTGCCCATGATGACCCTGTCCATCACCGGAAGCACCTTCAATGAGGACGTAAGCATAAGAACTGGACCATGGAGCAATAGATGAAGGTTACCTGGTCTGATGAATCACATTTTCTTTTAGATTAGGTGGATGGCTGAGTTTATGTGCATTATTTACCTGGGGGAGAGATGGCGCAGGGTAGTGAATTACATAGGATTGGGGCAGTCCCTGAAAAATCCTGCAGATGGCTTTGCAGTGCAGGAATGGGCATATGACAGGAGAAGGTTGCTTGCAGAGCAGACGGAACAAGTGTATTTGTTGAATAAAGAGGAAATGTAGTGAGGAGTGGGGTTAGTAAAGGGCTATGTAGGTTAGTGTTAGCTGTTCGAATTGGATTCTGGAGGGTACAGGAAGCCAATGTAATTTTTGGGAAATGGTGAGGCATGAGGGTAGAAGTCAGTCAGGAAGATGAGCCTGGCAGCAGAATTCATGAGGTACAATGCAGGTATTTGGAAAGTTAATGAATAGTAAGTGGCAATAGTGAATTGCATTATGATTTACACAAGACCATTCAGGTTGCAGTACTGAGTGCAAACGTATCATGGTTTTATTTTCTGATACTTAAGGATAACCCTGTTCCTCACAACCATTTCCAAGCATGTTTAAGTAACACAGCTTGTTTCGAACAGAGGGGTACAAAACTATTTGCATGTGTATAATGCGTACGCATAAACAAAACAACTCCTCAGATTATGTTTTGACAAGAGGATACAGGTAAATATTACATCATGACCTGAATCTCTGGTGAACTGCTCTATGCCATTGCTACCGATTGGACGTTATCAAACCTGGGTATATATCCATCAGTTAGTTTGAACAACCACTGATTGACATACTATTCCTTAAAAAAAAAACACTCCAAGCCCTATAACCACTACAGTGAGCTCTAGTGGTTAAAGGGACACTATAGTCAGAGAAAATACAGTGTTTGCATTGAAAGCTAGGAACACCTCCAGTTGCAGTCACTCAGTGTGAACCAGAGGGACTTCTGACTATTTAGGCACATGCAGTGGTTATGGTGCTTTGAGAGTTATTTTAATGTCACAGAAAAATCACTGTATCGATGCTCAATGCAGCAAATGACTGGCAAATATCCGAAGTCTTCGGCAATCAAATTACTGGAACCTTAAAGCAATGCTTAATTCATATAGTCGGTGAAGGGTTTTGACCAACAATTCTTTACAGAGGTGTCCTAGTCATTTTTCTACTCTTGCATTATCTTCTTTTGGATTGACAAGATCAGGGTTACTGGAACTTTCCCCACAATTTGATGGTGTGTGCTACAATGTTTTGTACCGATTACTATAATACAGACTAAGTCAGTCCTGATCTATCTCTCTCCCAATAATTTGCTTACTTGAAACCAACGTTTGCCACCTAGTTCACTGATCTACTTGAAGCTGAATTCCCTACCTGATCAATGTTTAGTATATCTACTCTATATAATTTGTCTTTAAAAATCATTCTGAGCACAATATTTTGTTTATTTCATTTTGGTTTTAAACTAATTCACACTTCAGCCAAGTCTAGTCTGGGGAATCTCTCAAATCTGACTGCCATGGTTGTTTTAATCAGATTTAAATATCCATTAGGAAAATGCTTATCTCGTACATCACTGTATGTTAGCTTTTCAGTTTTGTGTTTGGGGAGAAAAAAAAAACAGAGAGCAAGGAAAATATTCTGTCATCTGTACAATTGCATTCTTTTTAATATTTCTGTGCATAAACAATATGTTATGCTTTTTCAAAAAATAGTCAAACGTATGCAATTTTACTGTCAGTTTCCATGTAATGTATTGTGTCAGTTCAGGAATACTGACAAAGTGAGAATTAATTTTGTCAGGTGTGTGCATCTGTCTGTCCAAAAGATTTGTGAATTACTTAACTCCTGACACAGCACTCTAAATGTAGAATTCCCAATCGCAATTCTGACATGGAAGTAAAAGACTTACATTGCTAATAATCTAAATGGCTCCATCACCGTGGCTACTTAATGACCCGAATTAAGAGGGCATTTGTCTAATCCTTCTCTATGACATATTATAAATCACCCAAACAGCTAGTAAGACCTACCCTTCAGATGTCCTATGCTGGAATGTTGTACCAAAATACTTTGCTGTCCTCAAGATTTTCAAAGTTTTGCAAATTAATGATCACAAATGTAACACGATAATATTACTAAATAAAGTTGCAGCTTTATATTTCTCAATGAAGAATCTATATTTGGAATAAATAGATAGACATATGGCTGGAAGGACAGAGGAACAGACAGAGAGACAAATTGTATAGTCCAGCTGGTATGTAACTTCGTACACTCCTAGAGAGCAAGAGCACCCTGCAATGTAGGCCCTTGCTGATTTAATGTATAGAAGGTCATCCTGTTCATACCTGCCCCAATGTGGAAAGATTCAATATGTTTAAGTGATCTTAAATCTTAATAATCCAGTCTACGACAAGAAACACTAACAAATGGAGCCTGGACTTTTATAAATATGATGCTCCCTCGTTCAGTACCTTTAAGTGCATTACCAAAACCTTGTTCATTCTCCACTAAGTCCTGCAAGTCTCGGTTTAATGGGAAAGTCATAGAAACATAGAAAGATAAAATGTGACGGCAGATAAGAGCCATTCGGCCCATCGAGTCTGCCCAATTTTCTAAATACTTTCATTAGTCCCTGATCTTATCTTATAGTAAGGATAGCCTTATGCCTATCCCACGCATGCTTAAACTTCCTCACTGTGTTAACCTCTACCACTTCGGCTGGAAGGCTATGTCCTCCAGTTGTGGTAGTTTTTCTTCTTTTAAATATACTCTCCTTCTTTACTGTGTTGATTCCCTTTATATATTTATGGGTTACTATCATATCCCCCTGTCTCGTATTTCCTCCAAGTTATACATGTTAAGATCCTGTAAACATCCCATTTTCTTTTTATAGTTCTTAGCTTTTTTTTTTTTTTGAGATGTTAATATATGATCCATATTGATACATGCAGTTTTGCAACAGTATAACTTAGCATGAAGTGTTGCTAAAACTTTTTAGCTCTATTATCTATCTGTTTCTTTTTTCCCATGTTTAATATTTACTCTAAACACCATGACCACTTCAGTAAATTGAAGTGGTTATGGTGCCTGCAGTCTGTATGTGCAGAGTTGCACATTTTGTGTAACTTTCATTGCGCAGAATGTCAATTGCCATGGCTTAAGACTTATCCAACTGTGCTACTGTTGAGTGATGTCATCTGTACATTATTATCCACAATGCGTGGTTTTACGCCATAGTGCAATGTGAAGTTCTTACTTTTCAGTGGGATTCTTGCTCCAGTTTGCCAGCTGCCTTACCATTGTAATTCAACTCTCCCTAGTTGAATTAATGGAACACGCTGCAAATGGAAGCTGTTGTCCAGAAAATGTAACCGACTAAACTTGGGCTGATTGGAAATTATACATCTTAGTGAAGTTGTACAATTAAAGGAATCATAGCAGAAACCATAAAACTAAGCTTGACTCTAACATTACCCTACCACTAAGTCTAATAAAATCACACTAAGCCTAGCTCTACAAATCATGTAATATAAAGGATACAAAATCATGAACCATCCATTACAGGAAAATAATGCCATCCCAGAGGTCTGGAAACAATATTAATTTATCAAAATATATGGCTGACCATTACATAAATAATACATCTTAATTTCCATATTCCTCTGCAGTACCCATCTCAGTTAATAAGATGTGACGTTGACTTTTCCAACAAGGATCCCCAAGACACTTGTTTCTAAAGGTGTTGGTCTACTGGCACAAAAGATAGCTAGGTGCTTTTCACGTTAACTGAAGGAAAATAAGTATTCAGACTATCGCATCGATCACCTTGGGATTTAATGTCCTTGGTTAAAATAAGCAGACACATATTTTGAACAGTATTCCAGCTAAAGAACCACCTAACAATATTAAAGGCATATATACTATCTGAGATCGTGATAAAATGTAGGTAGTGTTGCAAAATGTGTAGGCACCAAGAGTTAACTCTTATGTTTTGCTTTACATAATACCAGAAACACTATGATGAGTTCCAGAAGAATGCCTAGATACTACTACTACATTTTTAAATTCCAGTGAACAGAGATATTCCAGTGAACAGAGATATAAGCACAGTTGAGAACACAATTCCAAGTATGAATACTAAAAACAGAACAATAAAGTTATGTTAAAAGGACACTATAGTCACCAAAACAACTTTAGCTTAATGAAACCATTTTGGTGTATAGATCATTCCCCTGCAGTCCCACTGCCTAATTCTCTTCCATCTAGGAGTTAAATCACTTTGTTTATGAACACTAGTCACACCTCCCTGCATGTGACTTGCACAGCCTTCATAAACACTTCCTGTAAAGAGTCATGTAAAGTCTATCCTTCCTTTTTTTCAAATTCTGTTTAATTTAGATTGTCTTATCCCCTGCTATGTTAATAGCTTGCTAGACTCTTCAAGAGCCTCTTGTATGTGATTAAAGTTCAATTTACAGAGCAAGAGATAAAATTGTTTAAGGTAAATTACATCTAATTGAAAGTGAAATCAGTTTTTTTTCATGCAGGCTGAGTCAATCAGAGCCAGGGGAGGTGTGGCAATAGCTACATAAACAGAAACAAAGTGATTTAACTCCTAAATGGCTGTGAATTGTGCAGTGAAACCCGAGATGCATGATCTATGCACTAAAACTGCTACATTAAGCTAAAGTTGTTTAGGTGACCTTTAATAAGTTACAATGAATTAGGTGACCTTTAATAAGTTACATTCAAGTAAAGACTGTAGATTACATTGACTCCAAAACAGGCAGCTAGTGTGGGTCAATCTGGAGGCAAGCTGTATATGGTAGCTGATAGGAAAGTGGCTAACAAAGGGAAATCAATTCTGAACTAGAAAATTAAATAAACTAGAAAAAAATGTGAATGGCAGAGTTTAACTTATACATGTTCCCAGTGACTAGCTGCCAAGAAACAAGGCTGACATCTTGGAGGTACTGAGTTCAGACAAGGTGGCATGCATGCAAGGAGGACTTTTGCCAACAAAGTCTAGATATAATGTTAGAATGGCAACACACAACACACGCCTGGAGGTTGGCATTGCAAGTCTACAGAACATCTAAAACACTCTCGATACTATTTGGGACAAATATCCATTCCTCAGGCTAAACTAATACACAATCATATACTAATCACCCCTCTAAATATAAATATATATATATATATATATATATATATATATATATATTATACAGAGAGAGAGAGAGAGAGAGAGAAGGGGTGATTTATAATTAAGCAAGATTTCTTGAGCCTCTAATTCAGCATATTATATATTGAAATCATAAACAAAGAGGCACTTCACTAAAGATTTTAACTTTAACTGATTTGCCAATTTAACATCTCTCAGTAAGCAGTTTAATTTTTCTTAGGTTGGAAGATAATGTTGTTGAGACAGCCTGTCGTAATTTGCTAAAGAATAGCTTGCAAGGTATCCATAGTAACAGGAATAGCTGACAGTCTTTTATTAGGCTTTTCGACTATCTCAAAGGTCTAATAGTGATGAGTGAACAACACTTACGGTTTGTATTTTGTGATTGCTTTCCAAGCAAAAGATAACTTTATGCTAGCTTTTATGCATTATGGAAGCAAAAAATAAAAAATAAAAAATCAAGGTCAATTGACTAATGAGGATATAGTAAAAGAAAAACTATATTGTAGAGTTTGATTTTCATAGAAAAGTTTATTAAAGGGTTGACAGTATCACAACATTTTGTTAAAATAGCATATAGATTGCATACCTTCAAATAATTTTAGAAATGTTATGGTATCTTACTTTATTGCTGTTTTCTTCTGCAATACATTCTACAAGTTAGAGAAATCAGGGCTTTAAGGTAGTATAACACTATATATGAGACAAGAGGATGCTCAAACCTCTGACCTCATTTGTAATAGAATCAGAAGATGCAGAGTCCTCTGGCCATAATGCCTAATAAGGCTTGAAGATTTCCAGTCAGTCCATTAACTACTAGGGACCGTCATTTCCCATGGCTTTTTGAGCAAAAAGGAGCTTAATCCCTTTTGAACTAAGGGTCCAGCCCAGAAGATGCTCAATCCTCTGGTCCAAATAGTTGTAGAGCCAATATCCTTTGGCCCAAACAATATGAGGACCATACAATGCCACTCAAATGGCAGTAAGACTTGTAGGATTAGGGTAGCCGCATTGTTTTTTTACTTTCATACTTGCCTTCCTGAAATCTGAAATCATATTCTTTCATTTGCCATTAGGACAGGGACAAAAAAAAAAACTATCATATCTGAAAGTCACCCAGATGAAATAAAAAATATCCAAAATTTCAATAAACACCAGAAAGAAACTGCACTGGAAAAATTAAAAAAAAAAAATATATATATCCTCCAGTTGATTAACCTGAGAGCTTCACAATTTTCAAAATTAAAATGACAGAAGCACTTTGAATGTATCCCTACCCTCTTCAGTCAATGTTTTGTGATTGTATGACATATAGATATTTGATGGTGTGGAAGAAGAGGGAAGGCAATATTCTTAGCCTCCACTCCTTAAGAGTGTGGTCAAATATACCTCACATTTGTTATTATTATATGTTAAAGAGTGGTGTCAGGCTCTCAGTTTGCTAATGTAAACCAAAAATTTTGAAGAACTGAAAAAAAGCAGCAATACTGGAAAAAGCTTGTTATTTTTTTAGACTTGTCCATGGTGGGAAAGTGCAGCACGATCCAAACAATTTTCTTGTAATTGAAGTTTTATTTGGGATGTCTGATGCTCATTCATGTGACAGTCTAGCTTGCCGAGTATCGTGAATTGGGGAAATTTTTTCGGGGGAAACGTTTAGACAAACTGAAAAGGACCTATCAGCGTATTTATTTATTTTTAAATTCACAAATCAAGTCAGAAGTGACCAATAGAGGAAAAAAGAGAAGTACAAAAAAGCATATTTGTATTTTATTTATATATATTGTAAATATAATTTATAATATGCAGATTTTTTTTAATGATTGGTCACTTCTCAATGTCCCTTAACCATCGAATATCTTTTTTTCCATCTCATCTCTTTTTTGGGGGAGCACCAGGAGTGGAACTCCAAATACCGAAACAAACAAACATGTTAGGCCATCATGCTAGTCATTTACTTGGCTATACATCCATTATATTGGGCTTTGGAAAAACTAAATGAAGTCAAACAAGCAATTGGCCCAAATACAGAGAAATACCAATTTGGCCAAATCCGATGCGCAAGTCTTTTACCGACTTGAGTTTTTTGGTATAACCTTTACAATTTCATTGTCACGTCCACACAGTTCTCACAATTTATGAACCTCTTTGCGAATGAGCTGATAAACATAACGATATCATTGATGCCTTCATTAAAGTTTGGCATTCTGCAGCATTTAAATGAATGAGTATGCAAGGCAAATAAAACCCAGATATACGATTAGCACACACAATAAATCAGCTGCCACATACTTTGACATTAAAAAAAAAAAAACTATTTTATATATAGTCACTCTATTTTTTTTGCTCTTGCTAATCATTTCCGATTACAAATAATTTGAAAGAAAAAAGTACTGAATGGTTTAAAACAGATGCTTAATTCTTATGAGGTTTTTAAAAAAAGTTGTGACTATAAATGTAGCAGAATTCTTTCATCCATAACTTATTTATTTAGGATTTTTATACAGCACCCTCATCTACTGCATCTTATTGATATTGGCAATTATAAAAAGTTAGCAATTAGAAAGAAAACAAAAATGGGAAATTGAGCTAAATAGCAGTATGTGATTTTACCCTATGAATATGAAAAATGTAAAGGACATTCCGTGATGAATTTTACCACTATTTTTTTTTTCAAAAGCATTTCATAAATGTAATAATTAAAACTACTAAATATAAAATATTATTCTTTTGGAATGTATCTCTCCTGTAGCAAATTCGTTTTCATTGATTATAATATGCTAATATCCTGTTCATATAAAAAGTAGTCCAGTGACCGAGTTGAGTAACTTGGTAAGTCAATGGTCTTTTTATTTATATGAAATATGTATGATGTCCCTAGTGTCCCTAATATCACTCATCTGCTTGCTACATCATTTTCCATTCCGCTCAACTGGGCATCTTTAAAAAAAGTTAATGGGAACCATTTGCACAAATTGATAGAAATTGCAACTGCTACCAGTCTGATGATTTGATAGGAACACGTTTAAATAATATAAATATAAATCAATATTAGTAAATTTTTTTTAATGTTCATCTTAACCATGAGACTCTCTTGCAATTTGAATTTTGGGCACCATTAAAGAGGCACCTTTGAGGGGCAAAATAACTAAACCTCTGAGCAAAAAAGATTGTAAGCTCAATGAATCTATCTCAGAATGCTAGATTTTAGCTCATATGCAGAGCTCTCTTGCTTTTAAACAGAGAATATGAGAAAACAGTGAGCCCATAAGCACAAGGTCCATGTCTGGATTAACCTTTAAACTTAAAGGACCACTATAGTGCCAGGAAAATAAAATTGTTTTCCTGGCACTATAGTGCCCTGAGGGTGCCCCAGCTCCCACCGGGCTGAAGGGGGATGAAGGGGATTAAAATCTTACCTTTCTCCAGTGCCTGGCTCCCTTGACGCTGGGGACTCTCCTCCTTCTTCGGTCGTCATCTGCTGAATGTGCATGCGCATCAAAAGCCATGCACGCATTCAGCCAGTCCATAGGAAAGCATTCTCAATGCTTTCCTTTGGACGCTGGCATCTTCTCACTGTGAAAATCACAGTGAGAAGCGTGGAAGCGCCTCCAGCGGCTGTCAATGAGACAGCCACTAGAGGCTGGATTGACCCATATTTAAACATAGCAGTTTCACAGCAGGAAGGGTTAATCCTAGATGGACCTGGCACCCAGACCACTTAATTAAGGTGAAGTGGCCTGGATGCCTATAGTGGTCCTTTAAGGTGAGCATAAGTGAATGCATTGCAACAAAACAGAGAATATGAGTGTTCTGATAATGGGCAAGATCAACCTCAAATGTTTGCCATTCAATTAGTCCACTTAAGTCTCAAATATGTTTTTGCTCACTTCTCTTTTGCTTTTGTATCGGTTTGTCTATGCTGTACTATCTATTTAACCTTATTGTACAATATGATGGTGCTTTATAAATACAATTAATAGTAATAATAATAATACACATTGTAGGAGAGTCTTGCATGGTTGATCAAAGTGAGGACCAATGTAAATAATCCAGATTACAAGTGCAACCTGGTAGTAAAATAAGATTAAATTTTACCAAACTAGGGATGTATTAGCTGTGCGTTAAGTGATAGAATACTTTTTTCATCTAAAGCTGACATATTATTTTCAGTTTTTTGTGACATTTGCAGTATGTAAAATAAGCAATAATGCTGTCACCTAATTTAAAAAATATATATAAAAATAAAGCATGTTAAGGGGACAGTTTTTTAGTGTCATTTAAATATGTTTTTTTATTTTATAGTTTTGATTTTACAAAGTATATTAGATATTTACAATAAAACACCTTAAACGTGTTATTAATATAATTTTACCTACAGTAAACGTTACTGTTACTTTAACCACGGGACAGAGTTTGACAACCCAACACTGACTGCCAAGTAAAAATTAAACTGTCTCAACTAGCAAATTACTACTTACATTTTGTATTGCTAAATGTTAAAATGTGCAACAGAATCCCTTTGAGCCCATTGCCTTTTCAAAATAGTTATTTCCATTTACATTTTACTGGTTCAAATCTTATAGAACTCTCAGTAACTCTGAGTAATCTCTACGATGTGCCAGGATCCTACGTAGTGTGATTTTCTATCTTTGGCAGCAGTCTCTATGGTTCTTCTGCCAGTAATTCCTGCTCTTTCCTGTTTTTATTGTCACTGGTCTCTTGATTTGTTAATTTTAGCCGTCTGGTCCTGTTCTTTTACATATTTACTCTATTATTTTGTTTATTTTAGAATATCCTGTTGCAATGTTTGTTCTTTTGGTCACGCTTACTTTTTTAGATCTTCATTTTTATTTAAGATTTCAAAATTAACTTCTTTTGCAGCATTTCATCACTGAATTAAATCATTGAAAACTCATTGTACATAATCAAAATGCCATAGTAACTTGATTTTTTTTTATCATTCACTCAAAGATTTTTTTTATCATTCACTCAAAGACTCTCAAATATAAAAAAACAGTCCTTTCTCCATACATTCAACACAATTTAAAACATATATATATATATATATATATATATATATTTATATTATCTTTTATATTCACAACCCTTTCTTAATGTACAATGCCCTTGAAATGCATTGAACACTGAGAGCAGGTTGTCCACCTGAATAGTTTTTTTTTATGTCCTTTTATAAAATTTCAATGTCAAGGTGCAATTGACATTCTGGTTTGTGCTTGTTCTTTTTTGAGTTAAATGGCTGTTATGTACATTAAACTATTGTTTTAATTTTTTTAAGCAATACTGCAGTATCTGATTCCACAATTTTTTGTAATTTTTCATTCTTGTTAACATTGAATCCTAATGCGTAGGTACATTAAAATGTATGTGGGGTGGACAATAGAATAATGTAATATACAGAAGTATCAGGACCTAGACAAGTCTGTCTTTCTTCCATTATGATAGCATTGCTCAAGCTTCAGTGCATTAACATTGGTCTTACTTTGGTCTAACATTGATCTTACCTGTTTGTAGCTGAGTGCAGTTAGTGAACACGCTGGGGAGGGTGGGTACGTTGCTTGTTATGTATTTTAGTTTATTTTTTAAGCTGACATGGGCACGTTTTTTAATCGATATTCCATACTTCCCATACTGATGTCATACCGATGGCACAGGGAATAAATACATTGTATTATTGAAAATATCCATTTACACATGGATTATAGATGGAAAAGACACAGGTATAGGCGCTCTCTAGAATGTACGAGTGGACGGCAGCAGTAAACCAGCAGGACTTCCCAATACCTGCTATTAACCAGAAAGTGCAGTAACAAAGTGGTAGACCGCGCCACATGATAGTAGAGGATAATTAAACAAAATGTACATACATACGAGTTATCCCAGTAATGAGGTAGTAAATATAAACCTTAAAAGGATAAAAATAGGGATAATAATAGTGCAGTATGCCAGTGTAAAGTAAGCAGGATCCAAGGTGCACAGGAATAAGAGGTAGATCAAAGCTGGAAACAAACTCCAGCAGCTCACAGGATCGCACAGGATTTGTCGCCAGGTTCTACCGCCTCTATCGCCGGCAGTATCGCCATAGTATAGGCCAAAGCTGGAGTTTGTTTCCAGCTTTGACCTACCTCTTATTCCTGTGCACCTTGGATCCTGCTTATATCCCTTGGTGGGGATCATACCACCACAAGCATTCACCACCAGAGCAAGTTTAGTGCTCTGGAAATTGTAAGTACGGTATTTACCCTTTGCTTTTATTTAATATTTTTATACATATTACACTATTGGATTTTATTTGTGCTTCTATTTTATACACGTCTGTGGAACCTTGGGAACCAGATACCACCACCATATCCTTAGACGGGGATCATACCGTCCAAGCGCTATTCAGCAGAGCTCTTAGCAGCTCTGAAAAGTGTGAGTTGGTCCTTCTTCTGGTTTTCGTCAATATTTCACTGTTGTATTACTTTACACTGGCATACTGCACTATTATTATCCCTATTTTTATCCTTTTAAGGTTTATATTTACTACCTCATTACTGGGATAACTCGTATGTATGTACATTTTGTTTAATTATCCTCTACTATCCTGTGGCGCGGTCTACCACTTTGTTACTGCATTTACACATGGATTATGGCTGCATCATTGGAGAAATCTACTGGTCCTGCCTAAAAAGCGCTAGTGACCTCACACAATGACGCGTTTGATACTATCTGACATGTTGGTAGAGGTGCAGACCATGCACGCTGCCTGGGGTGTAATTACATGTTAAATGCCTTGTGGCCGAAATGTTGTATCTACATTTTGTCTATATGATCCAATAAATTCACTCCCTTTGCATTACATTATGGTGCCTACGGATTCCAACGGCTATCTGAGGCTTGTGGATCGTCACCATGGTGCACCAAACGATTTAGCTGAACCTTCACATTTCTCCTGTGTGCAGAACATCCTTTGCTTCTGTAATTACAGTGGGGCTATGACATGTGAGGGTAAATCTTGACAAATTTTAATGGGTAGCAAACAGGAAACAAGCAAAAATATAAAATATAAAATATTAGAGACAATTTACTTGTCAACTTAAGCAAGTGAAAAAGAAAGAAAGGGATATAAGGTTGTGTTGTCTACTTGTCAACTTGTCCTACCTGTAGAATTTGTTTACTGACCTTCATGAGCCGCTAGTTGAGAAAAGAAAAATGGTTTGAGACACCTCTTTTGTTCATCAGCATTTCAAATGTATTTAAGCATCCACACTGCAATGCTTCAACCTTATATAAAAGTCTTTCTCAAGTTAAAATGCAAAGATGTTATATTACATATTACCTTAAAGGAACCCTCCACATAGATATAGCACTTGATCCTTAAGAGACCGAATGAAAGTCTGTCATTTTTTTATTTTGACAGTTTATATATGTTCTAATTTTAATACAAATCAACACTTTTATAATTGGGGGCAGGCAGCCAGGGAGGGTTTCTAACCTTCTGTTAGTGCAAGAGAATGCCTGCCTTCCACATTTTCATTAAGCCATACTACAGCTCATTGAGAAGCAGTAGAAAGTAGTGATTGCATGCACGCACGCACGCGTGCTTACATACGCGCACACATGCTTACATACGCGCACACAGCTCCAACATATTTCCTGGCACAGATTGAGAGCAGCAATTGGAAAGACTTATGAGCACATACTCTAAATTGGAGACTAAAAAAAAGTAAAGGGGCAAGTTGGGTGTAGCAACCCCCCGGTCGCAAAACAAAAAGATAGTGCCACCACACTGTTATAAAAATATCTCTTTATTTCATCAATATAGTTAAATAATCAATAATACAAAAATAAAATGTTTAAATACCAATATACATACCTATCTAACAAGCATAATAAGTATGATAAACATACACCACAATGTGCAAAGCAAAAACCTAATCCATCCGCAGGAGTCACTGAACAAACTCTCAACGTTTCAGCTATAGGGCATTTTTTAATGGTTAGTTTTGTCCATTAAAACATGCTTTTATATCGCCCATAAATGATCAGCATGGGACAATGCCCACCAACTCACAACCTATTGGTTGCTAAGCAACTGCAAACCAACAAGTGTCCGATCGGAGCAATGCCCCAAACGTGGCAAAGACAGGTCTTATATGCGGATTGGAGGTTCATTTACCTCCACTAAAAACATGCAGGAAAAAACAATACATGTATGTTTTATTTAAGAATATATCTTCTAAATACTTTTAAAAAAATCAATGGGTTGTTCATTTAAAGAATATTAAAGGTCAATCTAACAATATTCTTTTTATATGTCATATATCAATGTACTAAAAAGCTAAATAAATGTATTCATCATCTGTAATAGTAAAACTATAGTAGGTATTTATATATATATATGTTTCCCTTTATTTTTATTTTGTCAGTTTTACATCCGAAATATAAAACTATGGCTATAAAAAATATCAAAAATTCTATTAATATAAACATTAATTTATATGAAAAAAAATAAATAAATAATAATAATAATATCTAATGTATATATAGCACCTTTTTCCCAGTGGGACTCAAATCACTTTTCAGAGCACGCTCTTGGAATTAACCAAATTTGCAGCTAAATAATAGATGTTATAATTACTCAGTTGATGGTATGATTATAGTTGGTATATTTTATATAATGCTGACTAATCCAAATGTGATGTTTGCACAGTGTTTTGTTCATATACTAAACTGGAATTTTAAAATCCCTTAATGATAAAAAGATTAAAAAGTAGATTCAGGATTATTCACTATACTGTGAATTGTCGTGAATTCAAATTGAGTTGAAAATTTTAGTTCAAAAGATCTAAAACACAGCTTATGTAAAGATTTGTTTTTAACTTAAAAATTTAAATTAATTTCAAATACACTAATTTTTGGATCAACAGCAAAAACAAATGTGAGGAAGGCTGAACTTGATGGACGCAAGTCTCTTTTCAGCTGTGTAACTATGTAACTATGTAACTAATCTACACCATTCAGTGAAAAATTCACTAAAAAGTGAGTTTTGATTTATTTAAAAAAAACTTCAGGCTCTAATTACCCAGTTGTAAAAATATCCTTATTTGAAATTTTTTTCAGATGAGCTATTTTCAGCTTATTTTTTGCATTTTGGTCAGTTTACAATTCACTGCTCAGCGATTAAACCCCGTATATGTTTTCACGTAAATAGGAGAAGCACATTTCTTTAGAATATTTAACTCTTGACTTTGTCTTACAACAAACTGGTTCGAATATGCTAAATCAGTGAACTGGATTATTCATGCTCAACCACTGCGTATGTGTGGTAATCGCAAAATGATCACTCATGCAATACATTGTAAGAAAGATTTGCTCCCATTTAAATATATTGCTTGATCTGTTTGGAGATTTAATTGCTTTGAATGATAGGTGATGCTCTCAGCCAATGACCTAAGCACTGCACTGCACTGCAGATGGTCCTGCTTAGGAGCTACCAACACACAAGAGCTAATAGTAAAGGCAGGGGAGTTTTCCCCAGAAGATTCAAAGTAAGAATTCAAACTATTCAAACATTCTTTCACTGCCAAGGCACTCCTAGAACCATAACCACTGCATCAAATTTTAGCAGTTATGGTGCTTGGAGTGAATAGCAACTAAACCTCACGATTTTCATCCTGTCTGAAATAAAGTGTGATTGTTGTATGATTACTATCCAAACTTCTTCAGGTCTGTACCACTCATAAAAAGTGTCAAGCAGGACCATCAAAGTCTTGGCAGAAAGCAAAATAAAGCCAAATCCTTCAGATTGTAATGCTCTTTGATAAAACCAGCATGGGACAGATCGATAAACCACTTAGCTGACAAAAACCCTGATCTGGATATGCCTACGAAATGCAAACTGTAATTATTGTTTAGAATTGGTCGGTATTATCATTTATGCAAGATCTTTAAGCTAAATCGACGAGGAAAGCAGTCAGATTATTACATTTATTAAAAATTATTTTCATTCTGGCATTCAGTGGAGAATACTGAAAGGACGTTTTGTTCCGCAAGAATGTACGATGGAATGACAAAAGGCAAAAGTCTTCTAGCATTTTCGTTGCATGAACAATTTTAGCTTTTAGAAGTGCGATGTTAAAAAAAATAAAAACATACAAAAAAAAAAAACTAGGACATATCTGTTCTATCACTGGAATGGATATCCTGTGTTCAGTTGTATATTTTTTCGTAATGTTGCCATTTCCATACCTCATGATTTATGGTTATAAATTCATTTCTCCATTCTCATTTGTTATAGGGTGTCATATTTTATCAATGCTGCACTTAATCATATGCTGTCTGCATATTAATGGTAACAAATATGATACCTTTGTTAAGCTTGCAAAGAGGGAAGTGGAACTGTAGAAGCTTTTATGTACAACGGCTGACTGCTCCAACACCACGTTAACAGAAGTTTGAATTATTTTCTATACTATAATACAATCCTCTTTGTTATAGTGACTTAGTGACCATTAGTATCTGGTCATATATTGTTTATATGAGATCGGTTTCAATAGAAAAGAAGATAAAAAAAAAAAACGATAGCATTCATTTTTTATTTTTCTTTATAAATGTATATTTGATATAAGATACTAAGCATCATTCAGTTAATTTGTCTACAAGAAGGGAGAACAATTCAAAACAGTACAGTGCAGCAAACAAAACTGCAAAGCAAAATAAATAAGCAAATGAGCTAAAGGGACATTATAGTCACCAAAACAACTTTAACTTAATGAAGCAGTTTTTGAGTATAGATCATGCCTCTGAAGCTTCACTGCTCAATTCTCTGCCATTTAGGAGTTAAATCACTTTTGTATCACCTCCCCTGGCTGTGATTGGCACAGCCTACATGAAAACAACATGGTTCCATTTTCAATCAAAAGTTAATTACTTTAACCCCTTAAGGACACTTGACGTGTGACATGTCATGATTCCCTTTTATTCCAGAAGTTTGGTCCTTAAAGGTTAAAGGTTTTCATCTCTTGCCCTGTAAATTGAGCTTTAATTGCATACAGGACACTTCTGAAAGGTGTAGCAGGTTATTAACAGTGCTGGAGATAAGAAATTCTAAGATTAAACATAATTTGCAATAAAGGAAGTATAAGCATTCAATGACTGTTTACAGGAAGTGTGACTAAGGCATTATAAACAAAGTGATTTAACTCTTAAATGCCATAGAACTGAGCAGTGAGACTACAGGGGCATGATCTATACACCAAAACTGCTCAATTAAGCTAATGTTGTTTTGGTGATTATAGTGTCTCTTTAAACTATTCAAAACTAAAAGAAAAGAAAAAAAAAGTTAATCACATCTTGTTACTTTTGTATAGTTTTCTTTATATAAATTAATTTAGAAATACTGTACAAATTCTAGTTGTTTAGATACTGTTTCTACAATAGGAGATGTTTAATGTTGAGAAATTCCAAATGGAAATATAGCAATATTGAAGACAGGCAGAGAATACAGTGACAGAAACATGGAACTGAAATAGACAGAGACAAATGAACAAAGGCCCAACAGTCATGCATGACAAATGTATAGCACACTCTATTTGTTGTACATATTTTTTTCTACATTATGATTTTCTCAATACATCATAATATTTCCAAATCTGCTTACTAAATTTTATCCACTTGTGTTCATTTCATACTGAGTTGACCCTAAATATCAATATGCATACAAAACATTCCAGTATGTGGTATCAACACATTATAATTATGTCAATAGCATCTGGATGCCTCGGAAAACATGAATGGTTAGGAATTGCAGGGGGAAAATAGATTATCCACTTTACTGATGGATCTTTCACAACATGGACTGCCCCTTGTATGAGCACCTGTTGTGTATTACGCTCAATAGACACACGCAGAGGCGGCTCTTTATAAGACTTATGTTATGAAAACAAAATGTGAAAATAATTGTTTCACATGAATCATTATAAGCTTAGTCTCCCATGCCTTTGTTCTTGTGCTAAAACTTACATTTTAATTTGCTAGGATGTGGTGTGCTTGCAGCTGTTTTATTTAGCCATGTCGCATTTCTATGAGTTCTACAAGTGTATGCAAGGTAAGTAGATGTACTGCAAATTTTTAGAAAGAAAGATGTAACAATGGAATAAAGGGAAACTATAGTGCCAGGAAAACAAAGTTGTTTTTCTGTCACTATAGCTTCCTATAGTGCCCCCACATGACAAGTAGCCCCCCTCCCCCTCCGTAGTGCAGAATGGGTTAAAAATCCCTTCTCCCACTTGGCTCAGTCTCCTCCTACACTTCTCCACCATCAACATCAGCCGGCGGGGGATACCTAATGCACATGTGCGGTAATGGTCTCACTTGCATTAGTTTCTCCCCTATAAGAGAGCATTATGGGGTTTCGGGTAACGCTGGATATCCTCATGCATAGCACGTCTCTTTAGTGGCTCTCTGGTAGACAGCCACCATAGGTGTAGGTAACTCACTAAGGTAATTATTGTAGTTTCTTAAAAAACTGCAATAATTACCTTTGCAGAGTTATGAAAGCTAGTACTTTGCTCCCAGACCACTTCAATGAGCTAAAGTGGTCTGGGTGCCTATAGTGTCCCTTTAATGATTATATAAGAGGTACAACTCATCTTCTAAAGTTTACATGCTATCTATGTGCCATCCAAGATTATATGAATTATTTTTTTCATTTATGTGGCATCATTGACCTTACTGTGAGCTATAGCAGAAGCTTTGCACCACTTGTCCTCCTGCTGTTAATCTGGTGGAGGTAAGAAAGAACTCTGATATTGCAATTCTCAGTTTTTACTCTTTTCTTGGTCAATACCATATATAATTAAATATGCTTTCATGTAGTCTCCTTTTAAGGACACCCTTAATACTTGCTGGTCCCTTGGTAAAATATATCAATGGGTTAAATAAAATATATTAATGGGTTAAATATAATTGTTTCCCCCGATTGGCAACAGACATGCTTAAGCTCTCAGTATGACTGATATCACAAAACAATTAGAGTGCTCAAGAATGCAACAAGCTTCCTATCATAAAGTGAAGGCATTGATTATCCATACATTGAGATATCCAATGCATTGAATATTTCATGATATTACCCTACATATGAAGAATGGTAAGAAAAACAAATACCGATAAGTGATATGGCTACACACACATTATTACTTTGACCAATATTAAGAGAAAATGAATTTTTGTCTGTACTAAATAAGGTAAAAAATAAGGTGCTGACTTACTCTTATACAAAGAACTATGCACTGAAATTTTTAAAGTGCTAATTCTACAAATAGTGCAAATGAAGTGCATAAATCTCATGTTACAGAAAAAGTGATTCTGCAATAACGTGCTGCACCCAACTGTGCTTTACATGAACAAATATAAATCAAACTGAAAAAAATTATAAATATTGTGCAAGTAATATAAAAAAGCATATACACTCATCAGAACATTTTATTAACCTAAAAAATAACCAGATACATACTGCAATAACATTTCAAATATGTTCCCTCCCAACACACTCCCACATGGATTAATTTACAAAGAAATAGTGGCCATGTGCCACTTAAATAGCTGAGCTCCTTGAGGGTCAAGCCCAGGAGATCATTGGATCCAAAGGAAACAGGTGTGTATCAATCCTTCATATAAGCAAACAGAATCGACAGAATCCAGGTAGTAGCAACTTTATTCCAAACTCAAATAAATTAAAAAAACAGCCAAGTGGAGGTTATAAAGTCCTCTGCCAAAATAAATAATGTCTGCAATGTAACAAGACAAAAGTAACAATGTAGCAAAGCCACTCCATACTTCTTGGAATTTCCCCACTACCATGTATCCAAAGCAGATTATATGCATGGTGTCAATGGACAGGCCCTCTTACTGACATCACAAGTAGTTTTCACTTTTCTTCCTGGGGCTTCCAAAGGTGTGACACTGGATTAACATTACAGTTTTCAAAATGTTTACGACACATATAATTTACAGCAAGTAATAATGTTCAACCTAGAAAATGTTATCAACTTGAAAAGTGGCCTACACTATTTTTTAGTCATTTAAGGGACACTCAAGACCTCTAATGCACTTTAACTTGACGAATTGCTTTATGTGTGAAAGGTTTGTCCTCCTTTCATACATTTAATAGAACATTTGCAGATTTTAATAGAAATTGGCACTTGAATAAATCAACCTTGTTACACCAACATTGCTGCCAATCAGACAACCATTCATGTTACTTCCTGGTTGTTTAGCTCAGACCTGCTCCCCATTAATGTAAGTAGTTACACTGACTTCATAACTGGGGTTCACATACCTCATCTTCCTGCCTCAACATGAGCTGCAATCTCTCAGCTCTTAACTAAGTCCAGCAGTGCAGGGCTTAGTTTGGTGTCTGAGAATTATCAGTTGATGCTCTCAGCCAATTAGCTGTCCATGCACTACAGGGCTTATTTAAGGAGAGCCAATTGAAGCTCCTAGCTGGAGCCTCCATCTCTCAGTACTATAAGGAAGATACAGAGACCAGTGCATGGCAGACATACATAGTGGGTTTCAAGGACTCTCCTGGTACCATAACCACTACAGAGTTGTCATGTTTACAGTACCTGAAGTGTTCCTTTAAGAGTTTAAAGGAATACATAGGGATATTTTTACCTGTGTTGTTAACATTGTCAAAACAGGGAGCTGCAGACAGGCCCCTCCTTATAGCTCTTCATTTTTTCTGTGGAAGGTTTACTCTTATTATAAGACCCAGATTAAGTATGGGATAAGTAGTTTATCCTCACTGAACAGTTCCGTTTGTCACTTAGCATAAGTGGAAATACCCTTTAAACTGCTAACAAATATACTGTGGTTAATATCAGTTTCCCTATTGCCCAGCTCAATATTTAGTTTGTTTTGCAAATTACTGTAGTTCTAAAATACAGTTATAGGTGAGAGTAGGCTGAGGCAGGGGCTGATGCAACCATAGGGTGCAATGTCCAGGTGTCCAGCAGGAGGGTAGTGAATTCCTTCTTTCCTGTCACTTCATGTAGCATGGCCACATGGTGGTAGAGCATTTTCTTTATCCTCTACCCAGTATGATAAGAAGCTGCTCACAGGGAGCAACAAACAGCTTCCTGTCAGACTGCTAAGAGACTGGTAAGAGACTGGTAAGAAGATCCTCTACCAGAGTCCACATGGCCACGCTATATGGAGATAAGCAGGCACAAGAGGGGAGAGGGGATGAGACCACAAAGGGACGGGGCAGAGAGAAAGAAACACACAAATGGGGCTAGGGTACAAGAGACACACAGAGTGGCTAGGGAGGTTGCGACATACAGAGGTACTGTAAGCAAAAATTGGACACACAGTGGCTGTTAAATGGGAGGAAGGGACACAGAGTGACTGGGGAAGGAGAAAAAAAACACAGAGAGGCTGTGGAAGGGGAAAAAGAGACACACAAAGGGGCTAGCACAGGGGCTAAATAAGAGGAGAAAGAGACACACAAAGGGTCTGGCGGCAGAAAGAGACAAACAAACAAAAGTGCTGTAAAGAAATAAGTGACACAGAGAAGGGCTAGAGGGAAGTAAGAGTGGCATAATGCATTTTTGCCTGGGTAGCCAATAGTCCTTGCATCGCCCTGACTGAGTTGCTCTATGCACCATCACTCAGCAAACATGCAAAGCTGTAATAGTTTTTAAAATGATGCTTTAGGTATATAAAACTGAACTAAAATGTAAAGTGTTTAAAAAATGACTAGAAATTGGAACACGCCTGGTTTTCTAAACCTGGAAATATCAATACAGGTTTCTTATCCAGAAAAAAAGTCTGCTTATACAAATTATCCACTGAATATGAAGAATGTTATAAATGTAAGTCTCGCATACACAGGATAGGTATTTCATGCTGTATTGAAATGAAATGCAGGTTTGATTTCATTTTGAACTCAAGTGTAATCCTATTACGCACACCTGCATGTAAAGATACACTCTCTGGTGAATACAAGTAAAATATTATAATAGCAGAAATGCACTGGAACTACGTGATGGTTGATATAAGGTTGTAAAAAATAAGGAGGCATAGCATAGTAGCCACCAGCAGGGACCATACTGGGCCATACTGGAGAACAGAAGATTTCCGATAATCTTACTTGTTTTGGTGGTTGTCCATTCTTGCTGTTGATGTGGACCCTGCTAGCACCACTTTTAAACCAGACCAGAACAAATTGTATACAACACCATCTTTACAATCTTTTCTTTTTAAAAATAAAACATATGTCAGCATGAAATTGATTATTTATTTAGCTTTGACAACTCTGTGTAGACCTACGGTCTAATTTTGGAAAAAGATAATTAAAGCGACACATTAGTGCACAAATTCTTGAAACATAAAATACTGTTTAGTAGATATACTAAATGAAAACATGCATGCATTTAATTGTGCATTTTTTCCATTGCTGGTATATCTTAAAACCTGCAGTTCTTTTGCTTGTTGCCTTTGCAAGCCCCTCCCTTGCTAACCCCATCCAAACTTTCTTTCACAGACTTCCCAATTAAGCTCATTTAAAAATCTTTGCAAGGAGGGTGCTCTGGGCAATTGCTGCCTCTTCAGTTTAGCTCCACTGAGCTAAGCAACCAGGAAGTACCAGGCTGTCTGATTCACAGTCTATGGAGTGAAACAAGGTTAAATTACGAAAGTGACAATTTGTATAGAAATCTGGCAAGAGGGTGAGTTTTAATTTTTGTGGGATAACATTCATTAAGACTTCTATCTACCACATTAGCTATGATGTTGAAGGGCTTCAGATGCACAAATGCATGAAAATAATCATCTTAGCAATATCTTATTTTATGTTATCTTTATTTACTTCTTTTTTTAATTCTTTGTGATCAAAATAATTACAGCAAACATGGATTATCATCACGATTGACAAATGATTACTGTAAATATTTGCTTGAGTATGCTTTTAACAGTTCATAACAAATGACTTGTCATTAGGCATGTGTGATTTGTTTAATTCCGAATGTATATTCGTACAAATTTCATGACATTTGGACATTTAGATGCTTACGAATGTCCGAAGTGCCGAAGTCCTGAAGTGCCGAAGTTCTGCAGTGATGAAGTTCAGTAGTTCGGGAGGACTAAAGCTCAGCTCTACTGCGCATGACTGCATTGGACAAACATCCTTAGGAAATTTTGATATAGGATATATAAAGTAGACACGTGCAATTTGTTTCGTTATGAATGTACATTCGTCCTAATTTCATACCATTCGGATGCTTACAAATGTCCGAAGTGCCGAAGTTTCAAAGTGAAAATGTTCTGCAGTTCCAAAGTGCCAAACCGAATGCCATTGGTCCGAATTGCCGAATCAGACACATTTTTTTATTTACCCGAATTTCCGAACCGAAACAAATTTTTTGCCAATGCACATTCCTACTTGTCATAATTTCCACGGTATTTTAGCATTTGTCTAACCCTGGTTATGTGGTATGTATGTTTATTTTCCAAAAATATATTAATAGTAATGCCATTTGTTACATTTACATAGTTACATAGTTACATAGCTGAAAAGAAACTTGTGTCCATCAAGTTTAGCCATTCTCACATATGTTTTGCTGTTGGTCCAAAAGAAGGCAAAAAGCCAGTCTGTAGCACTTCCAATTTTGCAACAAACTAGGAAAAAATTCCTTCTTGACCCCAAAATGGCAGGAAATATTTCCTTGGATCAAGTAGCTATTACCCCACTAATTAGAAATTAGTGGGGTAATAGCTGCTTGATCCATGGAGATATCTGACTGCCATTTTGTGGTCAAAAAGGAATTTTTTCCTAGTTTTTATTATATTATATTTTTGTAATAGATAATATATATATATATATATATATATATACCAAATAACGTAGCGCGCTACAGACTACAGTAAATACAATATCTTCAAATATAAAATCTGAAATTAACAATAAAATATATATAATGCAGACTATCTAATAGAACTGACAAAGAAATACAAGAGAGTGTCTGGGAGAGAGCTCACATGTACCAGAGCCCTATTACCCCTGGTACATGTGAGCTCTCTTTCAGACACTCTATTGTATACTACTGACAGTTTTATGTCAGGAAAGGTGTCTCTATTCAGTCAGATATGTATATGATTCTCTGTCTTTCTTAAGCGCTCTTACTTTCTTAATTTTATATATTTATATATATATATATATATGTATATTATTTTGTTTTATTTACTTTTTAGAAATTATGCATATGGTTAGTACTTTACAACAGATAATCCCTTGATACCCTGCCAATTTCCACCATGTGAGATTAATTGGTGAAAACTGTACTTTTTAACCTTAAAGACACTGTACATCAAAAGCACTCCAAACTCTCCTGGTCCCCAGGGTTCACCCGGGCATGAGGTTGGCCAAGCCTCACTTAACAGATATGCGGAATAAACATTTAAATGGTACACTTGCAGTCTTGTGGTAGCCTGAAAAAGACTCTAATTGGGTCGAAACGTTGCTTATTTCTGCTCCAATAAATCTGCATACTTTGGGTTTGACCTTGAGTTTCTGGATCATTGTTTATTCAGGATATTTCCAATGTCTGGGTCGAGCAAACAGCAGACTAATAAATTCTTTAAAGGTATATCATCATCCTGTAGGGAAAACTGCATGCTAAAGACCAGTGAATCACTCGTACCAATACTCGTTTTATATACATCATTACGTGTCTATGTTGCTTACTATATGTAGACAAGATGGATAATGAATTACAGGAAAACATTTCAGCACACTGATCTTTCATAATAACCGCTTAAAAAAATGGCATCTCTGATAAGTATGTGACCATGAGGATTCCGACACCCAACGGTCAAAATTATTATTGATTTTGTTTTATTGTTTTGGGGGTCTGCATCGAAAGACCAGCAGATTGTATTTAGGGGTTTTCATTTATTTCTCTTTTTTTTCAGTTTTGGATTTTTTATTTTTTTTTTGAGCTGCAGAAAATAGGCCAACCTTTTTACAATTTGTTCATGTGACCTATGGTTCATGTACTTTGATTATAATCTGCATGCGTGGGAATGTAAGTGCTTGTTACAATATAATTTGGTATTAAGCATCATCAGCATTTTGCAACACTGCTTTGCAATCATGCTATTTTTCTCTTTCTTTTAGCTTATGCTCACATGCCTTTAACAGTGTCTTTTTTCTTGAATATATATTTACTATTTGTCTTGGGTCCCTTATTTTGGTACATTTAAACAGTTGTATTTATTTATTGTCCCTGGTCAATAACTAATTATCTGGTCCAGGTTTTCTTTGGTCAATTTAGGATATTTAACTTTGGGCACCATTCAGGCTCTGTCTCACCTTCACAATGGTATGCTTAATTACACATTCTAGCCACATAATTCCCAAGTTTTATTTGCTACTAGAAGTTGACTTTTGTCAATGCCTGATATATTTATAAAAGTAATCTAAATGGACAGCTGTGTTGATTGTGTGCCACTTGTATTTTTGTTTGAAATAAAGCAGCAGCTTGAGTGTTCACATTGAAGACCCATTAGTGCTGTTGTTCTGTACTTCTATGCATGGTTATAAAGACACATAGACAGTTGACACATGACAGATAGACAGACAGACGGACGGATGGATGGATTGATGAATGGATGGATAAAGAGAGAGAAAAAAATATACAGAGATATGGGTAGATAGACAGACAGATGGACAGACAGACAGACAGACACACAGACATATAAAGATAGATAGACAGACATATAAAGATAGATAGACAGACAGACAGACAGAGAGAAAGAGAGAAAGAGAGAGAGATGAGCATTCAGTGTGTGTGTGTGTGTGTGTGTGTGTGTGTGTGACTGCAGTAGTCTATTTGTGAGGAGTGTCAGTAAATAATAAATCATTATATGTGTGAATGCAAAAGTGAGTGTGTGTAGATTATCAGACTGGGTCACCATGTGCATGACTGCAATTTGTGTTTGCATGACATTTTTTCTTTTTAATGTGATATTTTTTTTTTTTCATTGCATGTCTCTGACTCTCTATCTACCCTAATTTGTACTCTGTCTCTCCACTCTTGTCTCTGTCACCCCGTAATAGTCTTTACATCACCCTTCTTCTGACTCTATATGTCACCTATTTGTGTTTCCTTTGTTCACCACAATTGTGCCTCTGCCCTATCACCCACCTGTACTTCCTCTACCCTCCACATATGTCTCTGTTACAGCTCAACCCCAATATGAAACCACATCAATCCACATATTTATGTCCCATCTTAACCCATTTATCTCCACAAGCTACATTTTGCCTCTCTCTACTTTCCAGGTCTGCCTAAAGTAAAATCTATACTGCTCCTCTTCTTAGATGTGGTATTGATGCTTTGCATGTCTGGAATGAGTGCAAAGGACGTGATTTCACATCCTTTCCTTCCTCTCCACACAGAGTGCTAACACTGGTCAGGGAGAGAGAAGAGACCTGGCACGTAGAGAATGCATGCTGCCAGGCCTCACACAATGGGGGGTGGAGGCATTAGAATAAAGGATAGCACAAGAGGTTGCAGGCCCGACACTGCCAGAGGCCCGTAACTATTGCTTGAATATAACATACTAAATAATGCCAAGCCAGATGTGAAGATCTCCCCATCTAGGCCCTATCTGTGCATACGGGCCCCTGACTGCCACATGCACTCGGCCACTGACTGATGTTCCCTGGTGGTCAGTCCATCCCATGCTCAACACAAAAACTGACAATTGTAAAGATTTGAATTCCACCTAGAAACTTAAATGCATGGACATATTTTTGAACTACTTTGTTATATGCACATATGCAATGATTTTATACATTCATTAAAAAAGATAGAGAGATAGATAGACAGACAGACAGACCGGGCAGGTAGAGAATGCATGCTGCCAGGCCTCACACATTGGGGGGGGGGGAGTAGAAAGGTTGCAGGCCCCACACAGCCAGAGGCCCGTTACTATTGCGCGAATATAACATGCTGAATAATGCCAAGCCAGATGTGAAGATCTTCTGATCTCCCCATCTAGGCCCTATCTGTGTATACGGGCCCCTGACCGCTACTGGCCCTCGGCCAAAGACTGATGTTCCCTGGTGGTCATTCCACCCCATGCTCAACACAAAAACTTACAATTGTAAAGATTTTAAACAAACCTAGAAACTTCAATGCGTGGACATATATTTGTACTACTCTGTTATATGCACATATGCAATGCCTTTATACATTCATTAAAAATATACGTCAACTTGAGGAGGGCGTTTTCTGTTAAGTACAAAGACAAAATAATTCCATCATAATAATCTATTGCTAGAAAAAGTCCTTGCTGGTAAATATGTTTTTTACAGAGTAGATTGTGAAAATGGCAGGAAATGTAGCTGATCCTTAATAATTTAAAGAGATATTTTTCAAAGTTTTTGAGATTTGCATAACATAACTCTTCGAGTGTGTGAATGACCCATTGCTGGACACAATGCCCAACAGGGGAATCATTTCATGGATAACAGCACCGTCCATGTAGTATGCGATTGTCAAACATGAAATAACCTTTGAAAGACAATAATGAAAGCATTGAAAGATCATGTAATATATTTATATACTTACAGCCATATCTATGATTTTATTGCAGTTGCTTAAACCTATATTACAATTGCCCTCAACTTATTAAACATTAAGTGTTGTATACTAAATATTATATAATGAAAGATAAGAAAATATTAAATCCAAACAGGAAAAAAAAATGGTGAATTGGCGCTGTGGTGTACACAGAAAAAAAATGCAACTACCCCAGTGCCTAAAATCACTCAAAAAGCACTTAAGTGTTTAGAAAGATAGTAAAAAATAATGGAGGGTGCACAATAATACAACAGTTTTAAATGGTATACTTATACATGAGGAACCTCTTGATCTGAAACAGATAACATAAAGAAATCATAGCATAATACTGTTACATGTATATAAAAGATCTATTGGAGAGGTATTGGGTCACTCACACTTTCAAGAGCCACAACAAGCAGGCTCTGACTTAGATAGCAGTTGAATAATCAGCTTATTTGGGCTGTGGAATTCCCATGTGATGTCTCCTTTTCAGTGCCAAAAGAAGAATAGCAGGATCCAGAATAAATGATAAAATAAACTTTACTGGATACAATAACATAAAGTAAAAGAAGGCACATCACATGGGAATTCCACAGCCCGAATAAGCTGATGATTCAACTGCTATCTAAACCAGAGCCTGCTTGTTGTGGCTCTGGAAAGTGTGAGTGACCCAATTCCTCTGCAATAGATCTTTTATATACATGTAACAGTATTATGCTATGATTTCTTTATGTTATCTGTGTCAGATCAAGAGGTTCCTCATGTAGAAGTATACCATTTAAAACTGTTGTATTATTGTGCACCCTCCATTATTTTTTACTCTCATTATATTATGAAAGGCTACTGTACTGATAAAATCACCTTAAGGTTATGAATCTTTCTACCTGAATCTACGCTACCTGTCTACCAACGAGGCAGTACGTTTCCTCAACATACTCACAAGTTGTGCTTCACCAAGCTTATCAGAATGACCCTTTGTTCTAGCTTATCCCTTTCTTGGAAAAAATGAATTTTCCCTCCCCCCTAAATTTTCAATTGTATTTAGAAGCATTATAATATCTACCTCTTGTCTTTCTGTCATACTCTACATATTAAGATAATTTTGTCTCCCCTGATAAAGACAGACAAAGAATTGGTAAATATTAACAAGGCTCTGTATGATAAATTAAATGCAGGCTCTTGATTTGGAACATAATTATTGACAATCAAATTTAGATGTGAATGTTTTATGCTTCCTTTATTAGACAGCAAAACTGAGAAATTTTACTTGGCATCGTGTTTTGCTGGTATTTATAGAACAAAACATGCAATGAAAATCTTGGATCAAATATTTGAGGTTGTCTAGCTGGTTTGTTTGTGATTAAAGGTCATTCCAGTGTGGCGGAGTTAAAACTGTGCACTTTTGTTCTGCCGAAGCACCCAAGATACATGACGCTGTGACCTAAAGCATCTCATAAAAAATTGTAATAAAGAGTAGGAGAGCAATGCTTTGTCATAGCAAAGTCACCAAAAACAGTCACAGATGTAACATGCTATAATATTTCTCCTAGAATGGAACTTTACAAGGCAGATGGGTAACACGCTGTGCTAGCTGTGCATTGTTCAAATATCTTATTTTGAAAATACCATAGATCATATAGAATGTGTTCCCTCTAAGCATTTCCTGTGAGAAACCCAGCACTGGTCTTTTTTTTTTTTATAATAACCATATATTGATTAGTATTGACTGTGCACATAATGTAGTACACACAAAATAGCAGTAATGGTAAAGCTGACACACTGGTTAGAGACTGTATCGAGATACGTTTTATGTTTTTACCTATTAGTGATAAGCATTTATAAATGGATTCTCTTAGCTACTTTTGATAATTCTCTCTAACAACAAAGAAATAAAGAAGGAGGCAAACATAAATATAAATACAAAAAATGTTATAAGTGATTTTTTTTTCTGCAGCACTTTACACCAGCACACTTTGTATATTGATTTCCAAAATTGTTGTATTAATAAATTGCTGTCTAACAGGTACTGTTACCTAGAAGAATGTTGTCCATTATTTTACGAGCAGCTATATTAGAAGGATATATTGTAAATGACGGGTGTGCTAAAGTTTAGGATAATACTATTAATAAAATGCTAATCATTTTACAAATCTTAAATAATATTGTAATATTAAATCTCAATATAATATGGGAGTAAAACTATATTTTATTGTTAAAATATATTTTAACCATATACTAGCTATACTATAGCTATACTAGCATGTCACATAATTGTTAGTGAATATTTGAATAAACAAGCAAAGGAAAACTTTTGGTGAAAAGCAGGAATGACGCTGGTGACGTGGGTATGATTCCGAAGGAGGTGTATTGTGATACACCTATATAAGGGTGATCCAGTCACTGTATGATTGTTCTGACATTCCTGTGCTTTGTGAAGAGCTGTGTTGCTACTGCTCTTTGAACCTTTGCCATCTGGACCAATCTTTGCTTAACCTGATATAATCTTTTAATTATGTTGATTTCTCTCTTTCTGTTACTTTGTACTTCTTTGCGTCACTCGCCTGTCAGTTCATGCATCATGAGCTCCACCAGCCCAAATCCTGACAATTGGTTATTTGTTCCTAACTAATACAAGCCACTTGTTGATACCATCCATAAGCATTAACTATAAGAAATACATTGTTCATTCTTGTAAGGGTCTCACTGTCATCATGCCTGCTTTCCCAGACATATTAAAAAAGATTTTACAAATTATATATATATATATATATATATATATATAACATTTCCTAATACCCATTTGCAGAACTTTAGATTCTAATGCAATATCAACTAACCACCCAATTGGTCCTCTATTTGATGGATTCCGAAGTTGCCCTTATTAGCAATGTTTGACAAATAGTATGTCATGTCTCCAGAATTATTGACAATGTATGTGCAATACTTAATTCCCGTTAATTTGCATGCTCCTCAACAATATTTGTTTTGTGCTTATACTCATTTGCCAGCACTGAGATCTGAGTTTGCGTATAATTTCTTGCCACATTATGAAGCATATCACACCCACTACCTATCAAACCGTAATCCCCATCTTGCTCATATTGTGGTCTCAGTTGCTGCTTCTATGTAATGATAGGATAGGCCTGAAGCTCATCCAACTGACCACTGACTTTGGGAGAAGATACATTCTCATCATTAGATGACTGGAGAGTGTCTGAATGGGTCTGCAATCATCACCTACACCTGACTTATGTGCCCTTGTTTTTTATCCTGTTTTGAACATTTGCAGTTAATCTTGCTTACTGCCAGATTAGTAAAATTTTCTTGTAAAGCAGCGTTATGGCTTGCATAGATTACTTTGACATAGCTAGCAAATAAACCTATTATGTCAATGATGTCCAATTTTCCAACCGATTGCTTCCAATGAACAATGAGTTAAGACTATTTCTAATGAAAGGCATATATGCAATCAGTCAGTCTTGGTCTCCTAATAGCACAGGACTGACTGGAGTTCATTATGATGTGTTTTGTCCATTAAAAACAGCATTGACCTTCTAAGCCCTATAATTGTCTCACATCTACATGATCCCCAATAATTGTCTCATATCTAGAGATGAGCAGAAAACGATTTAATCTACTTAATCTACTTTCTCAGCTACTTTTAGAGATATTGCAAAATATTTTTTTAACTTTATAATAAAATGATCCCATATAGAAATGTAAAATGAAATGGGTAAATAATATATATATATATATATATATATATATATATATATATATATATATATATTTTATAATTATTTTAAACTAAATACTGAGAACTTATTTCCAAACTTGTTGGTGAATAGCTGACATAAGCTGTTAACATTAACAACAGTCATAAACTTGTAGCACTTAGCAATCACTGACAGGCTTCCAACCTTGGCTCTTTTCTTGTACTGGCTGGCAACCAATAACATCTGCTCACTAATATTACAACCAATCAACCAATCACAAATGAGGCAGTTGTTGTTAAAGCTCAAAAACACCTACTATGTAAATTGTCACCATAGCAACCACTCCTTACTGGTAAAAGAGGATCACTCTGAATGTGATAGAAGACAGTGACGCTATATACAATATATTAAAGTATGATTTTGTTCAATGCCAGATACAAATCTATGTAATTTTTGAGTTTCATTGCTGCTATGTGAATTGACATTTAAATGACACATGCAATTTACTTATATAGATAATATTTATACATCATGTATCTGTCCTTTTTTCCCTTAACTTCATTGCTCTTTAACATGGTCTAACATAATCTGATATTTGATGTAAGGTTTCGCTGTAATGTTATGTAGCTAATACATTTGGGGATTTAGCTGTTGTTAAGTTCTTTGCACCTGGAAAGAGGCTTATGTTAAGTCTTGGGGGTTAGCGGCAACCATTAATGGTTGGAATTAGGTCTGAATCTAGTTAACAAGTAGCAGGTCTTGACTCCACAGAGAAATAGGTGAGCTGTTGATGGCCACTTAACACCAGGAGCAGTCGGCAACTTCATTTCACTACTTGTGACATTTGGCAGACAGTACACACTACTTGCTAACTTACTATTTGCTCACTGTAGAGATAGACAGATTACAAAATAATTGCTGGTAAGTAAAAAAGTAGTCGTAGGATTGGAAACAAGCCCTCAGTTGTGGGGTGAGGGCAATCATCTTGAAACATTTTGGTAAAAATAGTAGAATTGTAAAATAATAAAGTTTCAAATTCATCTTAAAAAAATAAAAATTCAAACTTGGCTTCTTTAACTTAAATCTTCAAAGTCAAATTTAGTGAAAATGTAGCTTTTACATTATATCTGTTTCGGGAATATGGCAATCTGTAACAATATGTTCCTGAAGTAACCTAGAATGCTCTCCTGCACATATTAGAATGTATTTACAGTAAACACACTATAACCAGGTACTTTAAAGTAATTATTTCACTTTAATGACATTGTATTAATTATAAATTCATCTACATTCTGTAATGATCATTTCTGAGCTTGTCCAACATCAAACTTTAAACTATGTGGAAATATCTGATGCGTCCAGGATCATCACCATTTAGTTTTTCCAAAAATAGCAAGACTTAATAGCAATAATCTCAAATGAATGCAAAGTACATGACCGCATGTCTACCCTGGCTTCCCGTATTGCCATTTACTGTTGACTGCAGTCGTATAAACTCGTAATCATTGCTAGTCCAATATCCATGATGTTCTTTCACTCTTATCAAGCAGAGACCAGGACATTATGCATAGCCTTAAGGTGAAAACTGATAGCAAAGAAAGCCTTATCAGATCCACCAGATGCAAATAAACAAGACTTTACTTTTTTTACACTGTGATTATTTCTTTTTTTTTTTTTTAAATAGTAAATCTCGTACTGGGTCCAAAAATTCTAAATTAAAACATAACAGTTAATGAATTGCTTTGTAATTTTTATGGTCTTTGATTTTATCATACAGATCTAATAATTATCAATTTTGTTATGTTAGTATTTTATTTTTCTTCCCAGCACTATAACTTGAACTGTCTCGAACAACAGATGGGGCACATCAGCAATAATGATCCTGTAGGAGAATCTAACACATGTACATAGTCGCAATTTCATTCTTGGCAGCTGAAAAGCTGAAGAACATAATTGAATTTCTTTCCCATCTCTAATCCACTGCTGTTTAAACTGTCAAAACTGCGATTTTTATCTCCCCCTTTTTTTTTTCTTATGTTTAAATTGGAGCGAATGTGTTGAGTGGTAAAATTATCTTAACAAACAAAACACAACTAAAATCAAGTTATTTTGAGGGTTCAGCTGGCGTATAATATTTTATTTTACCAGTGAGCCTGTAAAAAATAAAAAGGTTTTATGTTACACCTTTTATTTTTCATTTTCTAACAGGTAAAAATGTAATTTCAAAGCCCTAGACAATAGGCTACAATTACATTATCGCCTGTTGAACATCTTTTAATTATGTTAATTTGTATGTACGAATAAAATTCAGAGCTAAATTTCTTTCGGCATGCTCAGGGAATTTAACAATTTGCTGCAGGGGACAAATAAATCTGTAAAGACAAATTCTGGCCATTTGTAACAATGTATTTATTGTGTTTGTATATTCTTCGCGAACATGTAATATTCCCTACGTTAGTTGGCAGAAGAATGGATATCTTTTAAAATAACAGCCACAATTAGCAAACAATATAATGATAAACACCATAAATGATATTTTCATATCTGTAAAATGCACACAGAAATTTCTAATATTTAAAAAAATTACTATTTTGAAGGCTTTGGTCAACACATGTGGGAACTGGAATTCAAAAATTTATATTTTTTGAACTATATAGATTGTAAATACTCATGGGAATAGGGCCTTCAACTCCTCCTGAATTTGTTTGTCAAATTTTCTATAGTTTCTTAGATGTATTGTACCTTTGTCTTTTTACTTGTACCAATTGTACCCATGGACAGTGCTGCAGCGCATGTGTTGGCACTTTAGAAATAAAGAAAAATAATAATAATATTTAACAATACAAGTGTTATAAATGAGTTTTTAAACCATGCATGTTCTTGATGTCATGAATTTGAAAAATTCACCCAATTAATCACCAAAAAGATGTGGGCATTTACGGGCAGTCAACATTGGTCATACGATGACCCAATATTTTACATACACAATTTTCCTTTGCATATATGGTTATACTGGTCGTTGAAAATTCTGAAATATTTTGCAGCACTAACACCATTTCAACACTTTGCCAAATTACTCAAATCTGGTTGGACAGTCATAATGTTTAGTTCCAGTCCCACAATACTTGCTTCTGGGGACACCAGAGAGAAGTCCACATAGACTGTAGTGTGAGTATGTGTTTAAATGTGATAGTTACATGGTTATTTAGGCTGGAAAAAAAACTTGTGTACATCAAGCTTAGCCTTTCTCACATCTGTATTTGCTGTTGAACTGAAAGAAGGTAAAACAACAGTTTGAAGTGCTTTCCAATTCTAGAACAAACTAAGGATAAAATCTTTCTCAACCCCAGAATAGCAGCCAGATCTCTTTTTTCTCACACATAGTAGTAGTGATAGTGGCTGGGGTAAGTTAGTTTAAGGTATTTCTGTCTGTACAAAAGTGCTACATTATTGCTTTGTGCGTGGAAGCATTTGGTTGGCCTCCAGAAATATTGTGTGCATGGTCACTGGGATGACATACTTCTTTTATGGCCATTAGCATTCCAGGATTGAAAGGTTCCTGACGTTATTTAGAAAACAGGATTTACATAGCTAACATTGCCCCATGCTGTCCCCACCACTTCCGTTTCCGGAGTTGCACATTTTAGGATTAACATGTATGTAGGCGACAAGAGCAAAGAAAAAACAAACCAACACATTGTTTTAATGCTAGTATTTAATCTATACTATTTGCCTTATTGAAAAAAAAAAAACATTTAGAAAGAAAATAAAAAATGATATGTGAGAATAATTAATTTTGCACAAAAAAACCCTAATTATTTGAATTTCACCTGTGAAACCGTGGACATGAAGTTGAAGGATTATGTAACACGTCTAGGCTTTTTTAATATAATAACATGACAATTAGCAAGCGTGCTTCTAAAAAGGACCATTAAAAAAATAAAATACCTGTGCCATTTTAAATCCTAAGATGCTGACAAACTGGAACACCAGCTGCAGAATAAAGTGATGAATATGCAGATATCACAAATTTTAATATACCACAAGTCATGTCAGCAGCATTTGCAAAAGCAAATGTCATTGTTTCACTGAAATTAATGTAATTTTCATATTATTTTATATCTTAGTCAAATAAATGATATCTATGATATTCTAAGCATCAGTTATATATTAGCCAAATACCCTCTGAAAAGCCTTTTCCAATAAACCAGTCAGTGCGAGAATAGTGGAAGTATAGGATCACGTCTTTATTGCAAGAGAGGAGAAGCTGTCACAATTGGCTCTGAGAGCATATATTTTAAGATCTTGAATAAATACAGGATATCAGTAAAAGAGAATTAAAAAACAAACTGAAAATAATTTTATTTTGGCAGGCTTAGCATACACCTTTCTTTGTATATTCTCCTAAAAGGAAAGTAGACTCTTCTAATTGGGAGGAGGGTAACTCCTCACATTAGGAGTAAGACAACTCATCACTCAACTACTGGTCTTGAAAACCTTTGTTACAAACAAAGTTTTGTTGCAAATTAATTATACTGCTAAGCATTTAGACTGCTGAGCATACTTGTTTGCCTTTTAACCCTGGTATTATAAGACAGCAGTCCTATCCAATATATCAGCTGGTTTACACTTGTTTGCATTTTAGCATTACATAACTATATGTATATATATGTATATAAACAGTATACATAATAATTATTAAAAGAACACTATAGGGCCAGGAACACAAAAATGTATTCCTGACCCTATAGTGTTAAAAGCACAATCTATCCCCCCCCCCCCAGCCCTATCCTGCCTCACTAAATATAGTAAAATCTTACTTGTATCCAAGTATGCAGCTGCTGCCCTTGACCTGCATGTATGCCTGACATCATCAGAAGTGATTTTATGGCCAATCATAATACCTTCCCATAGGATTGGCTGAGACTGTCAAAGAGGCAGATCAGGGGCAGAACCAGCACAAATCAAACACAGTCCTGGCCAATCAGCATCTCCTCATAGAGATCCATTGAATCAATGCATAAATATGAGGAAAGTTCTGTGTCTCCATGCAGATGGTGGAGACACTGAAAGGCAATACAGCACAGTGTGCAGCACTGCCCCAGGAATCACTTCTAGTAGCCATCTGAGGAGTGGCCAGTGGAGCTATCCCTAGGCTGCAATGTAAACACTGCATTTTCTCTAAAAAGCCTGAATGGAATGATTCTACTCACCAGAACAAATACAATAAGCTGTAGTTGTGCTGGTGACTATAGCGTCCCTTTAACTCATATACTGTTATTGCATATCCAAATTTTACACAAACTAAATTTTAGCAGTGCTACCCAGAATAATTGTCTCTAATGTGAGCCTTAACAACCATGTCCTTATGCCCAAACTGTCTTCCATTTTTATATCTTGCTTCTGGGTGAATTCAAACATTCTAATTTGTGTGAATCTGGATGGTTTATCAAAACAGTACACTTACCTTTAAGGAGGACATGTCACTTCCCCAAATTGTCAATATATGACTTATCTCTATTTTTAACAAATATGTATTTAATTTATGTAAATAAAATCCACACCTCTTCATCCTGCAGCTGGACACCTCCATCTTGCCTCCAAGTCAAACATCATTATATACTTATTCCTTCACACCTGGCAATAAGGATTGAGTGGGCATATAGCGAAAATAAATGAAATAGTGTTTCTATTTCTTCTTTTCAATTTTAGTGTTCACCATAGATGCCCTAAGAGAAGAGTGGATTATGATGTAATTTCCTTTATAGGTAATATAAATTTAAAAGAAAAAGGAGCAGATTTATGCAGATCTGTTACTTTCTGGGATTTTTGCATGTTTTACAAAGATCCCTGAAAGTGAGCGATCTTGTGTAGGTCTAGTGGCCACAGTGTGCAGGGAGAGGTTCTTACCTCACAGCCACCACCATTTTTATGCTGTTGTCCTCTTTAACCCTTGGCTCTTTATATACCAGAAGCCGTATCAGTGCTGTACTCTTAAGAGTGCTGTAAGTCTATGGAAGATCCCGTGAGACCATGTGAGACTCCATAGATGATGTCTTAATCCCCAGGCATCAATTGTGATGGCTGCTGGAATTGAACAAAAGTTGCCTTTTGTCATCCTCAAAATTTTTCACAAGACAAAGTAGTCCTTATTTTATCTTCTGAAATCTTTGGATTGCATTGGAATTTCAGTGAAATTGAAAAACAGCCTTGATCAGTAGTTTATAAAAATTATATCTTTCTGAAATACTGAGAGATCCACTTTAACACTATTTATGCATGATTTATGGTGTATTTTCCAGAAAACAGACTGTTCTCCTTTAAATTCAAAGTTTAAGTTCAAATTTAATCCAATAAGAGTTTCAGTGAACCGATATTTTAGCACTAATATATTTTCTAAGTTATATTTTATTTTCATTTCCAAAACTCACTGATATAAAATTGAAGCTGGACAAAGATCAAGAATGTTAAAACATTTTTATTTCATCCTTACGGCCTTGCAAAAAGTTTCTTGAAATCGACTGTTTGTCATTCAATGAATCATGACAAATCTGAGAGCAATGTTCTCTTTGTTATTACTTTGCTATTGTTCATTAACCCGTCTTATTGTCATTTGAAGTGTGTTTTGTTTTTTTTTTCTAAAAATTTTTCAAGCCTCAGTGATTTTTGCTAGCTCAAGTAATCTAACTTGCATTTCAAATTCATGGATTTATATTTGATCATAATTCAATATACGGGCTATAAATTCAGATAAACTAGACTAAATATTTATTTCTCCAGCTAATAAAACAGATTCAATCTTCAATAGTTTTAAGATGAAACAATAATTTTGAAATACATTTTAGACAGTGTAGTTTGCATTTTATGAGTTAATAATATTATTGATATTCATGAAGAGATGAATAAAATAAACTTTATATATATATATATATATATATATATATATACACTGACCAAAATTATAAACACAATACTTTTGTTTTTGCCCCCATTTTTCATGAGCTGAACTTAAAGATCTAAGACTTTTTCTATGTACACAAAAGGCCTATTTCTCTCAAATATTGTTCACAAATCTGTCTAAATCTGTGTTAGTGAGCACTTCTCCTTTGCCCAGATAATCCGTCCACCTCACAGGTGCGGCATATCAAGATGCCACACCTGAACATTCAATCTGATGTTAGAGAAGGTGAGGGAGGGGGGTGAGTGGGGTGTCATAAATAGCTCATGGTACTTTGTTTCTTCATAATGAAGTTAAAACATCCCGGTAAAATACTGTATAAATATCGACATCCCCATTTGAGACTTTCTTCAGGATGAAAATGAAGATGTGCCTGAAAGTGAAAGGTGCAGGTTGGCTAAGAATAGCCAGAAAAAGTAAATAAACAGAGGAGAGTCAATAAGCTAGTTAAAAAGAAAACAAAACTAAAATAACAAGAAAACAGGGCATGCAATTTCTAGATTGTGGCCTTTAAATTAAATATTTGTAGATATATCTGCACTCACAGTCCTATTAAGGAATTCCTTTATTTCTTCATAATGAAGTTAAAACATCTAGGTACATAAATGTTAATGTTTCAGTCTATATTCAGGACTACCATACAATATCACCTCATATAATGTTGAGCTATCATACTTAAGATATCCTTTCCTTACATTAAACATATCAATGAAAAAAACTTTATAAAAAAAATTATCATTGAATCATCGAAGCACCTTAGAATGTAAAAACTTTCTTTTATGCTACCTTAAACAGGTGAAGCGAGGGGCTGTCATGGTAATGGCGGCACACATAAAGACCATGTTGGTGGTTGGATACTTTCATAAATGCGCACTCACAGTGGGGCACACTGGATTGAACACACCTACAGCAAGGAAAATTTAGTTTAACATCCTTTTGTCCCTATATATATATAAAAAAATATATATATATATATATATATATATATATATAGCGATATTTGGTACAGGTCAATTTTCATTTGTCCTGAAGAAAGTCTCAAATGGGGATGTCGATATTTATACAGTTATTTACTGGGATGTTTTAACTTCATTATGAAGAAACAAAGAGCCATGAGTACAGATATCTCTACAAGTGCAAATATATATGTATCCACATACACAAAATTAAAATAGACAAGGGTTTACTAAATAATCTAGAATACAAATTTTGATTTAGACCTCTGATGATACCTATATAACTGAAATAGTCAAGGAGAAAAAATATATAATGTAGATCTTTTTTTATTAAATGTTAAAACTATAAATATATGTATACAAACCTTGAGAGATGTATCCACAGAATAATCTACTGATGGGTCTGTTTAGTTATATACTTAAATAGTTCAGTTCTTCTGGGAACATTGAATAAGCTTACAATATAGGAACTTAGATCAAAGCTTGTGGTTAAGACACCAATAAATGTACCAAAAGAGATAGTCTATTATTATCTTTTACATTAAAATTGTATTACTTTAAGCACAGGTTAAAGTTACTGCTTTGTATATGATTTTAATGACAAGTTGGAAGATTGTGTCAAAACAAAATCACTACATGAATAGTGTTATTCGGTCCTTTCAAAGTGTAAGTAAATTGAGAGACAACCACAATGGCCAAATGCCTGTGTTTTTCAACAGAAGAAAAATCAATTTATACATCAATTGTTTAAGTCATTTGCAGGACTATACTTAGAGCAATATTTCAAGGAATTAAAAATAAATTCCAAAGATAAATATAGATATCTAACATTTCTTTCTACTGAACCTTCAAATGGGAATCTGTCACTTGACAATTTTCATTAATGATAAATAGTGATGTCGTGAACCGTCCGCGAACTTGCAGCTTCAACATGGATGCTGTCCAGGAGGTGAGAGGGTCTGGGAGGGAGGGTCTGCCGGAGATTGGCAGGGATGTGTCAGCTGACCGGAGTTCGCCGCGAACGGTTCGTGGCGAACCGTGGCGAACCGTTCGCGGCAAGTTCACAGACGGTTCACGACATCACTAATGATAAAGTCTAAAGAAGAAGTAGTAGTAAATACCCATTATTTTGATGGAAAAAAAATCAAGGTATTCAAACGTTGAGCTTGTTTTTTTGAAACTGGCATAAAAGGACTTAATATTTTTTTCTGCAGAAAAGTTGTCCGCTTCATATTCTTAATCATGGTATATTTACATTAGTCATTAATTAGTCTGGACAGGTGCCATAAGCAATAGCTTTCTATAGGGATTTTGTATGGATTCAAGAAATCCAACTGATACTTAGACATCTCATTGGATCCTTCAACGTTCTTTAATCTCTTGCAGTTACGATAGTTACCCAACTTATGGCAAGCAAGCATAGACATTAACTGTACACTGAGATGTTGTTTGTGTTTTGCAGAAATTACAAATAAAATAAATAAAACAAAAAAATTTAGAGGTCACTTTAAAAAAAAATAAAAAAAATTAAAAGGCTGGGACTTGTCACGACTACTAGTATTTTTGCTTAAAAATGATATTCTGTCTTGTTTAAAAGGCCAAGTGAATGAGCATTTTGATATCAGTAATCATTAATTTTCAAACGTTACCCATGTATGTAACCTTCTGCCAAAACTGTATCCTACGCTCTCTTAAAAATATCTTTTGAACTAATCAGAATAACAAATTTACTTGGCAGTAAATGATACATCTTTGTTGGCCCTAGTGAAAATATATAATCCATATGCATGTATGTATATGCCAAATATGAAAGATATGCAAAAGTGAGTAAAGATATATTATATGCTTTAATGACTAATTTTGTTTAAATTTTAGAAATGAACTTGAAAGTAAAGAACCTAAAAGTCAGGAAAAAGATCTTTTGCAGACAAATAAATAGCAATACATAAAGGCCAGCAAACAAAATAGCAAATTATGTGTCACCTAAGGTGTCAACTAATTAAAAGCTGAAGAAAGCTTAAAAATATTGCATTTCTAAGATAATGCTGATTAACTAGTAAGATCATGTAAAATAAATGTTAATTCTGACTGAGCTAGAAAATGTATACATGTTTGTGTGTTTTAAACATGCCGTGCTGTTATTCAAGGTAGCCAATCAATGGTACCTAAGTCAACTAGGAATCTAGAGTGAAGAATATTGGAGTGGTGTGGATGATGTAGGACTTTGCTATCATCAAAAAAAGATTTTACTGCTAAGTAAATAAGTATGAATGCACAGTCTCCAGCTTTAGAACATGCCTTTCATGCATGAAGGAAAAAAGACCATGTTTAAGTTAACGACTATGTATGAAAATTCATCCAGCTATTTAATGTATCCTCAAGTGTGTTGAATAAACATTCCTTCAGTCTTATAAACACTTTGGATATCTTTCAACTAAGTATGCATTTACACCAGCACAAACAAGATCAAGGCCTGCAGAATACTTCTCAAGTTTTACGAATGTGGCAGAAAAATCATGAGTATAGAACCCATGTCCAAACCTCTCTATTGTACTCCTTGTTGGGGACACCAGGACAAATCCTCAAATACATAGAAAGAGGTCATCATTTAACATGCTCTTGGCCATGCAAAAAATATTTCCAATGTGCACATACTGCTGTCAATGTGTGTGGTGCATCTGCTAAAGTATTTGGATAGCTGACAAAGTACTAGTCAGCTAAGGATACAGGAGAATGTAATTTACTGGCGATAGGTAACGTGTGCTAAAGTTCAGAAAAGCACCAACAATATTCTAGGTTTGAGTAGGTGAGAGTTTGAATATATGTTACCATTCATATCAAACCTAGTCAGTAATCAGAGTGCCAAGGCAAAATTTCACTTCCTTGAGATGATCAGACATATAGAAGATATTGACAACGTCAAAAAATAAGTGATGGAGGCACTATTGCTGGATAAACTGTTACGTGAAATTCTGCATTTATATATTTTAAAGTAGCCCTGTATTATGTACTATTTCAAAAGATAATCCTTAATAACTCACATTTCCTCTATATCACATAATAGGATTGTGGATACATTATGCATACTCCTTACAATAAACAAGGATGCAAAATGTATCTGTTTTCTCATCTTGCTCAGCAGAACTAACCACATACCAGAATATTGTGGTTTATAGACTTGCTTTTGTAACATCTGACTTTTTAGAAAATCTTGCAATGTAGATCTAACTACATAGCATGTATATGCTTTCTGCTAATCTCCTTAGGCCTACTGATCAATTTGCAATAACATATTTTAAATAGGGCCAAATCAAATACTAGCTTGAGTATATGCAACTCATGCAAGCTCTGTGATAATTTCTTCTTTTTTTTTTTTTGGTGGGGGAGATTTCATGTTACTTTGTGCCTTTCGTCTGGGCTAATTGCCATCTATCTTATTTCCGATGGTATAGAAAGGAAATGGCAGACCTTTCCCACAGAAAGACCAACTGGTACTCAAGACTCCTCTTTAACAGACAAAAATGGCACCTCTAAATGAGGAATACTTGATTTTACCTGCAGAGCAATTTTTTTTTGCCACATTTGTGGAGACCCATAATTGCAGTTTTCACCATAGACAAGGGATTAATTACATAAAGGAAGTGTCTTTTTAAAGATCAATGTTTATTATTGTAGAACAATGTGAAGATGTAAGAACACAACACAGCAAATAGTGTTTATTTATTAGACAGTTATTTACATGGAGTTAAAAAGAGAGTTAAAAAATATAATCCAGAACAGTTGAAATAGAAAATATTTCCGATGTTTTTTTCTGAAGTTTTACAACACGAAAATATATCATGACATTGATCTAAAAATAGTGGGACTTTTTTTCCGAGGTACTCGCCAATATTAGAATTTCTATTAAAATTAGGCAGAATGTGTGAAAAATAAAACATAGCATGTTATAGAATCACCCAGATTTTAGGGGAACAGCAGATTCTTTCATCGAAATGCAATGATTCTGTGTAGAAAATGCAACATTATATTAACCACTGAATATTTTCTCAACAGAAAAGAAAGATTACATTTTAGGACTTCTCTGTCTTTTGACAATAGGAGGCACTGAATGCGATTATTGTTTTTGTTTGTTTGTTTGTTTGTTTGTTTATTCCAAGCTGGTAATAGAGTAGAGTTTACTTAGACAAATGTTTGCCCCCTCTTTTGAAAAGCAGAATAATGTATTCTAAGAAATTATTTCTGTTTAAACAGCAGTCTAAATATGGCTGTTATCGGAAGATTTCAAAAGTAAAATGTGAAACACTCATATCATGTGTAATTGCTTGAAAGGTAACTTTTAATTGAAACAACTTTTGGACAACAATGAAAAACCATTGTTACAAATAGGCATTGCTCGCGAAAGGAATAGTTTTCACTGTATAAAAGGTTACTAACATCTGCCAAGGTAACAATAGCAGGCCACATGGGATGTAAAATGAGCGCAGTCTGTCATCCTGATGTGTCTGTCATCCTAAAACCCTTTCCTGTAGCGGTACCTTGACACTTACATGTCAGTCCTACGTCCTGATTCTATAGTTCTAAATAAGGCCTGAGGCAATCGCATGTGACCGGCCACTAAGGACTTCAGAGGTGCTCCTTCAGTGTAGTGAGTCGCCAGCCCAACAGCTGTTGTTTAGTGATAGATCATTGAAGCAAAAAATTATGCTGGTATAAAAAATAGATTTTGAGCCACAACATTCAGTATTATGGCTTTGTTCTACATTAGCAGCAAACCTTTGGGATTCATTTAGTTGTAATCATTTCTCACTGAGGGGCATAGCGTCTTTTATATAGTGATGATGGAGTCACCTTTCAAACAAGTGCAAATGAGGAGAAATCATTTTCCAATCCACCCTCCCTGGATTTTATTTGATAAAGTGGAACATTTCAGGATCCTGCTCGGAATTTAAAGTACATTTGTAAATATGTATATAGCTTTCAAGATCTCCTGTTGTGTTTAATTGCTGTTCAAGCGTGTCTCTTTATTGTGTGCGGGCTCTTAAATAGCTATTTATTCAAGACCTGCTAATTTTCTGAATGTGTTGAGAGATGTACTTTCATTCAATAAATTAATGCTTCTTGCACATTTAGATCAATTTAATTTAATATTTAGCTCTTTCTCTCATTTATTTATTTTCTTGTGGATTTTTCTCAGTTCCATAAATTTGATGCATTAGAGTGCTAGTTCTTCCACTGTGGTTTGTGGCCTATTAATGTTTCTTAATGGACCTTGCATTTTTTTTTTCATTGTTTGTGTATGTTGAGATTTCAGGTTCTGATCGTCCTGAAACAAGAGTTATTATATTTGACAGTCTCTACTCTGAAACAAGATAACAGTAGCTAATCTTTGGACCACAGATACATCAATTTGAGCTTGTTCCTCTCTTGAAAATTGACTTGTGCATTAGAACTCTGCACATTGGCCAAGAGTCATTGGAGTGATAAGTGCAATATATGCTGGTTTAGGTGCACAGATTCTTGACAGGACAAAAAATGCATACCTATGCAGACAATGTCCTTGTATCAACTGTTCATGACATGGTATTCACAAATGATCTACAAGCTCAAAACATAGAAGAACCACTTGATTTGTGAAAATGATAGCAGTGTGAAGATGTCCCTGAGGGTATTCTTCAGATTACCATTTGAAATAAAGTACAATAAATGTTGTCTATAATACCATTTATGCATTTGGTGTACAATAGCTACTTCTCATTTTAACAAATCCAAATTCTGTGAGTGATAAACTTTTGGAAATGACAAAGATTAAGCTAATTTGACAATACTAAGGTTATAAAACTGGTTTACAATGCTATAAACTATTTTCATGTAAATGAAAAGAAAAATCTTATTTCTACTTTATGTTATTACATTATAAATAAGTATTTTATGCTGCAACCCATTCATTTTATCAAACTGGTATCTAACAGCTTTCGACAACATATTGTTGATTTATTGAACTATAACATGTCTGTACGTATTGTGCAAAATGTGATCACTTGAATAAGTAAAAGCTAAAAAACTTAATTCAATTAAGATTCATTTATGTAAAATGTCCCAATGAAGATATTATATAGTAGTTGTAAGAATCATAACTTGATGCTAAATCATAGCTTAGATGTGTAATTAAATTTATATTAGAATTCCAATACACATATTTCTAAAATACTGAAATGAGTAAGTTGAGTTCCCAAGACACTGAGCCTGTAGGATTGGAAATGACAAAAAATATCAATAAATATGCTTATTTCACGCAAAATTTACAGAAAACTAAACACATGCAGAGACTCAGAACACTAATATATATGTAGGTATATATAAAACAGTTTGCAAAACCTGCAGTTCTGCTGCCTTTGCAAGCCCTCCTCTACAAACCCTGCTTAGACTGTCTGTGACTGTCCAATCACAGGCTTCCCAATGCAGCTCAATTAGAACTCTTTACAAGGCAGGTGCTCTGGCCAATATCTGCCTCTTGAGTTTAACTCTACTGAGAACACTAAACCAGGAATTAACAGGACCAGTTGCCTGCTAGAAAGTCAAGAGGGTGTAACCAGGTTAATTTATAAAAGTGTCAATTTCTGTTGAATTTTGCCATAAATAAGACAACCATCTACCATTGCTAAAGAAATATAAAACTGTAGAAGTTATAAGAAAGATTGCTGCTTAAAATGTTTTTTTCTTTTTAATTTTTAAATGTATTTATTTGGAGAGAGAGATAAAAATATTTCAAAATATGTTTTACATAGACATAGTATAGCTTTTGCAAATAGGGGACATATAATCTGGATTGCACGTAGTAGACAAATGCACAGACTTTATCATAAACACGAAGTAGTTTTACATTTGTCAACTGAAAAAGAGGTTCAACAGATTGAGCATAACCAACAGCTGCACACCTTTATAAAATGTTTAATCTGCCTTATCAGGCTTTCCATACGTGTTATAATAATGAGATATAATTGGATTAGAAGATTGTATTGAAGAAACAAGTCAATAAATTATGGCAAGCAAAACAAAGGCTATTGGTAAGGGGAAGACAGTGGCTGGGACAGTCAACAAAGAAATCTGACTTCTCTATACCGAGAAAGTCAATTCACTATAGAGAAAAGCAGAAAAAAGAGATCTGTATCAGACATACTATACAACATTTAAATGAAAGAGACATATACCTTTCTCCTAGGTGATTGGCAGGTAGCTCTTGATATTTGTAGAACTGGAGAAAGCCATGGATCATAGTGCATAACCATTATTTAGCATGACAAAGACATAGCTATGTTATAGACTTATAAGTCTGGATTCCATCATGGAAGTCCTATTCAGTAAACAGAGTAAATGCTTTCTCGGCTAAGACAATCTGACCCAATAGTGCTTATGACTTACTTTATGTCCTTGCAACCTCAATCTCTCAAACTGTGTCCTGGAGAAGACGTAAGATTTAAATCATAAGGAGCACAGATTCAATAAGTAAATCATAACATATAATAAAAGGTGCAAGTCCTGACACTTAGGACTAATAGTCCCTGACAGATGGGGGGAAAATAGCTACTACCCTTCTGGTCAGATATAGTCAAGGTTATTTTGTAAACTCTGTATTGTACCAAATTAGTATCCAAATTACAGAATTCAGGCCGAAATAATTAAGATGTACCTATTGCAGAGTTGGAGAATTTTTCAAAGTAAGCTGTTTAAGTCTTAATTTTGACATTCGCATTTTAACTATGTACAGTTCAGAATTTAATGAATAGCCTAATTATGATCCCATTGTTTTAATTTATTTCTTGTTAATATTTCGAGAAAAAACATATGTGCATACAAGGAACTTTTACATAGAAATCTTAAATATAGATTTCAGAAAAAATGTACCGTTTTTAAGATAAATTTCTGTATTTGTTTAACTCTAACTCACGTTAGATAATTTTACATCAAACCATTACTTTAATAGGCCTTTTACTTATTTTAAATGTTTTAATACGCTTCAGATGTAGCTTTTAAAGATGTATGATGATCTATCCTTGAATTGTCACTGAAACATTTATGCTAAGTCAATAGCATAGATCAATGCACCTGAAAGAAATGCTAGAGGGACTCACGTCAAGAGTGGTGAATATTTATCAGTCTATTCGATGTTTCGACACATAAATAAACCAACATTTTCTTGCTTCATAGAAATATCTACTAAAAATCACTGTTTTTTGCATCCTATCATTCAAATGCCAGTTCGGTGACAGCATGCATTTTGTTCAAACCTATTTTACAAATTGCCTTTCGCAAAGTCAATGGACTACTGTACAGAGTGCCTAGCCATTCAAAATTCATTGATGTTATGCACAAGGGTTTATCTAGGCTTGGTCAATGTTTTAAGCATTAAAAATATAAATAGGTTATACACAGATTACTGCAAATGGGTAAGAAGTCACATTTCAGATTCATGGTAATTGTTGTTCCATTGTGCATTTTTAGGTGTCTTTTCAAAGCTTTAAAAAAAATTACCTTTTTGTTCCTATATCCATTAAAGACAGAGGATATATTATTTCTTTGCAATGGTCTTTTAGACAGCCACTAGTAGTGGATGTTCCACTGTTATCTTTACTTGCAACACTCTCCTTCCACCAGAAGAACCTAACAAAAGTTGAGTTCCAGCCAATGGCCCTCAGCTGATACATGCCTGCTGGCACTGGCTCTCTGAAAAATTGTCCATACAGCTTGCATTGCTCTTTTGCTAAGGACTGCCATGTATTATTAATGTTGGCCTTGTTGCAGCTGATGGGACCATTTCCTGATTCCCAGCACCTTTTTTGCTACTGCCTTGGACTTTTCAAAAAAGATCTAGTCACCTTGAATATTCATCATCTTCTGCCTATTCATCAGGCACTCCTGATCTGAAAGCCTTTCTTAACTCTCCTTAAGAGAGTCCTTTTTTCGCTTTCTCTGTTTATACTGTTTAGGTATTTCTTCTTTTTTCGCTTATATTGAGGATTGAGAGGAATCCTTTGACATACCTAACCTAAAGAGTAATTATCTTTTTGTATTATACATTTATTTGCACCTGGGTGGTCTATATTTACCTGTTTGAATTATCTCATTATACAATAATATTAATGATGTAATATTTTTTCTTCATTTTAATTAAAAGTTCTTCTTTGTTACCTAATCAAACTTAAGATACACTGTCTACAACGCCCTAAACCCATGCACTAGAAATACAGACCAAAGGGCTAATGCCATTTAAAGACCAAAAAAAAAATGTTTATTAGAAATGTTAAATTATGTTAAAATGTCATGAAACAATATGTATTGCAGTATGATATACATTCATATATAATATAATATTACAGAGTATTAAAAAGATCTGTTTTAATCTGACACACAGTTCTTTACCGAATGCCAAAGCTATTAATGATTTCAGTCAAGCCAACAAGGATGACTTCAAATAACAGTTCAAGCTTCATAACTATTAATGGAATTTGCATGGTTGTTTGTGCATTAATATTCAATTATGAGTAACAGAGTTTTGCAACCTGCTCCATTTTCTAACATACGATCCAAAAAACAACTATTATTGGTTGGAAGAATCAATCTCTAAGTGCACACATTTCCTCTGCTACTCCAATAATTGAAATCATAGAAGACATTAACGAGAGTGCTCTAGCCATTGACAGGGCTTTTGAGATGGAGATGTATGGATGATGGAGTGAGTGGTAGCTAATGCTTTTTTCAAAATGAAATTGTATCACTTTATTATAAAAACTGAATGAACTAAACATGAGTACAAATTCGTTTTGGGAATTTACAAATGTAACACTGCACAGAATGGTCGGTATTAAATGAACGTGTTGTCCAAAAATACTGTGGTTGGAAATGTACTGAAACCCCATTAACTTATCAAATGTCATACACATATACATGGTATTTAAGTGTGTGAATAATTTAGTAAGGCCATAAATATATTTTTCACTAAATCCTCTCGCAGCTAATGATCTTGATGAAAATTCATGATCTTCCTTTTATTTGTGTATGAAGAGTATTTGAGCAATAAATTACCTTGATTCAAGTCAGACTATCTTGATTCGTCAACCCTTGGTGAGAAAAGTATATGCAATTATTAACCTACAGTGTTGTGTTCTTTAAATATATTTTCTAATTCCCTGCTGCTTATGCATTTTCAAAAAACAAAAGAATAATAACAACCTAGTTCGACTAAATTATTTGGCACTGGTGGCGTAGCTACAGGTGGTGGAGGAGTTGACAAAGATCGTGCTGTGAAGGAGATAATCTCGGTTGAGATTATTTACATAAAAGTAACTTGTGATAAATTGAGAATAGATATGATAGAATTAGACAATCAGCGTTATTCACTAAAACATGTATTGTAAGGTATTCAAAATGAAATCAATGTGTCAAATTTCCAGTCAAAACAGTCAAAATTAAATAAAGTGTCTCCAAGTTATTCAGCTTTTTTGCCTGAAATGTAAAATTCACGTAAAATGTACTTTCAAATTACAATATTGCATACTGTATTTAATGTCTCTGGTAGCATGACAAATCTATTAAACTGGCCTGCAATTTATTCAGTTATTTTTACTGTTTTAAAAGGAGCTGTAAGTATAAGAAAATTATGTTACTTGGAGAGGACTATAACACAGAGTGTAGGTCTGGTATCACAATCATGAACTGTAACTTTGCCCATATTATGTGGCAATTATATTAAAGAACCACTCTACTCTTCCAACCCCATGGAAACAACCTTACAGATTAGTAGATATACCCCCAATTAATACATGCATTTAATACATTAATACATGCATTTTATGCATGCGATCATTGGTACTATAGTCTAAAAGAGATTACAAAATCCACTGCAGCCTTTTTTAAAGGGACACTCCAGGCACCAAGACCACTTCTGCCCATTGGGGTGGTCTGGGTGCCAACTCCTACCACCCTTAGCCCTGCAAGGTAATTATTGCAGTTTTTGTAAACTGCAATAATTACCTTGCAGGGTTAAGTCCTCCTCTAAAGGCTGTCTATCTCCAGTGCCGAGGGACATCGGTGCTGGATTCAGGAAAGTAGCTGAAGAGATAATAACCCCTTCAGCAACATGGGATGGGGGCACTGCAGCCTCCTGCAGTGCCAGGAGAGCGGATATGTGTTCCTGGCACTAGAGGGTCCCTTTAAGCCTTTCCCTTTTTTTCCCAGAAGAGACTAGGGAGTTCCCTAGTTAATTTATAAAAGTGTTGATTTCTCATAGAAAGCTGAAGTGCTTTTGAGGTGTGGAATGGTCCTTTAACAGCTGTAGCCATTACAAGGCATCTTCTATGCATGCATCACAGACATTCTCTATGGACTTAAAGGGCACTATAGTCACCAAAGCAACTTTAGCTGAATGAAGTCGTTATAGTGTATGGATCATACCCCTGCAGTGTTACTGCTCAATTCTCTTCCTTTTAGGGTTAATTAACTTTGTTTATGCAGCCCTAGTCCCACCTCCCTGCATGTGACTTACACAGCCTTCCTAAACACTTCATGTAAAGAGTAATCTAATGTTTATACTTTTTTTAATTGCAAATTATGTTTAATTTAACATCTCATGTCCTGCTTAGTTAATAGTTTGCTATACCCTGCAGAAGCATCCTGTGTGTGATTAAAGTTAAATTTACAGAGCAGGAGATGAAAACTTTAAAAGTAAGCTATATCTGATTGAAAGTGAAACCATTTTTTTTCATGTAGGCTGTGTAAGTCACAGCCAGGGGAGGTGTGGTTAGGGCAGCACAAACAGAAACAAAAGTGATCTAACTCATAAATAGAAGAGACTTGAGCAGTAAGACTGCAGGGGCATGATCTAAGCACTATAACTGATTCATTAAGCTAACGTTGTTCTGGTGACTATATTGTACCTTTAATGGCAGCTGGCCAATAAGACAGTTGACAAGTATGAATTTAATCATCATCATAGCCTTCTTTGTATCACTTCATATTTAGTCAGAACACTATATATTCAATGCAAGCAAAATGAATAACAGGAAAATTCAGGTTTTATTGGATTAATAAAAAGCCAGATATTTGACATTTTATACACCTTTAACCCCTTAAGGACCAAACTTCTGGAATAAAAGGGAATCATGACAGAATATTTCCGTCAGGTTAAGGGGTTAAAAGTTTAAAATAGATATGCCAAGCAAATGTCTTTAGCAGTAGTATGTTTAATACTACATCCCTGTGACTACTATATGTAAAGAATAGGATCTATGATGAACACAATCTCTTTGTCAGAATCATCTCTGAATTTCTCTGTTTAGTGAAGAGGTAGAAAAATGGTTTTGCATAAACTTTTTTACAATGCACATACACTATATGGACAAATGTTTTGGGACACCTGACTATTACACCAATGGGGACTTTTATGATATTGCATTCTAAAGATATTAATGTGTAATTAATATCTTTAGACATTGATATGTAGTTGGTCCCTCCTTTGCAGCTATAGCAGCTTCCAATTTTCTGGGGAGGATTTCCACATGATGTTGGAGTGTTTCTGTTGGAATATTTGCCCATTCATCCAGTAGAGCATTTGTGAGGTCAGGCACTGATGTTGGATGAGAAGGCCTGGCTCGCAATTCCTATGCCAGTTCATTCCAAAGGTGTACAATGGGGCTATGTCCAGGCCTGCTGGCTCATACAGCCATGTCTTTATGGACCTTGTTTTGTGCACTGGGGCAAAGTCCTGCAGTAAAAGAGAAGGGCCAAACTGTTCCCACGTAGTTTGAAGCATAGCATTATTCAAAATATCTTGGTATGCTGAAGCATTAAGATTTTCCTTCATTGGAATAAGGGGCCTAACCCAACCTCTGAAAAATAACCCATACCATTATCCCTCCTCCACCAAACTTTACAATTGGCACATTGCAGTCAGACAGGTAACATTCTCCTGGCATCCGGCAAATGCAGACTCACACATCCGACTGCCAAACAGAGAATCACGATTCACCATTCCACATAACATGCTTCCACTGCTCCAGAGTCCAGTTGCATTGTGCTTTACACCACTCCATCCGACGCTTGGCATTGCCAGAAGAATAATCAATAATAATAAAAGTAATAATAAAAATGAAAATGATGTAAAAATATTTTTGCTGCCCCTCTTTTTCCCTTTATTGGGCATGTCTAACTTGATTAAAACATTTAGTGGCTGTTCCCCTGCAATCAATCATTGTTTTTTTGATCAAATGTGTCCAAATCACAAATTTGTCCATTTTCCATTTTGTATGTTTTGTGATTCATCCACATAGCGTTTCCCAGATCTCCCAAAATATGGACGAATCAGTTTGTTTAAAACGAAATGCATAAGTCTAGTAAGTACTTTTTAGAACAATTGTGTAACAATGATCATTGTCTATTTACATCCACAGCTATGTTCGAGTTGTATCACCTCAATTATCCAGGTCTTGACATCCCACCAGTGTTATGTTCAACCAACAGTCTGTTGATACGTCATGTCATGGATTGTCCTTCTGGGAAATAAGTCTAGTTGTGCATGGCTTGTTGCGTTGTGCATTTCTTACACGGTTATTCACTAAATTGATGATTGCTGGGAATTCTAAATTTTAATTTCACTTTGAATTCACACGGAATTCTCGACTATTTGCACTTTAGAGCAAAACACTGACAGTGTTTGTAACCAAGGATGCAGTATTATTGAATATTGATGACTGCCAAGACTGTTTATTCCTATCTCTGTCATTTTATCATTGTCTGTCATAGAGAATCACTACATTAATTGATCTGGCCTAACTGAATTCACTCACCTTTGTCTACCACAGTCCCTCAAGGTACTAAATCATTGTACATTCCTGTCCTGCTCCTATACAGTCAAATCTTTCAGCAAAAGCACTCAAGTTATTCCATTCCAGTTGACTGACAGTAGTTCCTTATTGTCCATTAAAAAACTTATATTAAATCTTCTGTTCCTTTTGGTGCTAGCACATATTTAATATTGTCCAAGACGTCTCCTGGTTGTAGCAAAATTCCAGTGTCCCCTAAAGTTCAAGGGGTAAACTTGCAGATTATGGTAGCCGTTAAAAAAAAGCCCTGCTAACACAGCTGCTACAGAAACATGGACCCAGATCTAACATTTCAATAATTTATCATCCATGATGAATGATACACAGGTACTGAAACATATCAGTTTGTGTATGGGACATACTTTTTTTACATGTGTTTTTCTGGATTTTCTTTTTGTTATTCTGTCTCTCACTGTTAAAATACACCTACCATTAAACTTATGGACATATCATTTCTTTGTCAGTGGGCAAAAGTTCAAAATCAGCAGGGGATCAAATGCTTTTTTCCTTTACTGTATGTATGGGGACTTAGAAGGGGGAAAAAACCCTGTGTGGACTGGCCGACTATAGATTGATTGAAAATGTAAAGCTGACTTTGTACACTTGCTACTTTGGTCTCTCTAACAGTGTGGCATGTCCCCTTTCTTCTACACTCAATAAATCCACCATTTGTTCTGTCCCCGAATGCATACCAGGAGCTCCTGCCTGTTAGTAAGAAGGGAAGAAGAGGAGATGACAAGTCTGTGCTTGGGTACACCAGTCAATTGTTTACAGAAGGCACAGAGTAAGCACATCATTAGATGCATTTACACCAAGCTCAGGGTGCTGAATGCACATGCAGTTGTCAATTTTAAAAATATGTTTTTAAAATGTATCCATTTAATATTCATTTAATAAACTAAGTAAACACACTTTCACTTACTTTTTTTGTGGCAGGGTGAGCAGGGGGTGCCTTAGAATTCTGTGCCTATAGGCACCCGACATATACATCTGGCCATGGCCGTATAGAGATTCATGGGATAAGCTCCACACTTCAACAAAGTTTTTTGAGCATCGCGATTCGCTAAGATACTTTCCAGTCTGGATAGAGAGCACTTCAGAAGCTGCAAAATCTTAGAATTTGCAACAAATATGCAATAATACATTGGAACATCTTTTTTCACTTGTCTTTTTTTTATTCATTTTTTAAAGTATTTTTTTAAATTTTATCTATATAACGCATATTATTTACCCTATTCATTTCAAGGACACCGTCATTTAAAAAAGAACACTAAAAATAATTTATCTATGTAATGCACCACTTAGGTAATACAATATTGTAAGTATTTTGGAAATGGGAAAAAAATGAATAATCATAAAAATTACAGAGAAGAATAAATGCTTTCACATTTACAGGTTAAAAATTTTGCTGTGTCTTGGCTTGCACGGAGTTCTAATGTTAATTTTCAATAATTTTTATGGTTCTGGCATAAAAAGATCTGATTTGGATTTCAACACTGTTCAGTATAAAGTAATTCAAAAAATGTACATATTTGCAATTAACATGTCAATTGGAATATAAATATGTAAGCTAGCATAGAATATTCAAATAAGCAGTTAACATAAATATGTATATGGCTGTAATATCCGCACAGGAAAAAAATACATTAGGTATTTTTGCAAGGCAATTTCATTTGATGTAAATATTAGCAGGTGCTGTTGTATTAAAATATGCACAAAATAATCTAGGATGACCTTTCTGAATAATTGAACATGTATTTTGCCTTTGTACGGCTTTATTTCCAAGCTGCAGACGGCACAGAGATGAACAGTTTACCACAATATTCTATATACAGTATCATTTACAACTTTATCAGACATGTTTACTGTAAGAGATAAAATCCAAGAGAGGATTTAACAAAAGCAAAATAGAATCTGTTGCTGGTTTATTTGCTCGGGAGCATCTCCTAATGATAATTATAGCTTTTAATGTAAAATAGCGCACTCTGTAATATTAATGTATTAGATGTTTAATTAACAAGCTTCTCGCATTCTGTATCTAAGTGTAATTTCTTTTGCTGAGTAGTAGCTGTGGGAGCCATGTATAAGTCTAGTAGAGTATGATTTAAGGACAGTAGAGATGGGACGTGATCCAAGAGGTTTAGATTAAAAACAAAATCTACCAGAAGAAACAAGAAGAACTCAAACTTTAAGATATCGCTAATACGCTAAACCAAGTTATATTTTCATAAGTGATTCTGCTATAAAAACATGTTAAATAACTGATTAGGACCTTCACTGATATAAGGGACCCCCACAAGATGGTACATAGAATAAAACCAGCTTGCTGAGGGATAATATCAGGCTACCAGAGTGTTCTTGGTAATATATTCTACAAATAGCTAACCTTAGCACTGAAGATATTTCTTACAATCTACAATTTCCACACTTTGTGCAGGCTGAGCATCACATGATATGCAGTTGGCAAACATCTGTTTTTGTGGCCTACGTTACCCATGATGCTCCAACAGGCTTCAGTCTAGCAATGTAACTTTGGAAATATAGTCCATAAATATCTGTAATTTTCTAGTTAGCCATTGCATGTAGACTTGACCAGATGTTTGTGCCCTGCATGTCCTACAATTGTGAGCCAGGAGAAGGTAAGTTTCAATGACACTTGCTTGTCTATGTCATTAACCCTTGTTTATGTTAATACTAGTGGAGACAATGTTTACAGTGAAGAAAAGGCTATGGACTTCAGAGCCAGAACCATTAATAGGGTAAATATATCCTTCAAGTGAAAAAAATTTATAACCTCCAGCTTTCAGTGCAATGATAAAATCCAACTTCTTTATTCACCCCACGGGGCATTAACATTCTAAACATATGCTGTTTGCTGTAGCAAAGTTAGGAATTAGGTTCCCTCATTTACATTTATGTTTTCAATGCCCCAGGGTGTAAATAACAAAGTTAGTTTTTATCATAGCGCAGAGAGTGGAGATTATATATATTTTTTTCACTTATGGTATTTGGGAGAGAATGTCCTTGATCCAGATCAGGGTCTGTGGGCTCTCTAAGCAACTGTGACCTTGGTGTGCTACTTATGAAATATTGTACTGCACATTAGGTGTCTAAGAAAATACTGGGATGAGACGACAGCTCAAATAGCTTGACCTTTGGTGAGTCCCCGCTCATTGTATGAGGTGCTCTGTTTTGTTTTAAATATTTTTTATTGTAGTCGTGTCATAAGCTTGGTTAACAATTTTTTTTTTTTTATGTAGCGTGTATTTGCCTGCGCAGAGGCATGGTTCTCGGTACATTGTTATAAGCCGTTGGTTGCCTGCGCAGAGGCGGGTTTGGCATACTTTATGCATCATAATTATCTGACATACATTGCGTTTGTGCATGTCTGGATGTATGCGTTTATTTTATGTAAATGTTGTGGTAGACATACAGGTATGTTTTTGAACCTTGTGTACTTCGCGTGTGCTAAGGTTTTCGACTATTTGTCGCTTCTGTTGGGATCGTTGATGTTGTGTTTGGGTTTTACTTATGGCTTTGTGTAGTAGGTCTTTATGTGGGAGTGTAATGTGGGTGCGTGTGGCGTGTCGGGTGTCCGGGGTGGTATCTCCTATATGGCGCCTTTTCTATCCGTCCCAGCGGTAACCCTGCTCATCTTGGCTTCTCGTCTTGCTTACTGATGTGGATTTTGTAAGGTTTGCTGGGATCTGGCGGGTAGAGCGGTGTCTCGTGTTTCTATTAGTATTGTGTCCTTGGGTCATTGGTGTGTTTCCCGTCGTGTTGGTCCCTTCTACTACGACGGTTTTATATTCGGCCTGTGTGTTGGATGGGTGTGTTTGTGTGTGCGTTTGTTTTGAGTAGGTTGGGTCGTTGTTTTAGCTTGTTTCGGACGTGTTCATGTAGGTTGTTCGATGTGTTAGGTTGTATATGTCTTAGTGGGGATCACCGTAGCGAGTAGCAGTGTTGGTGTGATATTTAATTGTCTTCACTCCTTATGGTAGCTTGGCCTTTTCTGGTGTCTGTAGTTGTCTGTTTGAGAGTGTTGTGGGTAGGAGAGGGCTGGGGGGCTAGGGGATGAAGGTTGGACGTCTTGTCTCCCATTGCCGCCTCGGCCCGCCGCACCCCGCGGCCTTCCGAACACCCACGGGGTCTGTTGTTCTCTCTCCCTCTCTTTCTGTGGTTACTGTGTTATGTGGTGGTGTTGAAAGGATTCTGAGGTGGTATGGCGTATCCAGTGGAACCAACGTTTTATGTAGCGGTCCCTTTGTGTAGGTGTAGGTGCTTTCATATCCTCGAATTTCCGTGTAGCTTCCACCTCCTCCACCCAGCGTCTCAACGAGGGTGTGGTGGTCTGCTTCCAATATATGGGGATGGTCACCTTGGCTTGGTTAAGCAGTCTGGGGATAATGGATCTGGCATATGCCTGTGTCGTCATGGTGGTTCGGTATAGGAGGAAGCCGGCCGTGGTCCTCGGCAGTAGTTCGTCTGTTATTTCATGTATCTTTTTACGGATCATCTCCCAGTAAAGACAGATCCTGGAGCATGACCACCAGATGTGTGTGAATGTTCCCACCTCCTCCTCGCATCTCCAGCAGGTGTCTCGTGTCTCTGGGTTTCTTGCGTGGAGCACCGACGGCGTCAGGTACCACACGAGTTTTCCTGTAGGCGCGCTGAACCCGGCGTTTTCTGTATCAGGGTGAGGTGCTCTGTTTTTATTTTTATAGATACTCTTCTTTCCAGAGATAGCAAGGAGTCTTTGAGAAAAAAAAATATCTGGTTTTGAATATGAATGTCAAGTTCCATCCATCTCTTATGGCTGCATTTCTCAGTCTAGTGACTAGTCTATTATTCCTTATCTAAATTTTAAATCTATGCTTTGAAAGCTTAATCTCCATTTCATGCTATCTATTCTTTCATCTTTATTTCACGCTGTCTATTCTTTGAGGTGGTTATTTTATAGTTAATTCATACTTGTTTTTCAAAGAGCACGGAGAAAGCAACATATAATATGAGCCTTTGGACTGGAAGCCCACAATCAGAGCTCTCAAAACTCTCTGTATCGTGGTGTTCAAAGCACTGCAACAGTCATATAATATATTCTTAAAGGACACTCCAAACATCTAAAGGGATGTTGTTTAAGTGCTTTATGTGTGAGGGGCTTGTCCTCTTTTTTCATTTTGAAAAAGTGCAGATTTCAATAGAAATTGCCACTTTTACAAATTAACCTTGTTACACCCCCCTGACTGTCAATCATGCATACAATCCTGCTAATTCCTGATTGTATTGTTCATTGGACCTAAACCCAAGAGATAGCAATTGCCCTGAGCATCTGCCTTGCAAATACATCTTATTAGGCTGCATTGGGAAGTCTGTGATTGGACAGTCTTCACCAAAACTCTAGGGAAAATTGGATGCCCAAAATCTGCAGACAACAGATCTGCACTTTTTAGATATATTCCCAATGAAATAATTGCATAATTAAATCCATGCATGTTGTCATGGAGGATATATCTACTAAATAATTATATATATATTTTTTTTTAGGCAGTGAAGTACCCTATTAATGTAGCTGGAGCTGACAGCATTGGCTGTTTAAACATATTAAAACAATATTACACCCGTCCAAATCTAGCTAATTATTGAAATTATAATATTAATAATAATAATAAGAAGAAGAATTTCTAGACCTTGTTATGCTCTATTTAGGACACAAGTGTTTTGTCCTTTTAAATTCTACTTTAAAAAAAAAAAAAATGCATTTAAATTGATAAGATTGTTTTACATTAGTATAACAAAATATTTTAGAAACTTTTCAAGTTAAACATTCCGATTAATATTATAATTTTTTTCTGCCTGATAATGATGACTACACATACACATATATATTTATTTATTTATTACTTGTACCTGTAAACTGTTTTTCTAGGATGACCCTGTGTCAATATTCTTTATCCAATTATGATCACAAAAGAAAGTCTATGTTATTTCTTTTTGCTGAATACAGCAAGTACACCTATTCAGTTTTACAATGTCATGGTTTGCCCAGGGAGAATTGCTGCACAAGCCTTTTTATATCTACAAGGGTCACTGAAAGAACTGTACACTTAAAGATATTCATAGTTTTTCCCATAGATGGATTATACAGATTATTGGTCAAAGTGCAGACACCTTGCTAACTTGAAGTTCAGTTTTCTCCAAATCAAAAGAGCTCGGAAAAAAATTGCTTTGCAGAAAATGATATTCTGTTTAAAGCACATCAGTAAAAGAAATGGATACTTTGTATTTTTCCTGTTATCCAGGTGAATGACTTGTGTTGGAAATTATAATTATGTATGATGACCTCAGTATTGTTGATGAATTAAATGCTTCTGATGCCCATCTTTAAATATTGCAAGCCTATAATTTGCAATTACAGCACACTATCTTGAACCAGAATGTTTGGCACTGTGTAGCAAAACCAACTTAAAAACATATGTTGGATTTCTGCTTCAATGTAATCAATCAAAATATAAAAAAAAATATATAATATTTGCAAAAAGTATTTGCGAAATACGTATTTTTGCACAATATGGAGGGAGTGGAGGATAGAAGAAGATATCCAATCTTTCTACTTGTGTTACAGAAATGTATCAACCTTTTGTGTAAGCAATACAATATCCCCAACCACATACGAGTAGCCCTCCACCACTACTAAAAAACATATTAATCTCCCACAGGTGTCTACAATACGTAACATGATTCATTGCCTGTCTTAACAGCAGGGAAGTTTCAACAGATACGATATGATAAAATTGGTGGAAATGTATAAATAATGACATTATTTATAACACAAACCAAAGTCATCCTTGGTCTTATTTTTGTCTCTGCATGTAAACAACTGAACAATATTTATATATGTGAACAAAGACAGACATAATTGTGATTTTGTTTTTATTTATTTTTTATTTTATTCTCACATATTGAGATATTTTTCCCCCACAGTGTAGATGGCACTAGAATATGTTGATAGTGTATTTTAACCCAAGAGGGTAACTTTAAATGTTGTAATTTAGCAACTGTTTCATATATCACCTGTGACAAAATATTTGGAGTAGTTTTATTTAGGTGGAACTGCTTTCCTGCCTTATCATAATTGCACTTATCAATCAAAAAGTAACACTTTTGTACATATCACCCAGTTTTTCTTCTTAATAGAATATACTTCTTGGCTAAAGAGGATGGCGGGAGTTAAAGGTATGAGTAATGTTAGGAAATACGTTTGGAAATGAATATATTAACTGTCTTTCAGAAAGATTGCATGTAAGCTTGGAATTGTCACTAACTACTTAAAACCTCGCAAGAAGATTTTGAGATGAATTTTCTGAACAGAAAGTGGTCTACCTTCATGGGTGCTGTCATACACAGGTCATATCCTGATGATATGTGCAACTATGAAGAACGGCATAGGTGGACTAGGCTGGTAAAAAGAAAGACAACTTATATATAAAAATAATACAAAACAAACAGAAGACAATTCACAGGATCTGTAGAACAAAAATATGCTGTACATCAAGCCAAGGTTGGTACACCATGTAGTTGGATCAGCAGCATAGTCACAGTCAAGTTGACATCTGTTTGCAGAAGTAACTGGACAAGGTAAAAAAATTGTGCTGGATATATTGAAATTGGCTCTCTAAAAAATGGTAAACTAAAGAACATTAATAGCAACACACCCTTAGACACTAAAGGAACCTAATTGTAAGAGTCACGCTACAATTTATGTCATAAATTTAAATACCTCAATTTGGCATCATACATCAATCTGGAATTCTTCAAAAAGAGCAGAGATGCTGAGACCCCACACATGAAGGAAGACTGAGACAGATTAGAACCAGTGATGCTGCTTATTAACCCCTTAATGACACAACTTCTGGAATAAAATGGAATCATGACGGAATATTTCCGTCATGTGTCCTTATGGGGTTAATGGGCTTGAAACAGATACACACAAATATCCTGAGAAGGAAAAAAGAAGAAAATAACACAGAATACTATCTACTCTTACTAGATAGGAACTCAACAAACTAAATCCACCGATTGCCTTAGCTGCCACCAAAATCCATGCTTGTAAAGAATATGGAGGATGACACAGATATTGACTGTTAAAAGGTATAGCTATATAGAGAAGTAAACTTTGAATACATGAAATATAGAAAACAAGCCCTGCAGACTTTTTGTGTCACATTTTAAATTGCCTTTATTATAGCAACTGCAAGTGACCTGGCAACATCTAGACCCTTTCAAGTGTTTGCCAGGTCACTAGTGGGAGTTATAAAGGTAATTTCAAATCTGACATAAAAAAGACTGCAAACTTTGTTTTCTTATCAAAGGCTCTATTTTAATGCCACTGGTTCTTTTCCAGTTCTGTTTCATGTCAGAGACACACACATAACCAACACTACTACTCATTTCTCCTGAAACCTTTAGGAATGTCGATATAATGAGTAATTCTGGCCAGATGTCATGGACTTATGTAAAGTTATAAAATGGTTGATCACTTACTCAGATGGCAGGTTCTATTGATCTACAGTTTCTTAATACATGTACGAGAAATCAAATAAAACAAAAGTGTTGGCAGAAACGTGGTAGTCAAAAATTTTAAGTTCTAATGTTTGCAGCCACTTAATAAAGACACCCTGTTATTACACTGGTAGGATGCTGGACCACTATATTCTTCTTAATTATCTTGGACTTGTAATAAAAGTATGTAGGATGTATTGAAAAGTCAGCAGACACAAAGAGAACGTAGACTGGATAAATACATCATCCTTTGTTGGTGGAGCTAATGAGAGGCCCTGTTCTAAATGTCATTGTTGCAGTTCCAGAGCATTAATTAGAAGGCCAACAATTAAATGCCAATTTAAGTGGTGTATGCATGAATACAATACACTGTATAATAATACACTGTATTATTCTTGAGTATACATGTATGCATGTATACTCAAGAATAATACATTTCGCATTTAAACATAGAACAATGTATTTTGCTTGACTACAGGTCCCATGATAAGAGGTTAAAGGGACACTCCAGGCCACTAAAGCACGTCAGCTTGATGAAGGGCTCAATGTGCGAAGAGTGTTTTTGCTTTTTCGATTTTACAAAAAGTGCAGATTTAAAATAAAAATTGGCATTTTTATATATTAACCTTGTTACACCCCCCTGGCTGTCAATCAGCCAATGGTCCTTTTACTTCCCCGGTGTTTAGGTCAGTGGAACTGACACAAGTGAGACCCAATTATCTAGGGCACCTGATCAGACTCCTCATTGAACTGCATTGGGAAGTCTGTGATTGGACAGCCACAAAAAAATCTGGGCGGGGCTAGAAGAGAAGGGCTTGCAAAGGTTGCAAACAAGAGATCTGCATATTTTGCAAGCTGTTTTAAGATTAACGTCCAGTGAATATAATGCATCATTAAATGCATGCATACACATTGTCATTGGGATTTATATCTACTAAACTATGAAGTTTATATGTTTTATTATTATTTCTATTGAGTTTTGATGTATTAAGCCAGACAAACATTTGAAATGTCATCCTGACTTAATCTAAATTGAATACTTAATGCATATACATCATATTTATTGTTTTACATATGTACATATACATGAGTACATAACATATGTACATATAAAGAACGCTATAGAATATATACATTTTCTTCTTTATATTTATATAATCATGTATGTCTACCTCTGCTATATTGACAACTTGACCGCAAAGATGAAACTTAGGTCAAATATATGAAAAAAGGAATCATCTCGCGACCTCACTAACTGATCTGTATTCATAGGTGAACTTGCAAGAATCACTTTCTGAAGTCCTTCACAAACAATGCATACAATACCCTTTTTATATTGCCTCAATTATTGTTAATCATCCATTCAGGATGTGTGTGGTTGGAGATTTTAGAAGGTATTTAGCTCGTAACTAGATCTGCTTCAGAAATGTCAAGTTGCATTAATATGTGATAACTTCTGAATAATTAATATGAGTCTCACTGTGTTTACAATAAGGTGTATTTATAATGAATTATTCATTACAATGTTGTAAGGGCACTGACTCTACATCTCTAGGCAATTCCATAGGAAAAAAAATATAACAGAGTTTTCAATAATAAAAAGACCACTACCGAGGAAATATGTTTGAATGCTATATTTATATATAGCTCAACGTTTATTTATTCATCGAATATAGAATTTAACCCTTCGCATTCAAGGCAAAGTAACCAATTTTAAAGAGAACTTGAAAATCTATTACATGCTATTGTGATGCACTTTGTTTAGACACATAAAGCATTATAAAGCCCCATGCAATCATGTTAAAACAATATGCAGTAGTTTTATATCTCATTAAATACCAATTATGATAATGTCCATCCACTTTAGTAAATATTTATTTCAAAGAAATCACAGCAATGTACAAACAAAGACACATTAACTGACTATAACAACTCCCCCCTTAAAATCTCAATCCCGTGTATAAAGTCAAAGTTCCAATACATGTATGCTATAGGACAGGGATAGGCAGCCATCGACTCTTCCAGACTGTGGACTAGATCTCCATTGACGAGAAGGTTGAAGGTTGCCTACACCTCTTATAGGATTTCGACACAAGTGGATTTACTACCATTTTTTAAAACTCATTTTTGAGGAAACACACTAAAATATATTCACAACATATTTGTAAATGTGTGTCATTGTCGTTGCTTTTGCAGCAAGTCTGCAACCTCTGCTTCTTCTGAATTGTTGTCCAGTTCAACAGAACATAACTCAAGGGCATGACTTAGGCACCCACCTAAGGTCCTGTAAGACAGGGGACCTTGAACCATGAATTTGCTAAGCCTCATTCACCATTCCTATTTTAAAAATTAAGGAAGCGGCTCAAACCGGAAATCTGCCTCAGGCCCTGTGAGAACGTGATAATTTTCTGAATGATTCCAATTTCCCAGCTAATCCTGGTCTTCCTAGATTACTTCCTTTCTCTTATGAGAGTGTTTTCAATTGGTTTTTATCGCTGAATAAAAAGTTGAGAGTGACTGTATTTAAGCATGTACACATTTGTAGATTCTCCGTATTCAGCTTTTCTGTGGTTTGTTTACAAAAGGATTTATAGGAACAATTGCTATGTATGGTTTGTTCTAGGTATCTACACTTTCAGCTGAATGTGATGTATAAAGGCAGTGCAACTTAGACACAATAATTTCTTGCAGTTAAAAACAAAACAGAAAATGTTTTACTTATCTTCATGTGAACTTATAGGTTATGTTTTACTTTATTTGTAAGAATTTAGTTTCACATAAAATAACCATACGGCCTCTTTAACCCCTTAAGGACCAAACTTCTGGAATAAAAGGGAATCGTGACATGTCATGTGTCCTTAAGGGGTTAAACGCATCTTATAAAGTAATTGACTAAACTCTTTATTAGTGAAATTTGAATAGCACAACTGAGGCAAAATTTGCTGATCTTGGGAATTCTCCAACTTATCCATAGTCACAATTCTTGCAATTCAGATTTAATTTGTGAAAATAAGGAACTTAGTGAGTAATCTTTTAAATGTACTATGTTTATAACTTTTTATGAATCACCAAGTTGTTTTATAAAGCAAAGAAAGGAATAATGATGAACATTTTACTGTGATTTAATTTTTTGGGCAAAAATATCCATTAAAAGTGGGTAATATTTTCTTTATTATCTAGCAAATGTTCTTTCTTTGTTAGCTCTAGGCCTGACAATACACAATCCTGTACCTTTACCATATCAACTTTGTATGGTATTTAGGTTATTTATTTCAAAGACGTTTTGTTTTGAATGAATGTAAATGATTTGGTGATACCTTACTGCATACTGTATATAACAGAGCTCAATAATTAATTAATACAAAATAAAAAAAAGCTTATTACACTAGGACTAATGTATTGGGGTTATTAGCATTACAGAAAGCTTTGCCAAATCTATTGATGTGGTCCCCTGACCATGTTACTGAATAAAATACAAATATATTATATTTTTGTTTTATTATTCATCATCAGTGTTCCAGTTAGACTATTAAAACAAGGCTTATGAATGATTTAATCGTTCTACTGACAGCAAATATTTAAATTCCCTAGGAGATATAATTTGTTTAGTCTTTTCATAAGCTACTTTATTTGCGATGTGTAGCTTTTTAAATGATCCTTGTACTTAGCACTAAGATAATTTTATACCCCAATGTAATGTGGTGTTTTTATAGTCACTTTATTTTTTATTTCATTTATTGATCCTAATAAAGGTGTGTAGTGTTAGTCTTAATTTGAGAAGTTAATGATATATTGTTATCATTTATTAACTTAACAAATCCCTCAGCAATCAATATATTAATTTAAGGACAGAATATCAAGACACAGATAGGAAAAAAAAAAAAAACAATGGGGGGTAGTTTGTAATGTGTTCTAAAAAGTGATGGTTGTTTTCCATCATATTTAATAAAATTCTTGAAAAGTAAACTCAAAAAAGTTATGGTTTTCTTCATAGCAAATTCTTCCAATCTTTCATATCAGAAGATTTTGAAATTTATAGTGGTGGAAAAAAGGACAAGTGCCATCAAAATATGGCATATAATAAAAAATAACGGTTAGAGCACAAAATAAACCACATATGAAACAAACTTACAAATTTGCGTGACCATGCCAATCAGGCACTGTCTTCTGACCGTGCCATTCTGGAGCAGTGCCAATAATGACTTGGTTGGGGAAGATTTATCTAGAGAAGCCTAAAATACTAATGAATAATGGATAAGTATATGAACAGCTAAATTAGAACCAGTTTGGTGTCTCGAGTTTCCAATAGGACTCAGACAGGAAACCAGTGCATGGTACAACATTCTAAGGCTCACAACAGATCAAACAATTACTGGGTCACTTAAAGTTATAATCAAGGCACACAAAAAAATTGGGTGCATACTCATAACGCTCACTGTTTGTGCAAAGTACACATTAAGGGTACCATGCACAAACAAAAATAAAATTTTAAATCTTGCAAGGCTACTTACAATCATCTACTTTAAGCAAATAAATACAGAGATTAATCAAAACCACATGGTTGTTTTCTGTATAAGCCCACTCCTACTCACCACAAAGTACTCCAATTTTTGTGCTCCTAAACTAGTCTTAACGGGGATATAGCCATATTTAAATGCAAATGAATGCATATAAAGGGTTAAAAACCGTTTTACTTACTTCTCCTCCGATGTCAGCTAATGGGGGCCACCTAATGCGCATGTGCGATGAGTGCCGTTCATGCATTATTCCTTTGCCATTGGAATGCATTGAATTAATGTTTTCCTATGGAGAATTAGAAGATGCTGGACATCCTCATGCAAAGCATGATGACATTCTGCATTGTTTCATGGAGTCAAACTCCATGAAAATGCAGGAAGCGCCTCTAGTGGCTGTCTGGTATACAGTCATTACAGGCCGGCTTAACCCTGCAATGTTTTTCTGAAACTGCAATGTTTGCAGCTGCAGGGCTAAAATGACAGGGATTTTGCACCCAGAGCAATTCAATAACATGACGTGGTCTGGGTGCCTATGGTGTCCCTTTAACCCCTTAAGGACACATGACATGTGTGACATGTCATGATTCCCTTTTATTCCAGAAGTTTGGTCCATAAGGGGTTAAACAGGCTGGACTAAAAGTGCAACAAGACTAACACCTAATATCTTAAAAGCTAACAGATCTTTGTCATTGGCTAATCATAATTACAAACAACTGGAGAGCTCGAATCCCATCAATCGCTGATTGTTTTTTAGGGGAATTGGAGGGTTTTCTTTGCATGTAGGGCAAGGTTTACATATAAAGGCTAGTGTTCTAATCCTAGTGGACATATTATGTATTTAGCAAACAAATTTAAAAAATCTCAATTTCTGATACTTTTCCAATTAATTTTGCCCTATTTCTTAGTAAAAAAAGACAGTTGTCAGACCGTACTCTATAGTTTAGTATACAATAACTCTTAAAATCCTCTGCTTTATCACTCATAAAATATTTTCCCATCCTCATGTACTATTAGAGTACAGAACCGATGCATTGGTCAATATCAACTAAGCTTTTAAATCATGTTTCTAATTCTGAAATGCTATCTGGGATTTGTTAATTATTTACAAGCGAAAAACACTAAGGTCAATTTGGTAAAAGAAAAAAGAAAAACAACCGAGTGCGTTATTTAAAACTGCAAGCATTGTTATTGGTTTCTTTTTAACCAACCACATTTCTATAATTCCATCTGCATTATGGGATTATCTTATTAATCAATATTATATAGACTATCATAGTCAATGTCATGCTTCCCAAAGCTACGACCCAAAGGGAAAAAGAAAAGGTTAGGGTTTTCAAATAGAAGTTTATTTTTTTTCTTAAAAACCAACAGCTGCATTAATTCTGTAAGACGTTCTCTCACCTGCACCCACCGCTGCGATTCTGTAAATAGCTACATCTGTATATCTTCAAATCAGGCAAAAAATGCTGACATGCTTAATTATCTAAGGGCAGCATCCATTAATATTATGTAATCTGCAATCATAAATTGAGTTATTCATTTTCATTACAAAATTGCTTAGTTTTGTATGTCCTGTATGAGGTTTTTTTGTCTAATATGAATAACTAAGCCCTTTATCTGTTTTTCTAATGAGATGAATCATAAGTAGAAAAAAGTCAGGTTAATGTTCCAAGGGGCCTAATTAGAATCAGGTGAGAGGCTCGGAAAGCAACAGAGGTGATTTTAGTCAGAGCCCCTATGAAAAGCCTTAATTAAGAAGAGTGATGGTCTTTACTTTAAAACACCATAGAGAAAACAAGATGCTGAATTTACTGCCCAAAACCTCTGCACAGGTACGGTGTATTTTTTATGAGTGCGAGAAACATAGATTTTTGGGTACTTTTTTTTTATCAGTTTCAGAACATTGTGTGCTGTTAGTCAAAATGACTACAATAGTAAATATTTAAAGGAGATTAACTCTAAAACACGTTATCCTGGATGAAAAATTATTTGCAACAAAACAAATTAAAATGTTTCACTTATATGATAGAACAGCTGGTGTATTGTGTTGTATATGTCTTTTTCCAAACTGCATGCTATGCTTCCCTGCAAAATCAGGACTTTAATGCCCTAATGATCGTGCCGTCTATGGAACATGGATACTTACCCTTGGGGGTCATCCTAATTGGGGGGACTCCCCGACAAGTGAGGCAATCCCCATGCTGTAAATCCAGCCCATCTGCATCATTTGAAAATGATAACATTGTGATCACATGATCGGATTGGCAATTAAAATCACTGCCTGCAGAGGGAAATCCTGAGTTGCTTACCTTCCCCTTCATTTTAAACCCCTTCTGCCACTTACCTGGGTCCAGCGTTGATCTTTTTCGGCACTGGCTCGGATCTTTTCCCTACAGAAAAGCATTGTACAATGCTTTCCTATTGGGTTTTGCGTAATGCTGGACGTCCCCATGAATAGCCCTTAGAGGTGGAGTTAACCCTAAACGGTAATTATTGCAGTTTATTAAAACTGCAATAATTACCTTTGCAGAGTAAGAGCCCAGGGACAGTGCATCAGATCATTTCAATTCAGAAAGAATGGAAACAGCTTAGGGGGAGACACTTAGATGGTGACTGTTAAGATATTTAGGAAACAGAGTCTGGGAAACATTTTAGGAGAGAGACATAGTGAGCACACATTTAGAGAAAGAAAGAGACACACTCTCACTAACATAAACACACTCTCACCGACATACACATTGTCACTTGCACACTCTCACTGACATACACAGTGTTACTTACACACTCTTACTGACATACACCATGTCACTTACACACTCTCACCAACACACTGTCACTTGCACACTCTCACTGACATACACAGTGTCACTAACGCACACTGTCACTTGCACACTCTTACTAACACACACTGTCACTTGCACACCCTCACTAACACACATACTCCCAGAGTCACTCACACAGTCTCACTAACACACACACAGTGTCACCTGCACACTCTCACTAACACACACACCCAGAGTCAATTACACATATTAGATAACACACAGTGTCACTTGCACACTCTCACTAACACACACATTGTCACTTGCACACTCTCACTAACGCACAGTGTCACTCACACACTTTGACTAACACACACACACACTGTCACACAAAAACAAGCTCACACCACTATACATAAAGTCACACATTATTTACACACATAAACAATTTAACACACACACACCAATTTACAAACATGCACACAATAAACCAACCACCCTTAGCCTGCCATACCTGTGTGCTGTGAAGAGAATAGGTCCAGGCTGCAGGAAGTTATTCTTCTTTCTGCTGGGGGGGGGGGGCAGGAGAGCAGTGCCCTGTGAGCACAGGCTGCTTCCTGTTGCCCTCAGAGTGATTTTGGTATTCACAGGCAGGGAGCAGCTGGGATACCAGGTCATATCCTGGCTTCCCCTACCTGCAGGAAGCAAAGTACTCTGCTCAGGTGCTGGGGTTACAGTAAACTCCTCTCCCTGAGCAGGCAAGGGGCGGAGAGGAGCCCAGCAGCTGAATGGCTGCACTGGGGGGTTGCTTTATGCACTCAAGGTGTAAACCACCCTAGCTGCATGGCCCACTGAAACCCACAGTACTCTGGTATACATTCCCAGGAATTATGCAATAGTATCAGACAGAAATATGGAAATAAAAACACAATATAGAAATAAAATCATAAGGCTATACTGCAGCTGTTATACTGTAGGAAATGTGATTCTACGTGGCAAAGCCCGTAAGAGAGTCCACATCAGCTGATGCCTGTGCTGTGAAAGGCCTCCATGCATGGTGTGTGAAGCGAGGTGGTCAAACACACATTCTGCTGCTTCCAGAGTCCGTCCTGTCATCTCGGGGCTGTTATGAGGACTTTGGCACAAAGTTCACCCAACCAGTATAAACAGGGTTAGATCCCAGACAAAGCTCTGATAAGAGGTGCGTGGACGGTATTCAGTGCAAAGCCTGTCTGGGTTCCCAGCCCAGAGTGCAAAGACCAGGCCTCGTCTGGACCTCCTGGACTTGCTTTCGCGTGAAACAAATTGAGTGGGCCAAGGCTACCCGGCCAGCTCCTAACACAGGTGAGACTGGGAGTCCATTATTTGGCTTTTTTGTAGAAACAAGCTTGGAGCATCCAGCCACCATGAGGCTCAGTCTCCGCCCCCCTCAGCTTTCTCTTTCATACCATACACATTACCAAATTTCCATGCAAGTCGAGCGTTACCTGGAAGTACTGGGAAATTCTCTGTTGTTTGGCTTTGCACACCAAGCGATTGCAGTGCTCTAATGGATCCTCAAAATGGCAGCAGCATGTACAGGATTTATCCACCCGAAGAGCTCTTCATGCTTGATCTCCCCAGCCTCCAGGCTAGAGAGTATGTTGTATTTTATTTATTTGTTTATTTATTTTTTTGGCTGGTGTTGCTCAGAAGATGGAGGAAGGGGTAGCCGATTATGTAATACTTCCAACTTAACGGCACACAGAATGGTAGAAAGGCAGTTACCAGGTCAAAGGGACCCACTTTTTATGTAAAAAAATATGAATAAATAAAATAAGGTATGAGAAAACAATAGATTATCTCTTAAGATGAGGGAGCCAATTGAGGGTTATTTCTTACATACTTATATTTTCCAGACCGCAGAAATTTTTCTTTTAAATTTTAAAAGATTTCAGTTTAACGGAAGAACGATCAATTTTGCTACAGCTCTAATGGAAGTCTCCATCCTATCCAACTAGATTATTATAGCACAAAACATATATATTATAGCACAGAACAGGCTTTTTTTTAACTCATACCTGTTTAATAAATTCATGATGGTTTAAGAAGTAATTCCTATGCCATGTAGGAAAAATTAAAACAAAGACATCTAATTAATAGCAGTAGTTGAATTATTTAGAATAGAAATCTGTATTTAACGTAGAAATTACTAAAATGAAAAGATTGAAAGGGTTTAAGATTGCAATGCCTATGGTTTTAAATGTGATAATACAATACGACTAAATTTCAATAAATTAATGTTCCATTAAAGAATTGATGTTATATAAGAAAATGATGCTTGCTGCATTAAATGAAGCAGGGGGAAAAAGTTAAGTGATTTCTTTTGTTTGAAATTACTACATTTTTTGAAGAAGTGGAATTTTTAAATAGATGTTGATACAAAAGTTAGTTCTTATATCACATAGTAAAATAACATTCCAGAAAATGGTAATTGCACAAAATGTTTTTAATATTGTTTGTGTGTCAAAGATGCAGTAGGTTATATCCACTAAAGAAAATAAAAATGTAATTTAAAAAGGAAAAATTATTGCTAAATTTATATAACTCTGAAAACATTTCTTGATCACTTAATCACGCATTTCTAAAATAAAATATTTTAGGTTGGAGGCATTTCCAATTTCCAGAAGATGTATGACAAGTAAATGGGGCAATGTAGATATTTGGCTATGCTAAAAACATCCATCCAAGGATATCACATGAGCTTCCAGTTCTGTATTCCTAAGGCAAACTACAAATACACTGAGGTGTTACCTAAATGAAATATTGTCCTCTCTCCCGAACCCACTTACCATATCAGTGTAGGCAAATTTCAACTGAAAGTTATACACCCCAAAACTCACACAAGCATGACTTGATTCTTTACCGAATAAGGATCATAACAAATCTTTAACCTGTGTGGGATCCCAAATAATCATCTACCTCCACTATAGCAAGCTAAATCATTACTTCTAAACTGTGGGTTGCCCTAGCAAACAGGAAAAGTATGACATTTTACTTTTGATGTCCAACCACTGCTAGTTATCACAAAATATTATACAATAAACTACAGAATCCTTTAAAACTAAATGTAATAATCAAACACATGGAGTTGACTTCTTACAATATTGTTTTATATTGCCCATCCCTAGGAAGTCAACAGGTGAAATGCAATGATCCTTCCAAGAGGTGGACGAAGTCTACAGACCAAGACAGGACGATGGACTCCGGTACTGTTATGCTTTTACACTTTGTGTGCAAGCATATGCTGTTATATTCATCATAATTCAAAGTAAAGAGCTAAAGTTGTTATGTTTGTTCTTAAAGGGACCCTATAGTCACCAGAACAACTACAGCTTATTGCATTTGTTCTGGTGAGTATCATCATTTCCTTCAGGCTTTTTGTAGTAAACACTTTTTTTTCCAGAGAAAATGTAGTGTTTACATTACAGCCTAGGGATTCCTCCAGTGGCCACTCCTCAGATGGCTGCTAGAGGTGCTTCCTGGGGCAGTGCTGCACAATGTGACTGACATTCAGTGTCTCCACCCTCTGCATGGAGACACTGAACTTTCCTCATAGAGAGGCTCATCATAGAGATGTGTGCTACTTTGTGTCTTTCCTTTTTTATTTGATTAATTGAGAAACATAGGCTACAAGAGTTGATGTGGCATTCACTACACAGTGAGTCACTACAAGTGACAGTGCTCCATTTCCTATTTCTTAGCATTTTCAGATTGTGTTTCAGACATGTAGGCATGAAATACACAAGTGTTAAGCTGTTTTTGTTTGCTCACTTTGATTAGGTTCAATGGTAAATCGATTGTCTGGTGTAAATAAGCACCAGTACAGTATTATTTTAAATCGTCTTATCTTAGTTGCTTATTAAATAGAACAAATCGTAAATTTAATTTACGGTGTCATCTACATTTTCTGTAAAATATTTGCTATACTCATTTTAAATTTATTTTTTCCAACAATGTAAATTAAGATCATTTGCTTTCTTCGTATTAGATCGTGGAGCATTATAGTTGTCTCTGGCCAAATAGTTTATCATTCAATAGGTCTCTATGCATGATTTGCCGCATGAGTCTCATTACGAGGCAAACTAGTAAAGACAGATCGTACTTACTTGTCAGTTTTCCAGTCCTTAGTACGGCTATATTAATATTAGTAATTGTAGAGAACCGGGGAGTTTAATAGCTTCTTAATGATATACCCAACGCACCATAGTTGAAATAATCACGGTTCTTTAAAAGTTGCTGTTCACACAGCATGCCAGTTATGTCAGCAAATCTTTATACCCACATTGTGGCATTTAGGTTGTAAATACTCCCTAGAGGTAATCTACAATGTAACATTTGCAAACTAGTTCAACTCAATATGTAATCTTTGAATTTAATATGACTTAGGAGAGCATATCCACAGAGAACTGGAGAAATGCAGCACACACATTTTACGTTTCTTTATTTCTGCAAAATATAATAATGGCAAAAATAAGATATGCTTATTCACTTAGAATTAGGGTTGTTATTTCTCAGTTTAATGTTGATGGTGAAACTCTTAGGAGACAGAGTACAATTAAACTGTGTATACATTAATTGATGTTGTGATTCCACATTATTGCAGCATCTCAATATTTACACGTATAATATCAGCTCATTTGCTATCTCGATAATGGGGATAACAAATAGCAGACCAATATTTTTAAACCACAACATTTCATTAAATATATCATTTTTAATATACCATAAATTATCGATGTGAGATTTTAAAGCAGTAGATGAACAGACTGTAATATTTAAAAAAAAATGTAATTGCTGTTAGGTGTTTCGCATCCCACCTTAATCATAGATCACCAATCCAAGATCTTGGCATTCTAGAAGTGAATAGACTAACTTAACAATCCTCTACAAGCTGAAAAAGGAACTATCTTAGTTTTGTAACTGTTATAGTTCACTTTTCCCTAGACTTATCAAGATATTTTTAACTGCAGATCAATGGTCTACTTACCATTATTTGTATTAAAATGTGGTTTTGGAAACTGGTAGAGGTACATGTTTCATAGGTACTATAACCCCTTCTCCTTCAAACACAATTTATACACAGACAATTTTAATTTTAATTGTAAAGCAACTTAAAACTAAATGCACCCCAACTTATCTTTACTTCTCCTCTTGTGCCCATCTTTATTCAGTGGAAAAAAATGATCTCAGTGCTCCAGCCATTCCCATTGTATTGCACAGAGATACTAATCTATTTCCATCCTTTACTGTACTAAAAGCTGTTATGGTTCACAATGATTTGACTGCACTCTTGTAGTAGATAAAGGAAGGCACATAGGTAAACTATAGAGCTTCTTTGCAGGTTTCAAGAGCATCCTGTAATGCCCTGCATTGCAAAAACAACAGGTTTTTGCAAGGTAACAGTACGTAGTGTATGTGGACACACAAGGCATAAATAAACATACAGATTAGTAACTGGGAAATGGAATACTATGTTCAAGCTTATATTTAATACACATGTGACTATTCTTTTAGGTATATTTAAGCCTATGTAATGCAATAGGCTGTGTGTGCCTTTTAAAGGATCAGTGAAAACTATCATGAAAAGGAAAAATCTCCCACCCACTTTATATCATAGACTTTTTTTTGTTTTTGTTCTAAATGCTTACTTGACTAATAGCGCTTTATGTCCATTGTTTATTACCATTTTTTCCTTTCTTAGTAATGCAGTTAATTAAACTTATTTAATATTTATGTCAGACGTTTATTCCCTATAATGAAAATTTTAGCCCGTATAACTTTGTTCTACGTATTTGTTTTTGTTCAAGCTGAATGATATATTTCTTAAGTAGTCTGATTTAATTTCAAATTTGCTTTGTGTCTATAAAACAAATGGCATTATGCATTTACTGGAGTATAGGATCTTGGTAGATTTTGTATTAATAATGGAAAAGTCATTAATAACAAACATGTATTAAAAACAAATAGTAAACAGAAGCACCCATTTATTTTAGCGTTCAGTACGCTTACTGTAATAATTGTGTACTGTCTTGATGAGAAACAAAAAATGCTGAGCAGAACACTACTTGCAAGAAAATTAAACATGTATACATGCTTTGAAAAAAAGGTCTACATAAAAGCTCTGCTGGAATAGGAAACAAGACAAATGTAAATGTTGCATTCATTTAATATGGAAGCCTTCTATAACTTTCTATACCACTACCAAATCAGATCTGTTGTGTGTCTCACATAGGGCAGGTAGTGATAAAAACAATACAGATGCACTATTTTCCTGGTTTCTATTACTTCTCTAACAGCAGGAATCTCTGCTATTGGACTCATCTTTCACTTGAACCTCTGCACAGTGTGGCTAATTATTTACTAGGAAACCTTTAGAGACAATAGCATTTTGGTTCTTGCTTTCCTTAAAGTATCTTTTCACTATCAAGACAGAGACATCCAGTAATTTGAAACAACCCAGTTGTAGGACCCTGTGAATAATAATATTTCCTAGAGTCCAGGATGGAAACACTTCATTGGCATAAAAGACTTCAATTATCCAATATAATATGGAAATGACACCTAAAATAGGCCTACCCCTTTTACTATATGTATGTTGAATCTGCATGCCTTTTGTTTTTACAAATATCTGGATGCCCTCAAATTTATATGCACATGCCAGCATCTCCACACTAATAGCATTAACCACAATATTTCCTATGCTCAACCTTTGCACAAAATGGCAAAACATTACCTTACCTCGTTTGGCCTCTAGAGCATACCAAAATCATCAAAACATGTATGGTTTGAACTCTTTAGCAAGAAAAGAAACATTCTTCACTGTAAATCAATGATAATTGAACCCTGCCTCTGTTAATTATCCATATTTAACCAATGTTCTCCGAAAAGTGTCTTGTGGCTATTTTTTTATATTTCATTGGGAAATGAGGAAACCTGACTCATTATGTCTCAAAGCATGTGACACAACCTTTTATTAAAACTGAAATACTTTGAGTTTTATATATTTAACTTTATAAAGTACATTTGCTGTATTTGGGGTGTCTATTTGTGTACACTGAAATCCAACATGTCAAAGGAGAAAAGAGATTATGGAATAAGGGATTCAAAGGCAAAATAAAGACTCAAAACATCAATAATGTTTTTTCCAGTAGCCACCACTGCATTGTAGACTATAGTCTTCAATTCAGTTATGTGTTTTCTGATATTAAAAAAACAACAAAAAAACATGTACCAGAGTGGCTAAATAATTATCACAGTCAGGATTGTGTAGATCCAATCAACAGTGTTGCAGGGAAGAAAGATAATTTGGCCAGCTCCTTTTTTTGATAAGTTATCTAGTAGGCTGGAAAAATAATACAGAAGAAGAATTTTCTATATATTATCTTTATATAAGAGTAGTTGTCTATCAAGTAACCACCTGTTCTTGGAAGTAGAACCATTCAAGGAGGTCACTAGAACTTCTCAAATTCTTTGGTACAATAGTATGGCCGAAAATACTCCGACTATCATACGGAGTGAAGACAGCTCACATTCCTAGTCAAATAGAAGGCAATGGATTAGGATAAGTGACTGAGGTTTGTTGTCAAATAACAGACAATTGATAGGTGAAGTATCTCAGGTTTATAGTCAATTATATAAATTTGTCAGAAACTCTTTGGAAAAGGAAGGTCATTTCATAATGAATTGGATTCAATAGGGTAAGGACGAAAAGTAGATCATTGAAAAAGATGTTCCCACTATTTTGGGATATCCTGTGCAGCAGCAGTCAATTTGTATCACTGGTTCTTGATGTTGGTGCACATAGATCAGTACAGAAATGGCAAGATGATGCCATGGCTAGGTGACAGATAAGGGTGACAGTAAGTCCTGTGATTACTTCAAAGCTGGTGAGCATTTTGGTGCACAGTTGTTAAGAAAATCAAATCAAATAGTATATTCAAAAACAATGTGATTTACCTGATTATGTTTCCCATTTTATAGTAAGCCAAGTGCAACAAAACATAAGTTATTGGCACGTTTACTACTCTCTTGCTACCACTAAAAGTATTTTTTCATGTGTAATAATTTATAGTGTGCAATTTTATTTCGCTTTGAAACCTATGGGAGAAACAATATAAATTGCTACCCTATGCCAGTGATAAGGCCTTCTACACAGAATAATTATACATTTATGGGATATGAATTTTTGTGATTACTTTTTTTTTAGCTTATCGTGCATTTTATTTAAGATTTTTTTTTTTTTTTTTAAAGATACTGGTAGCCAAGGGCAGTAGATAACAAAATCCAGGACTTTGGTTGACAATTTTTGAATGTTTGAATAGGTAAGTAGCAATTACTTCCTTTTTTCTATACTATGAGTGGAACTAGGAGCTAAATTAATTATGAAAAAGAAAATACTGGATACTGGATACAATTACCAGAAAATTGGTACATTGAAAGAACGTGAGCATATTTTATTTTTACATTTTGAATTACATTATCCATATACATCAATGCGCAATTTTGACCTGTGCAGTGTTTGTTTAAGAAGTGTTGATACGTATGGTTTATGTCTGTTTAACTATATAGATTTACTATACAGTTTACTATACTATTCAGTGCACATATCCATTACTATGCACATATTCATTTACTCACCATTCCTATATTATATGATGAATAAGCTCTATACCACAAAAATACAGGAAGTCTTTGCGCAATGACCAAGGAGTATATATAATTCATTTTTGGATATCTAGAATTATTTTGTTTACTTGACAGGAGCCTTCTTGTCTGAAGGTAGATGCCAATTAAACATCCAGGTGTGCCTTACATTGCTTAGTTCATAACCACTTGTATGGTAAGCATAAGCATCATATTTAACACATAAAGTCTTCTTCCATGCCTCTCACCCACTGCTAGCAGATGAGGATTAATTATGGAAGCAAAGAGCTTCCCACTACTTCCATACTCTAATTCCCGAGCCTCTAGGATTGGGGGGGAATTTGTTTAAAATGAGAGAGACCTGGTGCAAGGTCCCTGTGACACTTACCAATTGCCGTTGGTGAGGTGTTAGAAAATAAAGCGACTAGCAGTTGAGCTATTGGACCTGTTGTCCTCTCCATCTCCTGGGCTATGAGATGTGGATAATTACTTTATTATAAGTGATATGTGCATCCTCCCCCATGACCTTCATCTGTTGTCTGTGGGTAAAGGGTTAATTATGGAAGCTGCAGGATACCATAATTTAACCCCTCGCTGGCCGGCAATAAGTGAGTGTCATGGTAGGGGAGTCTGCACAAAGTCCCTTCCTTTAAACTGTGTACCCTCAGTCCCCCAGACCAGGTGACCGGGGGAAGGAAGTGGTGGGGGAGCTATGCCCCCTCTTTGTAATTGGACAAACAAAAAACCCCCAAAAATAATTACTAATTCAGTCCAACAATCAACTTGTTTTTCGTTTATTTTGTTTATACTTCAATATGTGTGATTCTAACAAATTAACAAATTGCCATAAATTCTGACAAATTCGTATTCGTTTGATAAGAAATATAGAAGTCTAGTTATCATTATCTTCTGTATTAATATGTTTGCTGTCTGTTCAAGTTTACGGTTCAAGCTGATTGTAAATCAATATTTCTACAAATATACATGCTTAATAAATTGCAATGTCTTCTTTCTTGACCATTTCATTAGGACAATAATACCCCAGTAGTAATAATTTTCTCTATGTAAAAATATTGCAACATGGAGTCAAGGAGTCAAAAATGAACCATAGGTTTTGTATAGCTTGGGCAGCTGCATCACATATTTTTTAAGTCATATTCAAGAATAACAGTGTGGAGAATGTGATTGTGGAGTGGGAATGTATTACATGTAGAAACATGAAAACCTGAATAAAACTAACTCTCTGTCAGAAAGATGCTAACAAAACTAAAAGAACTTTAAATCCTTTGAAAAAAATTGTTGTAGAGGACTCTCAGCATTAATCACAATGCAATATGAGCCATATTTATTTTTTAACTAAAAAGAATTAACACTATTTTTGAAAATCCCCCCAATATGCCTGGAAGATACTGTTTTGAAATCAAATTGATGAACCAGTGGGACAATATATGTTTTAATAAGCTGCCCACTTGCCAGAATGTATGTAATATATCTTATTCCCTCAATGGGTTATTCACTAAACACTAAGTTTTTACACATTATATCTGATATTCGATAAAATTAAGGCAGATAAAGCATTAACTTAATTATCCCCAGGCAGAAAAAACACACAATTTATAAAGTCCAATAAGTACCCAAACACACAACATATCCCCAACATATCCAAAAATCACCCAGATCAGATCAGGGGTTCAGAAATTCTATGGAAGTCATAGTTTTGCCCAGGCAAACACAGGATTTCATGTCCAAAACAGTTCCATAGAATCGCGGCCAAGTGCCACTGGACCACCGACCGGGAACCACAAGATTTTCATGCCGAAAATAGTTCCAGGGCATTCGAGTCCAACTGAAGTCTATTTGTGGTTTTGGTCCATGCAAACAAGATGGCCACCACGTGTTCGAATGTCGAATGGCGGCCACTTCGACTGTTGGGGTCTCTCAACCACTATAAATTAAAGGGGTCATATTTACAGGGTAAAAGGCTGGCAAGTAGTCCCCTCCAAAAACCAGTGGCGAGGTCACTTTCGTAACAGGTACCATTTTTTTTTGGTCCAGAAAAAGAAGACAAAATTCATGCAGAGTATATAACATATGTAATATTTACTCTAATAAACCTAACAATTAATATGCATCAAGTCCACACTAATTATTTGTTTTACTCAAGATACATGCCATCAGTTGTTGAGGTTGTTTTACATTGACAAGCTTATTCTTCAATATGTAGATAGCCGGGAATTCCCTTTGAATTCACTTAATTAATTGTAATTACATTTTAGTGGATAACCCTATAACATTTTCACGATTTTTCATTCTATAGAATATCTTTTTGATTGTAATATCTGACATATCTTGTTATTATTATTTATTAGCTTTTCTGCACTAGGTTGTCCAAGTCATAAATACAATCATGAATATTACCAATATTAGTTTGTTTATGAAGAAGTTTGCAAGCCTGTTGCACCTACCCCATTTCCAACTTTTCTATACAATACAACAATACTCTATGGCAGTGCTCCTCAACCCTCTCTTCAAGGTTTTTTCTAAACATCTTAGACACACCCAACTAATCCCTAAATCCCGGACTGTAAGGTGAGTATTGAGGAGAGGGTTGAGGAGCACTGCTCTATGGGACTACAACAGCTATTTGAATATTATTCTGAACAACAGTCCTCACATTATAACAAAATGGATAACTTTATTTTTCCATTTATGTCAATTACAATATGTATGTTTCTGGGCTCCATAGCAAACCAAATGCAAAAAGTTCCATCCATTATCCCTTATAAACATTTACTGAGAATATAATTCAATGCAGCATCTTATACATACACTGAACAAAATTATTAACGCAACACTTTTGTTTTTGCCCTCATTTCTCATGAGTTGAACTTAAAGATCTTAGACTTTTTCTATATACACAGAAGGCCTATTTCTCTCAAATATTGGTCACAAATCTGTCTAAATCTGTGATAGTGAGCACTTCTCCTTTGCCACAACCGCAGACCACGTGTAACCACACCAACCCAGGACCTCTACATCCAGCATCTTCACCTCCAAGATCGTCTGAGACCAGCCACTCAGACAGCTGCTGCAACAATCGGTTTGCATAATCAAAGAACTTCTGCACAAACTGTCAGGAACCATCTCAGGGAAGCTCATCTGCATGCTCGTCGTCCTCATCGAGGTCTTGACCTGACTGCAGTTCTTTGTCGTAACCGACTTGACTGAGCAAATGCTCACATTTGATGGCATCTGGCACTTTGGAGAGGTGTTATCTTCATGGATGAATCCCGGTTTTCACTGTACAGGGCAGATGGCAAACACAAAAGTGTTGCGTCTATAATTTTTTTCAGTGTATGTTTTTCAATGAATGTAGTGCTCAAACCTTAGCTCTTATTTAGAACAAATGAGATGATCGTGTTTTTTTGACAGGCATTGTTAAATTTCATCCTGTATTTTAAGTAGTCTTATTAATATAGAGGTTCCAAGAATATAATATCACATATTGGTATGTTTAAAGGAACATTCTAACATCAGTAATACAAACATGTAATCCTAACTCTAGAGTGTTATTATAACTTTTTAGATACAGGATGCTCTTTAATTAGGGTAATTAAATTGCTTTTATTTCCCCCAGCAGGCTGTTGCTCCATGACCACATCTCATCTTCTGGCTGAGGTCACTATTGTTGCAAACCTATCAAGCGAGATATCTATTGACTGTCACCCTGACCTGAGAACAACATTAAGGTGCTGCTACCCTACTACTATCTCACCCCGTATTCACTACAAGAAAGAAGAGAACCTGACTTGGGTAGTTTCAGCTGCCTACCTACATCTATACTAGCACAACAAATCCTATTTATTTATTGCATTATACCTACCAAGTGTCCCTCATTTCTTTCCTAATGTCCTTCTTTCCATGGAGCTCCATATCGTTGGTGAGTCTGAGTGTATAACAGAGCTCCACAGCTATACTTGCAATGTGTCTTGCACATTTCTATCCTAATGTCCTTCTCTTCTTGGAGCTCCATATTGTTGGTGAGTCTGAGTGTATAACAGAACTCCACAGCTATGTTAGCAATGTGTCTTTAAATAAATATGTTTAGAAAGCAGTCTGTACATTTTTCTAAATATCATTTTAGTTGCATAAATGGTTACTAGTAAGTCATCTAAAATTTGTCAAAACAGTCCCAACTCGGATTCCCATTTGAAACATTGGCAGGTATCTTTATTGATAATCTCAGCCAATCAAATGCTTCACCATAGGAAACAATTGGGAGCCTTTGGCACATGCGCGGCAATTGCGTGCTGAGTCAACCAGCATCTCTTTATAGAGATCCCCTATAGAGGCTTGCCGAGTGACAGCCACTCGAGGATATTTTAGGCAACAGTGCTTTCTCATAAGATACGTTTAGCTGTAGTGGTAGTTGTTATAGTGTAATGCTCTACTGGCTCTGGTGCTTAGAGTTTTCCTTTAAGTATTGATAATAGGTTGCACACTGAGTTGGACTGTAAAGGGGACTTTTGTGCAAGTACAAGCAAGGATCACAATTATAGAATGGCACACAGATCTTCATACATTTTCCTTTAGGTCATTAGCTCTCCTAAGTTTTTTTGGGTTCTACTATGCACTTAAGATCAGAAGACGACAACATCAAAAAAAAAAAGAATTCTGGTAAACAAGACACTAAACATTTTATAAATCTAGTTACTTCTACCTTGTGCGACAGATATAAATCTTACTTTATATTACCACTTCATAGACCATTTGTGCCTTAAATACTTACCCACTCCTTAGAAATATTTTGTACAACTGACAAAGCCATTTTTTATTTTCTTTTGATCATTAAATTGCCACTTTCCTTGCAGAAATCATTTGCATATAACCTACTTATATTCCACGACAAATTTACTGCTGCAGTTTATGTGAAGCACAGATTTCTATTAAATTCTTTTTAGAATCTAATTTGCATTTGCAAATATATATATATATCTGTATATATATATATATATATATATATATATATATATATATATATATATCATTTAGACACTCCTGAAGCTTTTAAAAACAAATACATAATTCTGATAGCACAGGCAAGTGATTCGATACGAGATATTGCATTTTGATTAGAATCGATGTTTCACATGGCAACAGAAATATATTGACCACTACATTTTTAGAGGGCACTCTCAATATTTCTTCAACAGGAATGCCTCTTTTAAAACATATTCAGTACTTTCCTTATATGAAGTTGTGTTTGATGCTAAATGTCTCATCATTTATTAAAACATTTTTAACAGTTCTTTTCTTAATAAAAGTGTTATTTTAAATTCTACACGGCTATATGACTTCAAAGCAATATTTGGTGAGATGTCTATATGATGGGTGGACTTGGTTGCGTTGGTGAAAAGTCTCTTTTCAAACCTATACCACTAACATCATGGATTTTGTAATCTAACAAAATGTAAATTTACACTGTCTACCTGTTCCTAATGCAAACTTCTGTCCTGAATAGCACTTTGCAGAAGTCAATAGCAAAACTCTATGGAACGTTACTAATAACCTCAAACAAAAATCAAAAACCAAAAACCACATCATAACCTTAATGAAAGAGGGCCCATTCTTGCAAGCTTGCAATTTTTAGCTCATTAACCCATGATTTGTTATAACCTCTATACTTAAACATATACCATTGTTTTTTTTTATATGTAAGCACAATGTATAGATGAAATAAAATGTACTTTTAAGTTGGGCAAACTTGTGTGTGTGCCATGACAAGTACACTTTAAAACTCATCTGAATGACTCTGATGACTCTGACCTGATGTGCAACCTCCATAACTTCACACTTGTCTATACCAATCAAAATAAACCAAAAAATAATATTACTGTTGCCTATTCATAAATAGTGATGTCGCGAACCCGAAATTTTCGGTTCGCGAATGGCGAACGCGAACTTCCGCAAATGTTCGCGAACCGGCGAACCGCCCGAAACGCCATTGACTTCAATGGGGAGGCGAATTTTAAAACACACAGGGACTCTTTCTGGCCACAATAGGGATGGAAAAGTTGTTTCAAGGGGACTAACACCTGGACTGTGGCATGCCGGAGGGGGATCCATGGCAAAACTCCCATGGAAAATTACACAGTTGATACAGAGTCTGGTTTTAATCCATAAAGGGCAGAAATCACCTAACATTCCTAAATCACAATCAATATGGATTGACACCTGACATATGACATATTGACACCTTGACATATGGATTGACACCTGTCCTCAGAGCCCCTGATGCACACGGACACAGAGCAGAATAGAGACTGGTCCCCCTACATAGTGTCACTTGGCAGATATGGATTGACACCTGTCCTAAGGATCCCTGATACACACTGACACAGAGCAGAATAGGGACTGTTCCCCCTACATCGGGTCACTTGGCAGATATGGATTGACACCTGTCCTAAGGTTCCCTGGTACACACTGACACAGAGCAGAATAGGGACTGGTCCCCCTACATCGGGTCACTTGGCAGATATGGATTGACACCTTGTTACAAACTGCTATTTGTAACGGGCCCTTTAAATGGCAAATTGCCATGGGTTGTGGAGAAGCCTATTTGCCAGCCTCCTCCCGCATGACTATGGCCCCTGGGAGATTGTGAAAATGTATGCACTTTTATTTGGTGTGTATGGCCCTTTAAGACTGTCGGTGGGCATATTGGGGCTTATGGACTCTTTATGTGACTGGTGCTGGCCCTTTAAACACCTTTTTTGGGACATCAGGAAGATTGGGACACTGCCCCTTTAAGGCCGTGTCCCCAGACTTGTTGGGGACACGGCCCCTTTAAGACGGTGTCCCCTGTGTCCCCAGACCTGGTGCAAACCCTTTGTGCCTGCCTTGCTATTTCCCACTTGGTTCAGTAAATGGGAAATTATTTCAGCTGCAGAGACTAAGTCCCATTCGGCGATGGGACTTAGTCTTTTTTTCAGCCGTTTTTTTCAGCCTTATTTCAGCTGCAGAGACTAAGTCCCATTCGGCGATGGGACTTAGTCGTTTTTTCAGCCTGAAATAGACCGACCTCACAGCCCAAATCTATGGAACTGTTTTGGGCAGGAAAATGTGCTTGCGGTCGGTCATAAAGGGACCTCCAGCTAACTTTTTAACCCCTGGATGGATTTGGCTGATTTTTGGTTATGTTTATGTTTTAAGTGTGCTGATTCCAAATATGTAATTATGAAGATGGGATGTGTAGTTTTAAAGTTACAGGGTATGGCTAAAAACTGTATTTTTACTGCCTGTGTTTAATTATGTTAATCTCTTCCCAAACGTCATTTCGTTCAAAGTGGAGAGAATGTTAAAAAAATATATTTTTGTTCGGAGTGTGAGAAATGCTTTTCAGCCGCTTCTAATCTTAAGCATCATTTGAGGAGCCATACAGGAGAGAAACCTTATTTGTGGTGTGTTTTGTATTGTTCTGATCAGTTTAATACCTTCCGCGTCTCCTATCAGTGGACGTGTATATGGCAGCCATTTTAGGAACCGACACCTGGGACCCGAGCAAGGTCACCTCGTTCAACAGGCGACAACATTTGTCCCTGGAAAACTATCCTGGACATTCTGTACAATTTGTATGGATATGGCAGTGATTTCTGTAACAGGGAGATGGAAGAAGATGCTTGGTCGGTCCTCTTAATTCAAATTTGGGGCACTGCGCGGTCAAGCTAATGTGCCACCAGATAGGAGTGGTGTGTTTAGTATTGTTCTGATCAGTTTAATACCTTCCGCGTCTCCTATCAGTGGTCGTGTACACGGCATTGATTTTGTAACAGGGAGATGGAAGAAGAGGCTTGGTCGGTCCTCTTACTGCAAACTTGGGGCACTGCGCGGTCAAGCTAATGTGACACCAGATAGGAGTGGTGTGTTTAGTACTATTTTTAT